>CM068381.1:29952357-30552357 GCA_034770075.1 Aralia elata
AGGTTGAGTAAGGAACTTGCCTTGAACATGCGTTAATATCTTGACGTTAATCGTCCTTCAAAAATATCCTACATAGTTCATTAAAATCGTTATAAAGATTAGTCACATAAGGACTAGGTTCAATACAGTCATCACATCATTAAAATAAATTGATTGTCACTACGACAAGGTAGTCGGGGGTCTCGCTCCCCGGTGAGCGAGCGGCTGCCCAGCTCACCGGTGAGCTGGCGGGGGTGTAAGGGGGCGACAACGCCCCTTGGAAGCCAAGCGAAAAATGTAATTTAGTTATTGATTTACGCCTTATGACAACTCCACTTGGTTAACACTCGGTATATAAATAACTAAGTGTTTAAAGCTTAACAAGATATAAATAACTAACGTGTCTAATCATTTTGTACAAAAATATAAGTTTTGGACTTGCTGAGAAAATTCACTGGGTCTGACCCGATCCGGCCCGACCCGACTCGGCTGACCCGACCCGGTCCTGACCCGACACCGGCGCTATGCAGCAGTGCCCAGGTCTGCAACTTTCTACAGAATCATGATGCAGACCTCTTCCCAATCCGATCTCCATAACTCATTCTATACACGTTCAAATTGGTCAATTACGGACTCTATGGATTCCTAAGACATAGGGCTACAACATATCAAAAATATAGAGCTACCCATAAACACTAACACAACCAAATCTTAAGCCAAAGCACAACGTTAATACTCTGTTTTCGTATTCTTCGTATGTTTTACAAAAATCTTCACCAAATCTTTGTTTTAACACCTTTTTACTCTATTCCAACTGGGTTAGCCTCGTAACCCATGGAAGTACAACCTCATATCAATAAACAAACTAACCAAACACGGAAATTAGCATTTACAGTCCTCTAAAGGTCCAAATAGTCCAAGGTTCCATTTTTGTCCGAAGTTCTTCCTCCATTAAGCAAAGGTACGAATTGTTCTTCGTTTTTTTTCCACTTTGTTGTTATTAATGGCTTACAAAGTCTCTTAGCAGTATTATTAAACCATCACAACCATCAACAACAACAGAAAGTAATCACAAATCATCCACCAAGCATAAGAGCTTAAGAAAATGAGAAAACTAGAAAAACTTAATGAAACCAAAAGAAAATCATTTAAGGTTGAAGGTTTACCTCTATAAATTATTCCTAGGTGTTATAAAAGCTTTGCAAGGCTAACTTGAGTCTCCTTCTTCCTTTTTGGTTTCACCCGAGCTTCTTCCTTCACCCGCTCCTTCTTCTTCATTGTTCTTCTTGTAACGACCGCGAATTTTGGATAACCTTGTAATTTAAGCTTATGAATATTATTTAATGAATAAGTTTTTATTAATATAAATTTTGTGTATGTATTTAAAGGTTATGCAATAACCTAGACTATGTGTTTGCAATATTATTAAGTGTTGTTATTTGGTAGGAATTATTTAAAATGATTTAGTGTAAATATCGCTAAAACACTACCCACGCCAAAAACATCTTTTTGTTACTTTGACTATTTCTAATTTTTGTCAATGTGTTAATGTGATTGATTATTAATCTAAGTGTTAGATTTTATTTGAGCTAAATTGGGATTTAATTAGAAGCCCCAAATTGCTTAAGGGTGGCCCAAACCCATGATCTATGACCCATGACCCGACCCATGACCCAACCCATGACCCATATGGGAAATGGGTTACAAAATCTGCAGGTGCAAATTGAAGGAGAATGTGAACGGGAAGGAGGTGAGGAGAGGAAACCAAGAGAATAAGAATTTATAGGAGAAGCCAACTCTTACATTTGGGAGAGGAAAAGGGAGGAAGAACAATTGGGGAGAATGAGAGGGGAGTTACCCATACATGGGGGAGGCCAACTTCAGCTTCCCATACATGGGGAGCTGATCACACCAAGCATGCTCAACATATTCCTTCTTCACCCACCCAAGGAGCTCAGCCATTCCATTTATAAATACTCCTCCCTTGGCATTCATCCATTCCTTTGTTCATTACTTAGTAAGAAAGCTGGAAAATTGAGAGAGTTGTGAGAGTTGGTGCACGGGTGATTTGAGGAAAAAGAAGAAGTGTGGAAGCAGTTGCATTGAATCTCTTAACATCATAGAAGGAGCTTCAAAAGGTTAGTAATATAGAGCCTAGCTCACTTCCATTATTGCTTCAAGTTTCAGTTTGATATTGATGCTTTGTGGGAGTATATGTTGCTGAAATTGCTTAGTTGGTTCTTGAACATGTATGAATGTTGTTAACTCTGTAAAAGCCTTGTTACTAATCAATGAAAGTGGAACAATGAATGAGAATCAAAACCTTTGCATAAGGAGCAAGAATGGACTGTTATGGACTGATTTGGACAATTCTTATACTTTGATAAAAATGTAGTCTATTGTTGGTTGTGTGTTTGGTTGTATGTTTGGTTGTGTATGACCATTATGTGTTCTGAAGATGTGGGTAATGATTTCATTTAGAAATCTGGACTATAACATAATTAAACTTTACTCCAATACGAATTTCTAAGCCATGCCCACAAACCGTTTGATTTAATGTCCAAGAGAAAAATTTCTCTAAGAACTTGAGAACTAGGTGTTGATTAATTGATGAAAGAATGTTATGTTACTTAGCTTAGTAATAGAAGCATGTTTTAAGTCATATTGACTTGTTGCATAATATCCAAGACACAAGGAGGAAGAATGAATTGGCATAACCTTGAGTTTCGTTGAAAACTAATTAGCCTAGGCTCTTTGGAACCACTATTTCGATTTAGTAAAGAGTCTATAAGATTTTGAATCCATGAGGTTATGTAGTTCATGTTATAAGCTTTCCATAGCCTCCGGAACGGCCTAATTCCGATTTATAACGGAGAAGTTATGAAGGTTTGAAATTTATATGTCAAACTGCCAAAACTGGAAGGAAACCAAGCCTTGGGGGACAGGCCATGGGCGTGGTGGGGCGCCGCGCGGGCGCGCTGGGGGGCGGCTGGGCGCAACTGGGCGCAGGTGGGGCGCGCGCGGGCGCGCGCTGGGCACATGGGCTTGACAGCTCTGACACCCTTTAGTAAAAAGGGCGTAACTTTCTCATACGAACTCCCTTTTGGATGATTCAAGATGATTCGGAAAGCTAAGAAGTAGAACTACAACTTCCATTATCTAGAACGGAAATTTAATGCCTTGATCAATTTCTAAATTGGCCATTTTTAGGATAATTGTACATTATAAAGCAAACATGGGGCGTCGTTAATGCACGTATGTAACGTATAACGCTTACAACGCTATAAGTTATTATTTTAAGTTCTAGAACTTGTACATTATAGTTTATAATAACCCTTAGCATTAATCAATGATGAACTAGACAAGTGTATGAGCGTGCTAAACGTATGCAAATGAGGCGAATCGGGCGTGCATTGTGCAAACGCCGAAACATCGTATCAAGTGTGTGTAACCTTATTTGATATTATGTTTCTAATTAAAATGAAATATTATAGAGTATTGTGAACCAATATTTGGCATCAATTATGTGGCTAATTGGTATGTGGATATGTACTTAAATGTGTAGGACTTTTGAAGGACGATTAACGTCAAGTTATTAGCAAGCGCTTAAGGCAAGTTCCTTACCCTACTCAAGTTATATTGTGCAAAGTTTCCTAACTTCATTCCTTCTATATATTGAATGCAAGTTTTCTACCTTACTCAATTTAAATTCGAGCAAGTGTTCTAACTCTTGCTAGTCCTCGTGCTAGACAAGTTTATCAACTTCATTCGACTATATTCTTATGGATGCTATTTAATGTACAAAGTTCATACTTACGCAATACATATATGATTATGTGAATTCCATACTTATGTGAATCTTTAATATTTACACAAGTGTTCGAGATATGTTATTGACATAAACTGTTAAAGCTTTTAAGTTCAACTTATGCATGAACTGTTTACGAAGAGTGTCAATGCCATTTGCTTCGGCTAGACCAATACCCATGATTTAGAAAGCGATCCAAACTAATTTCTTTGGTGCGGACTCTTTGCAGAGATGAACAACCCTCATAGTAGGGAAAATTATATTTTTAGTCGGGAAACCGACATACACACAAGTTGAATATTTGAGGGTTATGCATAACGCCGGGAATTTTAGGCTGATCACCTATTGTACCTGTATTTGTTGTTGTTGGGATTAATAGTGTAATACTGTTAATTCTAATGGAAGGTAAGTGCCATGGTGGCCACATAGTGATTCCTACAACTGTAAAATTTGAAATCTTTGAATTCATTTGACATTCATTAAGTCCATAGTGACTTACCAGTAATAGTAGAGATTTGAATTGAAACTTGAGAAACTTTATTCATGACTTCTCATTATCATTGTTGTTATACTTGTTGGGCAAACTTGTTGCTCACCCTTGCTTTCTTTAAAAATATTTCAGTTGTTACCGAAAGAGGCGAGAGCTCGGGAAAGGATAAAGGCAAAACTACGGATTAGCTTTGTCCTACTATGTTATATTTCTGTCATGCTCTAAGACTTATTTAAGATTATGTATTCTGATGTGTTGTATTAAGACTTATTATAGTGTGTACTATGTTATGTGAGTTATTTGTATTAGTATCGAGTCTGGGGACGAGAGTATTTATGTTATATCAATGTAAATATTTATATTATTCCGCAATTAGTTATTGATAGAATGCTTTATGAGTTACACAGTGATGCACCGAATTCGAGGTTAAGACGACCAGAATTTGGGGTTGTCACAAGTTGGTATCAGAGCTATAGGTTATAAACCTTAGGAAGTGGAGAGTCTTTAGGCTATAACCTTGGAGAACGTAGAGAAATAGAAAGAAGTGAAGCTCATATAGAGTTTTACGTGATATAGACTTCGATTAGAAAGTTAGTAGTGTCGTGAAATGTATTTTCATTCCATGCAATGGATTTATATTTTGTTAAGAGATGTTGATAGGTTTTGTTTGCTTTGTCTTGTGATTGTAGTATGCCAGAGATGGGCGAGCCAAGCAGAATTATGGAGGAAGAGCCACGTGACATCCATGTGGTGTCCGAGTCACCCCTTATAGTTGAGCCTATTACGGCAGTATCCCCAGCCGAAGAGGAAAATGTGATGGAGTTTGATCTGGAGGAAGACCTGGAGGAGGACTTCGAGGAAGACCCCATAGGCAGTGATTCCTTAGATGAACCAGGAGAGGTTCCCCATGATGGCACCACATATGAAGATGATCTGTTAGGGGAGTATGCTGATCGCATCATCGAGCTAGAGGATACAATCCGGGAGTTGGAGCAGGAAGCTCAGGGACGACATGAGGTCTCTGTACAGTTAGGGGCTATGGTCTACCGTCTCATGGAAAGGAATGTAGAACTGGTAGGAAATCTAGAGCAGTCCGAGCAGCGGGCGGGAACCCTACAGATGGAGAAGGAGGCTTTGCGAGCCCAGCTAGAGGTAGAAGTAACTGACCGCATCCACATTGAGGAACAGCGGGATGACGCCTTAGAGCGAGCTGATGACCTAGAAGGTGAAGTGAGAAGGAAGAAGAGGAAGATGAATCGGATGGGCTATGCTTTCAGCACGGCTATCGGTAAATGGATATATGGTGTCTGGCATTATCCGGCCGAGGAGGGGCAGACTCGCCACACTCTGAGTCGAGATTTGATGGTCCATATGGGACATTTAGAGTATAACAGCGCCGTGGAGCGCGGTATGCTTGGATAGACTAGTTAGTTATGTGTCTAGCAGTACATGATTTTGTATATGTAAATCCTGACCATTTGTATTATGTGTGGGATAAGTTTTGTATACCCCAAGTCTTTATGCTTGATAGAGGGTACTATGTTAGTAAATCCCCATCTTTTGTGTATTAAGGGATATATAATGACGTTCATAACAGTGTGCTATAGGACGATCACGTATGATGTACTGGCTATTAACATATCAATGAAAACGTTCTTATTAAATGTGTTGTTTAATTGTTGCATTGCCTGGTAAATATTTACATGGTATAGTGAGATAGTAACAGTAAGTTTATTCCATTAAACAGAAGAAGCCGCCGCATAGAATACCAGTTCAACGAACCCCTCAAGGGTCAGTGAATAATGAAGGAGGCCAGGCAGACCCAATGCAACGGCTAGCAGACCTACTTGAGGGAGTATTTCAGGGCAGGAATATGGGGCCTGGAAACCCCATTCACCCAACTGTCCCCATAGCAAATTTTAAGGACTTCAAAAGTGTGGGACCCCAGAGTTCAAAGGAACGACCGACCCAATAGAGGCCCAGTCTTGGGTCAAAGAAACAGAGAAGGCTTTTACCTTCGCACGCGTGGGAGAAGACCAGAAGACGGCATTCGCCACTTATATGATGAAGGGAGCGACGAACTATTGGTGGGAGGCCAATCAACAACGGGCCGGAGAAGGGGTAGTACCATGGGAAAGATTCAAGGAACTATTCTTCGAGAATTACTTCCCGAAGAGCATGAAGAGTCGGATGGAAGTGAAATTCCTAGAACTGAAGCAAGGGGATATGACGGTGGCACAGTACGTCGCCAAATTCAACGAACTCGCACGCTTTGCGCCACACCAAGTTGATACAGAAGAGCGGAAGGCACAACGGTTCGAACAAGGGCTGAAGCCATGGGTGTACAGTAAGCTGCCAGTGCTCCAAATCGAGACCTTTAATGCACTCCTAGAGAAGGCCATCATAGCTAAGGGTGGAAGTGAGGCCTTGAGTCAATATAACAGAGAAAAGAAGAATAAGAAAAGTGGAGGCGACCATCATGGAGGAAGTAGTAGCGGAGGAAGCAACTTAGGAAAGAGGAAGTGGGAAAGCGGCAACAACAATAGTACCACCAACAATCCGGCCGGAAGTAACCAAGGAGGATTCAAAAAGAGGATCGAGGCATGTTCAAAATGTGGGAAAAATCACCTGGGAGAATGCTGGAAGGGACGCAGTGTTTGCTATAATTGTGGCCAGGAGGGACATATAGCACCAAAATGCCCAAATCCGAAGAAGATCCATGAATGTTTTGCTTGTGGATCGGCCGAGCATCAGATCAAGGACTGTCCCCAGAAAGGGAACAGCGGGGGAAGCGGCTACAAAGGAGGAAACAACAAGCCAGTGACTAGTGGACCTGCTCAGCCTAGTCGACCAACTGTCAGGACATTTAACATGACTGCCCGGGATGTCATAGCTTCGAGGGACGTGGTGTCAGGTATTATCTTGATCAATGATATAAATGTTTATGTATTATTTGATTCGGGTGCTACCTATTCGTTTGTATCTGATGAATTTGCTAGTCGATTAAATTTACCCCAAGAGCAACTAGATAATCCCTTAAGCGTAGAAATTGCTAATGAGGAGGTAATTCCTGTAGAGTTCATATACCGTGATTGTTGTGCCGAAATTAAGGGTCACAACCTAAGGGTAGATTTGATCCCGATTAAATTAGGAGAGTTTGATGTAATACTGGGAATGGATTGGTTGTATAACCATGCAGCAATAATTGACTGTTAGAAGAAAAGTGTGAACCTTCGGACCTCGAACCGGTCGAGGGTAGTATTTAATAGTAGCACATTGCTTAGACGATCGTGTTGTCTTACAATGATGTAGGCCAATAAGTTACTAAGAAAAGGGTGCGTAGGCTATTTAGCCTATATTGTAGACACAAAGAAGGAAATGGTAGAAATAGATATACCTATAGTGAAGGATTTTCCAGACGTGTTTCCAAGTGATTTACCCGGTCTACCGCCAGACAGAGAAATTGAGTTTGCAATAGATCTAGCGCCAGGGACGACACGAATTTCAAAAGCCCCGTATCGTATGGCGCCAGTGGAAATGAAGGAATTATTGATACAACTTCAGGAATTACTGGACAATGGGTATATCCATCCAAGTGTGTCTCCATCGGGAGCACCAGTTTTGTTTGTCAAGAAGAAGGACGGAACGATGAGGCTTTGTATCGACTACCGAGAGTTGAACAAGGCAACGATCAAGAACAAGTATCCGTTTCCAAGAATCGACGATCTTTTCGATCAACTTCAAGGAGCGAGGCATTTTTCGAAGATAGATTTGAGGACAGGATATCACCAGCTAAAGGTAAGGAAGGAGGATGTGCCAAAGACTGCGTTTCGAACGAGGTATGGGCACTATGAATTTTTGGTGATGTCTTTCGACCTGACGAACGCGCCAGCAACATTTATGGATTTGATGAATCGAATTCTCAAACCTTACTTAGACAAGTATATAGTAGTTTTCATCGATGACATCCTAATTTATTCAAAGACCGAAGAGGAGCACGCCGACCACCTGAAGGCGATACTAGAAACACTGAGAAGAGAGAAGTTGTACGCAAAATTTTCTAAATACGAATTTTGGATGGAAAGGGTACAATTTCTAGGGCATGTAATAGACAAAGATGGGATCTCAGTGGATCCTGCGAAAGTGGAAGCAGTGAGTAACTGGGAACAACCGAGGACGCCGACAGAAGTGAGAAGTTTCCTAGGGTTAGCCGGGTACTATCGACGATTTATCCAAGATTTTTCTAAGATAGCGACCCCGTTGACTAATCTGACAAGGAAGACTGTGAAGTTTATGTGGACGGAGAAGTGCGAAGAAAGCTTTACGGAGTTGAAGAAGAGATTGAGCGAGGCACCCGTATTATCCCTATCAGATGATACCAGAGGTTTTGTAGTCTATAGTGATGCGTCGCACCGAGGTCTTGGTTGTGTTCTAATGCAACACGACAAAGTCATTGCGTATGCGTCACGTCAATTGAAGGACTACGAAAAACGATACCTGACCCACGACTTGGAATTAGTCGCGGTAGTTTTTGCCTTAAAGATTTGGAGGCACTATCTTTATGGGGAGAGATGTGAGATATATACGGACCATAAAAGTCTGAAGTATATCTTCACACAGAAGGAGCTCAATATGCGAGAAAGGAGATGGTTGGAATTAATCAAAGACTACGACTGCGAGATTCTCTATCACCCGGGGAAGGCAAACGTAGTAGCAGATGCTTTGAGTAGAAAAGGAAGGGAGAGCTTGTTCAGATTAAGAACACAGGATGCGCTAGTAAAGGAAATGGCCTGACTGGAGATAGAAGCGAAGAGTCCAGAAGTGGCAGGAGAGCGGTTTTTCATAATGGAAGCTCGTCCGACGTTGCTAGACAAAGTGAAGGAGGCTCAAGGAAGTGATGAGGAATGCGAAAGGATAAAGAAAAGAGTAGCAGAAAACGATGGAGAAAAGTTCAGGTTGGATAAAGAGGGTATCTTGAGATTCTAGGAGCGTGTGTGGGTGCCAGCTGTGATCGAGCTAAGAGAAGCAATCTTGCATGAGGCACATAATTCACCCTATTCTGTTCACCCAGGAAGTACAAAAATGTATACGGATCTTCGTCAGCACTTTTGGTGGCCAAATTTGAAGCGTGATGTGGCAGAGTGCTTCAGTAAATGTCTCACCTGTCAACGAGTCAAAGTAGAACATCAGAGACAGAGTGGACTACTACAACCACTGAAGATACCAGAATGGAAATGGGAGCACATTACGATAGATTTCGTAGTGGGACTCCCAAGCACACAGAAGGGTTACGATACAATTTGGGTCATTGTGGACCGATTGACGAAGTCAGCGCACTTTCTACCAATAAGGATTCGATTCAACTTAAATCAGTTAGCGAAGCTGTATATAAAGGAAATTATTTCGCGACATGGAGTGCCAGTGTCAATTGTTTCTGATCCAGATCCGCACTTCACATCAAATTTTTGGAAGAGCTTGCAAGAGAGAATGAGAACGCGATTAAGGCTAAGTACTGCTTATCATCCTCAAACTGACGGACAAAGCGAACGGACAATACAAACACTAGAAGACATGCTTAGAGCTTGTGTGATGGATTTCAAAGGGAATTGGGATGACCACTTATCGCTCGTGGAATTCGCTTATAACAATAGCTATCATGCAAGTATCGGTATGCCGCCGTATGAGGCCCTCTACGGAAGAAAATGCAGAACACCGTTATGTTGGGATGAAGTCGGAGAACGACGACTATTGGGACCAGAATTAGTCCAGCAAACGGCAGATGTTGTGAAAATAATAAGAGCCAGACTGGTAGCAGCCCAAGATCGACAGAAGAAATACGCAGATTTGCACAGTCAAAGCCGAGATTTTGAAAGTGGTAGTTTTGTGTTGTTGAAGGTATCTCCCTGGAAGGGAAAGATTCGATTTGGCAAGAAAGTAAAGTTAAGTCCGAGGTTCATAGGACCGTTTGAAGTCTTGAGAAGGGTAGGCGAAGTGGCATACGAGGTAGCTCTACCTCCCGAACTGGAGCATATCCACAATGTGTTCCATGTCTCAGTGCTACGACCATACAAGCCCGATTACAAGCATGTTATATCCTATGAGCCCGTCCAAATAGAGAAGGATCTCACATACGAGGAAATTCCTATCCAGATAGCTGATAGGAAGGAACAAGTATTACGGAATAAAGTCATACCTTCGGTGAAGGTAGTTTGGCGAAACCACGATATCGAGGAGGCTACGTGGGAGTTAGAGGATAAAATGAAGAAGAATTATCCCCATCTTTTTACGTAATCGTAATTCTGGGGACAGAATTCTTATAAGGAGGGGAGGATGTAACGATCGCGAATTTTGGATAACCTTGTAATTTAAGCTTATGAATATTATTTAATGAATAAATTTTTATTAATATAAATTTTGTGTATGTATTTAAAGGTTATGCAATAACCTAGACTATGTGTTTGCAATATTATTAAGTGTTGTTATTTGGTAGGAATTATTTAAAATGATTTAGTGTAAATATCGCTAAAACACTACCCACGCCAGAAACGTCTTTTTGTTACTTTGACTATTTCTAATTTTTGTCAATGTGTTAATGTGATTGATTATTAATCTAAGTGTTAGATTTTATTTGAGCTAAATTGGGATTTAATTAGAAGCCCCAAATTGCTTAAGGGTGGCCCAAACCCATAATCCATGACCCATGACCCAACCCATGACCCAACTCATGACCCATATGGGAAATGGGTTACAAAATCTGTAGGTGCAAATTGAAGGAGAATGTGAACGGGAAGGAGGTGAGGACAGGAAACCAAGAGAATAAGAATTTATAGGAGAAGCCAACTCTTGCATTTGGGAGAGGAAAAGGGAGGAAGAACAATTGGGGAGAATGAGAAGGGAGTTACCCATACATGGGGGAGGCCAACTTCAGTTTCCCATACATGGGGATCTGATCACACCAAGCATGCTCAACATATTCCTTCTTCACCCACCCAAGGAGCTCATCCATTCCATTTATAAATACTCCTCCCTTGGCATTCATCCATTCCTTTGTTCATTACTTAGTAAGAAAGCTAGAAAATTGAGAGAGTTGTGAGAGTTGGTGCACGGGTGATTTGAGGAAGAAGAAGAAGTGTGGAAGCAGCTGCATTGATTCTCTTAGCATCATATAAGGAGCTTCAAAAGGTTAGTAATATAGAGCCTAGCTCACTTCCATTATTGCTTCAAGTTTCAGTTTGATATTGATGCTTTGTGGGAGTATATGTTGCTGAAATTGCTTAGTTGGTTCTTGAACATGTATGAATGTTGTTAACTCTGTAAAAGTCTTGTTACTAATCAATGAAAGTGAAACAATGAATGAGAATCAAAACCTTTGCATAAGGAGCAAGAATGGACTGTTATGGACTGATTTGGACAATTCATATACTTTGATAAAAATGTAGTCTATTGTTGGTTGTGTGTTTGGTTGTGTATGACCATTATGTGTTCTGAAGATGTGGGTAATGATTTCATTTAGAAATCTGGACTAGAACATAATTAAACTCTACTCCAATATAAATTTTTAAGCCATGCCCACAAACCGTTTGATTTAATATCCAAGAGAAGAATTTCTCTAAGAACTTGAGAACTAGGTGTTGATTAATTGATGAAAGAATGTTATGTTGCTTAGATTAGCAATAGAAGCATGTTTTAAGTCATATTGACTTGTTGCATAATAGCCAAGACACAAGGAGGAAGAATGAATTGGCCTAACCTTGAGTTTCGTTGAAAACTAATTAGCCTAGGCTCTTTGGAACCACTATTTCGATTTAGTAAAGAGTCTATAAGATTTTGAATCCATGAGGGTTATGTAGTTCATGTTATAAGCTTTCCATAGCCTCCGGAACGGCCTAATTCCGATTTATAACAAAGAAGTTATGAAGGTTTGAAGTTTGCATGTCAAACTGCCAAAACTGGAAGGAAACTAAGCCTTGGGGGCCAGGCCATGGGCGCGGGCGCGCTGGGGGGCGGCTGGGCACAGTTGGGCGCAGGTAGGGCGCGCGCGAGCGCTGGGCGCATGGGCTTGACAGCTCTGACACCCTTTAGTAAAAGGGGCGTAACTTTCTCATACGAACTCCGTTTTGGATGATTCAAGATGATTAGGAAAACTAAGAAGTAGAACTACAACTTCCATTATCTAGAACTGAAATTTAATGCCTTGATCAATTTCTAAATTGGCCATTTTTAGGATAATTGTGCATTAGGAAGCAAACATGGGGCGTCGTTCATGCACGTATGTAACGTGTAACGCTTCCAACGCTATAAGTTATTATTTTAAGTTCTAGAACTTGTACATTATGGTTTATAATAACCCTTAGCATTAATCAATGATGAACTAAACAAGTGTATGAGCGTGCTAAACTTATGCAAATGAGGCGAATCGGGCGTGCATTGTGCAAACGCCGAAACATCGTATCAAGTGTGTGTAACCTTATTTGATATTATGTTTCTAATTAGAATGAAATATTATAGAGTATTGTAAACCAATATTTGGCATCAATTATGTGGCTAATTGGTATGTGGATATGTACTTAAATGTGTAGGACTTTTGAAGGACGATTAACGTCAAGTTATTAGCAAGCGCTTAAGGCAAGTTCCTTACCCTACTCAAGTTATATTGTGCAAAGTTTCCTAACTTCATTCCTTCTATATATTGAATGCAATTTTTCTACCTTACTCAATTTAAATTCGAGCAAGTGTTATAACCCTTGCTAGTCATTATGCTAGACAAGCTTATCAACTTCATTCGACTATATTCTGACGGATGCTATTTAATGTACAAAGTTCATACTTACGCAATACATATATGATTATGTGAATTCCATACTTATGTGAATCTTTAATATTTGCACAAGTGTTCGAGATATGTTATTGACATAAACTGTTAAAGCTTTTAAGTTCAACTTATGCATGAACTGTTTACGAAGAGTGTCAATGCCATTTGATTCGGCTAGACCAATACCCATGATTTAGAAAGCGATCCAAACCAATTGCTTTGGTGCGGACTCTTTGCAGAGATGAACAACCCTCATAGTAGGGAAAATTATATTTTTAGTCGGGAAACCGACATGCGCACAAGTTGAATGTTTGAGGGTTATGCATAACGCTGGGTATTTTAGGCTGATCACCTATTATACCTGTATTTGTTGTTGTTGGGGTTAATAGTGTAATACTGTTAATTCTAATGGAAGGTAAGTGCCATGGTGGCCACATAGTGATTCCTGCAACTGTAAAATTTGAAATCCTTGAATTCATTTGACGTTCATCCAGTCCATAGTGACTTACCAGTAATAGTAGAGATTTGAATTGAAACTTGAGAACCTTTATTCATGACTTCTCATTATCATTGTTGTTATACTTGTTGGGCAAACTTGTTGCTCACCCTTGCTTTCTTTAAAAATATTTCAGTTGTTACCGAAAGAGGCGAGAGCTCGGGAAAGGATAAAGGCAAAGGCAAAGGCAAAGCTACGGATTAGCTTTGTCCTACTATGTTATATTTCTGTCATGCTCTAAGACTTATTTAAGATTATGTATTCTGATGTGTTGTATTAAGACTTAATTATAGTGTGTACTATGTTATGTCAGTTATTTGTATTGGTATCGAGACTTGGGACGAGAGTATTTATGTTATATCAATGTAGATATTTCTATTATTCCGCAATTAGTTATTGATAGAATGCTTTATAAGTTACACAGTGATGCACCGAATTCGAGGTTAAGGCGACAAGAATTTGGGGGCGTCACACTTCTTCTTCCTTGTTCTTCTTGGCTGCAGATTCTCTCTCTTTTTCTCTACAGTTCTCTTCTTGCTAGCAAATGGAAAGTGAGTTGAAGTTTGGAATGAACCAAGAAGAGTGGAACGGATGGAGTATAGCTTGAGAGTTCTTCTTCTCTTTCCTTTTATCTACAATTTCCTCTCAACTCTCTCTAAGCTTTTTAGTAGCTGAACTTGAAATGGGAGAGAAGGAATAGGAGTGCATGGGATAATGGCTTCGGGAGGAGAAGGAATGAATTGGGAGAGTGAAAGTGGTGAACCCGAGCTCTGTTGTCCGATTTCGCAACCGAAAAATACGCGCAAGTATACGCGGTTAATAAGTAATAAAGTGTAAGTAGAGTATCGATCCCACGAGGAATTATCTCTAATGTAGCCTAACAACTTCAAAGCATCTTGATCTTAATTAAAAACATTTATTAAACATAAATAGATAAGTAAAGAGTTAAGAACAAAGTATCCGTACTTAAGCATTTTGTTAAACACTTAGTGTGCATTACCTTGTTCAAATCTTTTAACTCTCCTTTTGATCATGGTGGTCACAATGAATTGACAAAACACAAATTATGTATAACACAATCACATGTCATTATATTCATGGTATGAATCTATAATCTATTTTCCAATTGCATATAGAATACCAAGCTAATCACCAATTCCCTAGCAATTAAACATTAAGCACAAAATATAAAGAACCAATTCATATGGTACCAATCAAAAGGAAAGCAAGATAAAAGTTTAATTCATAACGAATAAATCAAACTATTC
Source organism: Aralia elata (assembly GCA_034770075.1). Classification (NCBI taxonomy): domain Eukaryota; kingdom Viridiplantae; phylum Streptophyta; class Magnoliopsida; order Apiales; family Araliaceae; genus Aralia; species Aralia elata. Next base: position 29,967,211 of record CM068381.1, read on the forward strand.
CAAATATTGGGTAATCATCCATGGATAATACAAGTATCAAAGAAAAGCTAGAGGTTTAATTCAATTCCTTGCCTCCATTGGTGTTACAATTGGTAGCACTAGATCCCCAAGAATGAGTTCTAGCCACTAGAGGAAAAAGAAAAGAAAGGATGACTTCCCTTAGTTGTTGGTTGAAGCTCCTCCATTGATGTTGTTGAAGCTCCCACCATTGTTGCTCCTTGAAGCTCTTGAAGAACCATGGCCAAGAGCCATGGTCTCCCTCTCCAAGCCGCCTCTCTCTTTCTTTCTCACTCTAGGTTGCAAGTAGAAATGAAGAATGATGTGTTTTTGCCACCCCATGGATGTTATAAGAGATGGGTCTCTCAAACCCTAGCATAGCCCCCGAGTTTTGGACCAAAAATCGCAAAAACCTGCTGTATCCCGCGACGAGCTCGCCCCGGCGCCAAAAATGGCCTGGGGAGCTCGCCCCGGCGAGCTCGCTTCTGTAGCTAAAATCAGTTTTGACGTCTGTTGGAAATATGGCCATAATTTCTTCTTCCGAACTCAGATTAAGGCGATTAAGTAGGCTATGAAAAGATAAGAAGTAGCTCTACAACGTTTATAACTGGAGCTCGTCGAGATAATGGCCAGATTAAGGCGTAAATGGAGCCCGAAGCAACTGCTGTGTAAAATTCATGCAAAATACGATGGTAAAATGACCATAACTCCCTCATACGAACTTCAAATGGGATGATTCCGGATGTTCTGGAAAGCTGAGATGAAGATCTACAACTTTTGTTCTTTGCGTTTTGAGAGATTCGGATTGCATCATGGGTAAAATTGAGAAACAAGCAGCGGGAATGCTAGATTCGAGCCAAAAACGCATCGATCCAAAGGGCCTTTATTTCAATTCCTACAAAACAAAGTAAAAACACATAAAAGCATACAAAAACATATAAAAGTAGTACAAAACTATATTACACAATAATAAGATGAAAACACATAAAACCAAACGAAATACCTAAAGACTTACAAATTATCAAGGCTAAAAGTACTCAATTTGTGTGTATAAAACACACTCATCAAGCTCCTCTTGGAAATGGAATAGAGAAAAATGGTTGCCATATTTTGAAATCCCATGCATTGTGTATTGTGTTTTGTAATACTATGTCGAGCACTACCTCCTCCCTTCTCCTGATTGTCTCTTGCAGAAACTTGGACAATTCTGATTGGTTGGAGGTTAAATGCCTCCCCAGTTAAATCGCATATACCTAAAAATATACTCGAATACTCCCACTTTCGTACCAAATTTGCTCAATATCTCTCTACCCATAATAAAAATGGGTATTACCATAAAATATTGGGATGAGTAAAAAATAATAATTATGAGATTTGTCCATTTATTCGGAATAGCCATATAATACAATTCGGATACCGAATAAAACATGATTGGGCTCAAAATGAAAATCCGACACTTGAAAAAATTACCTCTTCGCACACGTGTATTAGTAAAATTTATTAAAATTGAAAAAGACACAAAAATATTATAGTGTGAATAATGCCTCGGGAAACGTGCCCCGTGAATAGTGATTTTGCGATTTTTTGGGAAATCAATTTATTCACTCCAATGACACCACAACACATAAAATTCAACAGGTACACATATTCTAGGTTGTAACACAACCTTTAAGCACATAACACAGAATAATGTAAATAAAAATAAAAATTCATTTTATTCACACATAAACTCGGGTTATAAGGAAATTCAAAATTTCCGATCGTTACAAAAACAGCAAACCTGTAAAGCAAGCAAGATAAACAGTTGTTAAATACTAAAAACACCAAGTAAGGGGCTTCCATTTGATCTCCACATTGGAGATCTTCTTTCTTTCCCCTTTCCAAGGCTCTTTAGCCAAATCAAAACTGTTTAGACACTTTCCAGTACCTGCACAATTTCACCTGAACCAAAAAGATCAAAACAACTGAAGTCAAAACCGATAAAAAAGTGTACAAAATGTACGAAAACTAACAGGAAAACAAGATAAACCACAAACACTTGTTTGATATCCCAGATTATCAGGGGAACAAGATAACCCACAAAAAGATCAAAACAATTGTTTGCTATCCCATATATATAAGAAAAATATTTTTGCAAATCGTACAACAGGCACACAAAAGGTACTTCATTTAGCCTCCATTTCCAACACAGAGTTCCTGAATAACATTTGCTATTTGTACGTTTAGACCTATGGGGATTTTCTCTATCTCTAGGAAGCTACAAAGGAGACTAAACAAGAGCAGCCCCAAGCAAAAGAAGAGCCAAAATTTCAGGCTTTCACTGGGAAGAAATACTCGTTAAAAAGGTTGATTGTGTTCTAAAATGACCATATCGTAACTTATCTCCTCTGTCGAACTGTTCTCCAGTTTAGAATTAGATGAATTATATGGACCTAAGATGTTGTATCATTTGAAAATGGAACAGTGGGTTAAAGACGAAGGAAGGAATTTAAATTATCTTTTGACTGTGAATTTTAGTTCAAGGCCTGAAATGGTGTGCAGATTTAACTGTAGGTCGCTGGCTCTGTTGATACCTCGTTTTCTGCATTGTAGTGAACCTAAACTATTGTGCTGACTATCATAATCTCGGCCATTCTATTTTGTTTTGGACGGTCCATAATGGGTTAGAAGGCTATACATTTGCATCCAACTATGTACAATTTTATACCGACTAATTTACTTTGACCATGTTACCTCTTAGCCAAACAATAAATTAATCACATCACAATGAATAACTCAAATTAAAAAAATAATATATATTACGATTTTACATGTCGATTTTTTATTGTGAATATATATTGCGACTTTACATGTCGATTTTTTTTATTATGAGTTACGTGGATAATTATAGTTGGTAATATTTTTACGATGTATTTGATATAGTAAGCCAATTTTATAATCCTATTCAATCTCATGTATTGATATACGTCGCAATCGTAATTCGACAAAAATCTTTCTCAATATATAGCAAGACTCCTCAAATTAATTCTCTCTCTCCATAAAGTCAAGAGTCAATTAAAACAATTGACACACATATTAATACAAGGGCAAAATAGAAAAAATAAATAAATTATACTTTATCCTCTTATTTAACTACCTTTTTTGAATGTTTTTATTTAACTACTTTAATTTGTGTGCAATTTATCCTTAAGTCATCCTCTTGCGAACTAAGGGAGTATATTATTCATACAAATAATCAATAAAAGTTCCAAAAAAAAATATTTTTAGTACTTAAAAAGTTCCAGAAATTATATTTGGGCTCAAACTTCATTATGGAGTTTAGAAAAATATTTTCTAGCCAAAATAAAAATTTCCTTATCTTTAAAAATGTTGGATAATGATCAATTAGCCCTTCTAACTTTTGACATTAACTTTACAAAGTTAATAATAAAGAATTTTTTTACAAAACTTTGCAAAATAGTATTTTCAAAATAGAAATATAAAAATAATAAAAATGATTTGAATAAATGCTTAGTATTTAGATGCAACATATATAGAGAATTTGAACTTAGAGTCTCCAAGTAATTTTTCTAGTATGGTATTAGAGACATTGTTATCCCTTAAATTAATTTTGATTAATTTTAACAATCTTATTTGATATAATCAAAATCAAAGTTGAGTTGAGAAATCCCTAACATTATCCCCCTAACATTGTGACTGATGATCCAATTCACAACAAACAAAACTCTTTACATTCTCTTAATGCTTTCTAAATTTAAACATGGTTAATGGGTGAAAGGTATCCTCCACCCAAAAAAGGTATCCTACCATGAAATCTTGTCAACCTCATTCTGTAAATTTAAAGGAAAGACAATGATGGAATCTATAATTAAAGTTCACCATTTTCATATGCTTGACAATATACATATATATATATATATACAGGAACAACTCCCACTATGTGTAGGATCACACTTTACGTCCTACACGAGTATTCCTAAGTTTTGAACACCAGTATTCCTGAGTTTCGAATCCCAATATAGGTGCGGCAGAGATTCCCTTAAAATGTATGTAGTTGTTGTAGGTGCAATATGTCCTACCGAAAGTTTGGGATACCTTACCTACCTCCATATTTTGCACTAAAAAAAACTCCAACTACATGTAACTAATTAACATTGAGGTAAGCTTACCTGAGTTCAAAAAAGAAAATACATGTTAGAACAATTCGTACCAACTTATATACGGTAAAAAGTGGGCGATTCTTCTTGGTCATGATCATTGCTAACTTTCAGACGCTAGCATCAACAATTTGAATGGATAGTATGAAATATACCGTGAGATGATAAGTGTGGAGGTATATGGAAGAAAGAGTGGAACAAAGAGAGCTAAGAGACTTGCTAGAGATATAATTCCCATTATGAAAATAACATCTGCAAGCCAATGGAGTTCTGTCACAACAAGACCAACACCAGCCATAAATGCTAATGACATCATCGTGAGAGATAACCCTAATAACCGCTGTGCAGTTCTCAAGGCATTGAGCAATAGATTGAGATCGCCTAGCTGGGCCCACATAAGGGTAACAGCGACAATGATGGAACTATACATCGCTATACTGTCGCAAATAACAAATGTGTGGAATCTTTGCTTACGAATCATAACTGCCGTGCCTTGCTTTCGGTTTGATGCAGAGGAATCAGAGCTGTTATTGCCACCAGGCATAGTGAAGCCAGCTGCAAAGGTAACGGTGGCTACGAGTGCTGATACTAATAAGAGAGTATTGACTCTGTCCTTGCAATATTCCATGTTGTATGGTTCATATTTAGCAGCTTGTAATCTCTTTACTGTGACTGTATCTTGAAGTTGAGCTCTTGGAGTGCCAGCAGACATCAATGCCATCCATGTCAATCTCTAAATTACACAGTGAAACAGTATTAGACATATATCTAATACTCCCTCTCTGTTCTAAAATATAAGATCATCATTGATCTTTTGAAATTAGCTTAAAACATTTTTAAACTCAAAATTCGCTTCCAAAAGTCCATAATAATCTTATAATTTGGAACCAATTTATAATAACTTAAGATCGATTAAATTCAGCATATAATCAACAAAGTTCTTTAAATAAGTAGAGCCTTAAAAGAGATCCAAATTAGAATACATAGCAAGTGTCTAATCCTTTAGAATCGGTTTTATATTACAAACTGAGTTCTATCTAAATAAACTCAGGATAAACACGTTTAAAGATTTCTTTTGCAAACAAAGGTTTCAAATCAAGCAAGTCTGAAATACATCTTTCTTCGTAGTGGTGAAGAATTACTTTAATTTTAAAGTCCACTGACGATGAATTATACTAAGAACGATACTATGATTAACAAGAAGTATAAGATTATAGTTGCCACGGTGCCAAGGCAGGACGCGGCGGTAGTTGACCGCCAGGACGCGATAAGGCGCCCGCCATGGCGTCCGTATGGCGACAAGTCTTAACAATGTACACTTTATACATTATTTATTTGTGTCGTTAACAATGTACACTTTATACATTATTTATTTTACTTCAAAAGTATATTGCACAATAAAATTTTATATACGCTAAAACCCAGAACATAATAACTAACACTATGAAAAAGTCTCCACTCTCTACTGTATCTAGTCATAGCTCAAGCAAAGTCATCAACTATGAAGTCATTTCCGTGTCCCTCATGAGCATTACTCTCATTCAAAGGAATAGGGTTATGGGTTAGGCTAGGGTCATGGGTTAAGTTACTTGGGTAATTGGAAAAGTCCATGAGTCATGGTAAAAAATGACTTAATCAATTAATTTAGGCCCGCTACCAATGCGTGACCCTTGGCGGCTCGACGTCCAAGGCGTTACCTTACCCTTCTCCAACACCAAGACGCCTAGTCGTTGCCTAGACGACGCCATGACAACTATGTATAAGATAACAGCTACTGCCATTGTAAACAAACAAATTTTACTGTATAACTGATTTAACTATATTAATGGATGTATTGACTATATAATTTATTTCATCAAATAAGGATAAAAGTTAACTTGTACACATAAATACTAATATTACGAGAGGAGGATTAGAGTACATGAATTATCGGATACATACCTCTCGAAATGGAGCCATTATTTTCATATGTTTCTCAGCAACCTCAAGAGCTGTCAATGCTTCATTGTTCACTAGCTTTAAGTCAACCCTTTTATCCCATGTCAGAGAGCTTACGACCTTCGGGTGCCACTTCCGAGTAGCCAAATGCAAAGGTGTGTTCCCATTCTTGTCCCTCTCATTAAGAAGTAATTCTGCCCCTTCATTCTTCAGTATGTACTTAACAACATTATCTTTCCCATTCTCAGCTGCAACATGAAGAATGTTATGACCTTCTTTGCTTAAAAACTCTCTTGCATCAGGATAATGATCAAGTAAAATTTCAATTATTTTGACATGCCCATTTTTAGAAGCAAGATGTATTGGACAAAAGCCATCCTTATCGGTTTTAAATACATCCATACTGAATTTCTCCAGCAAGTAGTTTACTTCCTTGATAAAGCCTAGAGATGCTGCAAAGTGAAGTGGATCGTCTTTTTCAATGAATAGTCTTGGTTCTGTCTCTGCTAATACTTGCAACAGTGCTGAAAAGGAAACAAAAGTATGTAGCTAAATAAGGAAGAGGACAGTTAAACACAACAACTACTGAAACAGAGAAATCCTTCTCTAATAGCAAAAGTACCCTTTGCTGCCACTTGAATGAACTCCAACTTAATTGGCTGATTTTCCAACTTAATGACCTTTTGTTGTATGTTTTGTTTGCTAAAGGAAACTATATTAATAACCTGTCTATGCTTTTATTTCATGATAAAGTAACTAGCTAGGGAATAATCCATTTGGAATGAACGTAAATAGTGTCCAAAACATTGAAAGATGACTACAATTTCAAAATGGAAATAATACTTCAACCCTAAGTACAGAACGCGTGGCGACCAAGATGTCATAATTATCAATACTGACAAAAAATGTCAGACCAATATTTGATTAGTAGGCAAAAAGGAGCACACTTACAAGTATTAACTATTAAGCCTGCTGAAGATTTTCATAAGACAAGGGACATTACATAATTAGGATTCTGGATAAATGCTTAAACTTACTAGAGTCATCCATAGATCACCTTGTTACATATGATGAGAGAATGGAACATTTAGTTGTCAGGATTTTTACTGGGTTAATGTTGAGGAGTGCTCTCTATAACTCAATTCACTCCACATAATACATGGTTTTGTAATTACTAATTACAACTAAGATGCAAGATCACCTATAACTTGAGTTAGATATAATCTCATATATTGAGGGATTCTAAGAGCGGTCACCTGCAGACACATTTTATTGGGTTTTGTGCATGTCAAGTGTTTATTAAGAACAATAAATAATTGTTGAATACCATAACAGCGAAAAATCGATCATAAAGATACTAGGAACCGCTACATATACCTATATTTCTGTCGAAAAAATTATATATGTATTTATGTTCCCATATTAAAACACTTGCCAAAAAAAGATTCCCTTTTAAGGAAGCTTTGTCTCTTCTTTCTTAAAATTCATCCAATACAATTAGAACAATTAGTAATTCTCACTAGCCTATGTTTGTTATCCAATGCAACTAAGTTGCATTATACTATTTCAATATTTTTAAGCACTTTATTATCCTAAGGCCATTTGATGATACCTCAAGAGGGGTACTATATCAGTCCATGTGATTGTCAAAAGTGGTAATGTATTAGTCCATGTGATTGTCACCTACGGACGAATTCAAGGATTAAAAAAGTATTTAAAGGTACTCTATACAACACAACACAACCCAATTGCAATCAAACATGGACTAATATATTACATAAAAGTATTAAACTATTAAAATAAGCATAGAAAGTCCAATTCCATACAGCAAAATTGCAAACAAAACGTTCGCCCGCTCGGAGATACTTATTTTAAAACGACTTATAAATTAAATTTAAAGTGAATTATAAGTCATTTTAAGTTGCGACAAAAAGTGTTTGACACCAATTTAACTTATGACTTATATTTTGAAACGACTTATAAGTTAAACTTTAACTTAGAAGTAACTTATATTTTGAAACGAGTTATAAGCTAAAAGTATGTGTTTAGAAGTACCTACTTATATTCTTCCTCAATATGGCAGCATGAATAAGAGATTTCCCCAATATAACTTGTTCATCGGAAACAATCGGATTGACAGCAGACAAAATTTTCAACATAATCTTCAAATTGCGAACATCTTCGGCCTCCACAACTAAATACACTGGAGATTTCCCATCCTTATTCACATGAAACAGCCCAGCTTCCCTGGAATCCATTTTCCCAAGAAAATAATCAATTACTCCATTTCGTTTATGAATAAGGGCTTCGTGCAATGCCGTATTCCCCTCTTCATTCACATCTAGTGATAAATCATTTCTCTCCAAATCATGAAATGAATTAAAAATTGAAGTCACCAGAATTTTGACGAGAGGAAGATGTCCTAATCTAGCAGCAACGTGAAGGGGGGTGTCACCCTTGTGATTTTTCCGGCCGATTAGGTCTGGGAATTGGCTGACTAGAAATTCAGCGAGGTTTTGGTGGCCGTATACGGCGGCGACATGAAGGAATGTGTTTTGAAGTGGGGTTGTTTGGCCTAGAATGGTAGATTTTTGTTGTTCTGAAGCTCCGGTCAAGGTTTTTGTGAAGACAGGGAGCATGCCCAACTTGGCGGCTTTGAACAATTCGATGTTTATGGTGAATAGGTTGGTATCGGTTATGGTGGCGGACGGCGGGGAGTGGCCGGGGGAACTAGTTTGATTATCCGGGAGCTGAGAGAAGGGAGAGAGTTGAACAGAACCCATGAGTATGTTTGAGAGAGAGGCGGGCGGGGAAGGAAAGTCAATTAAATAGGCGTCAATAGACTGAAAGAGGCTGTACTACACGATATCTATTCCCATGTGGCCATGTCAAACACACAAACTAAATTAGCTTGGTGTGGAAGTAGAGACTACGCGCTAATTTAATAATTTTGCCATTAAAGATCATTTGAAAAATTGTCATGCATTAAAGAAAAAAGAGTTCGAGAAAAGGTAAGTCCTAATTTCTTTGTTTGTTAATAGTTGAGTATAAAAGAGTGAAAAAGGTTCAACATATTTTCTTTGTTTTCTTTAGTATTTAAAAACATACGAGTAAGGATATCAAATTATTCTTACTCACCCAGTCTAACGATAAAAAATTAAAACAAAGGAACAAAAAAATACTTAACTTTACTGTCTTTATTTTTTAAATGGTTTTCACATTTTCAACCATTTAAATTTCATGCGGTTGCTACATGGTAATGAACATCATGATAAATAACTCGAGAAAAAAATATAAGTACTACGTAAAGGGGTTTTGGGGGTAAGGGTTTGGGAAGGAACCATCAATAAATGTTGGGAGGGGAAAATACTTTTATGAATAATTGTAATATTAATCTAATAGTTAGTTATGTTTATAAAAATACCATGACAAAAAACAAAACAAAACAAGAGAAAAACAAAAAATATTTGTCAAGCGTCAATTTTTTTTAATAAAAGTAACCTCTCTCAACACTAAAACATTATTTAATTTTTGGGTCTATATTTGATAATTATTATTTTTTGTGTCAAGAGGGCGAAATCTTAAATTCATGATAAATTGGATATGTCAAGGTATGACTCTCCTTTAAAGTGAGATGTTTGCATGAAACTTTTATACAACACATTTTACCTTTATAACAAATCCAAATTGGCTTAAATTTGATACCATTGCGAAGATCTCGGAATGCAAAGTGGAGTGGCACGTCTCCAAACTCTTCTCAAATTGAAAGTTATGATTGTTTGAAATTAAGGGGTCGGACTAAAATTCCTGAGCATAGCTGGAAGCCACTATAGTGGCGGATTGGTAGGCCCGGACACCACTAGAGTAGGGCTTGGGGCCTAGCCACCATTATAATGGCAGCTGCCCTTAAAATTCATTTTTTTTATCTCTTTTTTTCCTTTACAAATATTGATTCATCTTTAGGGTTTAGGGAAAGAGATGATTTTTTTTAGAGAAAAATAAAAAAAATACAACCAAACTCTCCCAAATTTAATTCTTGAATTAGAGAAATATATTTAGAGTAAATTTTATCAACTTAGAGAAGATTTCGGCCTCAGATCAACCCTATGCTCTATTTCAAGGTCTATCATGCTTTATACATCTAATTGTACATCCCTATTTGTACACATCACTCGTACACTTCCATAGGCACCTATATTTTCATGCACACACATTCACATCACACACCAATTCAAGCCTTTCATCACCAAAGACGCAGATGTGCAAACGAAGAAGGATACCAAAGATCATAAATACAAGGACTAACAAGTTCAAGTCCCCCAATCTTGGGACACGCAAAGGACAGTGGTCACCAAAATCCACAAAAGGAAGAACCAACGGAAGGGAAATAAATAATTAAGAATGGGGGTTGAATAGATTATTTAATTAATCTTTTGTTAATTCTTGACTATTTTAAAAATTTATCTTTCTTACTCTTTTTCTTTAATTCAGTTTTACTAAATTGCTACAAATGGAGAAGAAAATAAGAAATCACACGGAATACAAATTATTTAGTTGGTTCATAGTATACACCTAGTATATAGTTACGTCTAGTCCCAAATACTAAAGTATTTGTGATCCTATTCCTTTTTCACTAAAATCATCTCTTCTTCACTTAGGTGGAGAATCCTTTACAAAAGTTTATACCCTAAAACTTTTAAAAACTACAACTATTTGTCTTGGACAACAGCTCCCCGCTCCTTCCTCAAAATAAGTTATACCTGTAACCATGCAACCCTGAGTCTTGTTCTATTTTTAAATCTGGTCTTGAAACCTAATGTCTTTCCTAACCTCACAAATACACTAGAGACTCAACTCCAAGCTGACCTCTCTATGATTTTGATCTTGATTTAGGATCACTCACTTTCTCACAGATATTAAAAATAAACAAACTCAAAAATTTAATTTTGAAAATTTGTTTGTTTGAAAAAATTGCTTCTAATTAAGCAGCTCAAATCTTAAACTGAGAGTATTCCTTGATTCACTAATATCTGCAGTTTAAAACAAATCAAGAATACTATGAAAATATTACAAGTTGTTAGTAAGAACAGTTTAAGCACAAAAATTGTATGATAAGTGCATAATATTCTATAATTTTGATTCATTTATGTTTAGTTTTATTACATGTTTTATGTGTATATGAGTTTAACAAGGTGTTTATTGATTTTAGGAGGAATTGGAGCTTAAAAGAGAAAAAGAGAAAAAATGGATCAAAATGGGCGCACAAGGAGAAAAAGAGATAATGGATAGAACTTGTGGGTCACGGCGGTCCAAATCATGGGTCGCGACGCTAAATGCTGAGTCGCGGCGCTCATAAGGCATGCCACGGCGCGCGAAGGCCTTCCGCAGGCGCGTGGGCGCGTGGCCGTGTGACAGATTCCTCCCAACGTTGTTATTTTTGAGGATTTCTAATGTAATTTGGAACATTAATTCTTATAGCTTTAAGACTTTGACCTAGGGGTATAAATACATTGTATTAGTCAAGTTTTAGGGGATCTTCATCGTCATCTACTATTCCCTCTCTTCTTCACAATTGTGAACCCTAGTTTTGGAGATTGAAGATTGAAGGCATGTCAGGCTAAGTACTTTATTTCAGTTCTAAGGGATGTTGAACTTTATTTATAATTAATGGTTTGATCAAGTTTACTTTATTTATTTCTCTTATATGAAATTCATTCTTGATAATCTGAATTAATGTTTGAATGTTATTTATTTGGATTGATTTAATATGGCCAATTAAGTTAATCTAATTAATATCATCTGCTAGATTAATGAATAGTATTACGTGTAATTGATATTGTTCCTAGTCACAAGTAGTAATTAATAATACATGATTATGGACAAACTGTAATGACTGTGAATTCGTAAGCGTCATCATTAATAAAATTAAGAATTTTATTTTATTCTTATGCGCATTAATTTAAATCCATAAATGACTTGGATAACTATGTGTGGCTATGTGTTAATTGATTTAATAGTCCATATGTGTAATTGAAATATTAATGGACTAGCCTAGTAAATCATTTAAACAAGCCCAAACAAAATTGTGCATTGGACTTGTAGGTGATTAACGATGAGGTGTAAGTAATAATGGTATTAGAGTCTTAGTACGAGTTATAGTGAACTGGCCCAGTGATTATTAAACAGGCCCAATCCCAAGTATTGGCGGGTGGACTTGTAGTTTGGGTAAGAGTGTTATTAGCTCCTAGTAAATCTAATTTGGGGGTACCAGATATATATAATACCTGGGTTTACTCGGCTAACCCAAATAGAAACTAACCCTGATAGGCTGAATGTGTATTACCAATGTAGTGTATTAGTGTATTACATTTAGCATGTACCTGCCGAAACAGACCAATTGTAAAGACCCCAAAATTCATACAATCCAACTCTCCACATCGGTCGTTAGCAATACATCCTCATTCTGATTTTACAACATTATTCAATATTAAACTTAATAAAATGCGGAATAATTAAAACTATTTTATTACAAATTGTTCTCAATCCCAAGGCATAACATGATCAGTCCATATTACCAATACCCTCATTCAGATTAATAGATTTTTAACAATTCTAAGTTATATCAAAGTAAAGACATAACACCATTTCATGATAATAAATAATATCATATTATTAATAAAATCTTCGATTACAAGGTTTGCTTGTTCGTATCATAATAGTCATTATGACTTAATACAAATAACAAGTAATTAAAACATGAAACCTAGTATACGCTTCTTCTTTACGTTCATGATTTTCATAACTACAAATAAAGGTTTATTAGCAAGAATCAGCACTACGACTCAGCAAGTCTAACTAATAACACATAAACAGTTTATGCTTTCATATAAACTTTAACATACCTTGACATATCACATATATCAATTTGATGTTACAAATAACTTTTCATTCAACAGTTTATATCATGTTGTCACACAAAGCGTATAAACCACATATATATAACTTATAAAAATAACACACAAGAGTTAGAATACTTGCACATAGTTTAAAGGAATAGAAGACTTGCCTCGTATATCTTTTAAAGATAAATATAACGGTCTAAACGTTCGTCGTAAATCCTACACGATTATAAGTTCATGTAGACAAATAAGCGTTTAACGATTAAATCTTTTAAGTTTTATTTCGGGTATTATAACCGCTTATAAATAAAACTCCTTCTACTATACATCAAATAATTTCAGCATTATAACTGCATATAAAATGAATATTCAGCAACTATATTTAAAATAAATCGGGCATTATAACTGTTTATAAAATGAATATTCGGCTATTATATTTGAAATAATTTCAGCATTATAACTGCTTATAAAATGAATATTCTTACTAAATACTTGAAGAAAATCGGACATAGTAACTACTTATAAATGTATATTTTCAACTTTATAAGAGAAAATGGGACTTTTGTACTATATACATAAAATAATTTGGATATTACAACTGCTTGTAAAAGTATATTTTTACCAATACATACATGAAAATTATAATTACGAGAGTATACCTAATGTAGTTGCTAGCTTTACTTCCAATCGCGTAGCGCTTCGATGCTTCGAAAGTAATTTTTATCTCACAATATCTCTCAAAATATAAATATAGAGTGTTTTTGCTCTTGAACAGCTCTTGAACATGGTAAGGAATGAATGAATTTAGCTTGCTATTTATAGGAAAATCAAGTTTCACTAATTGTACGTTAGGGCTCGGCTTATTACACTTTGCACCCTAGCATATTCTTAGAATATTCTTCTAAGCTCCTCAGTGAAAATATCTTCCAAGCTTGACAATGCAGCTTGCAATTGAACTTATCTTCTAAGCTCCTCAATGAAAATATCTTCTAAGCTCGACAATGCAGCTTGCAATTGAACCTATCTTCTAAGCTCCTCAATGAAAATATCTTCCAAGCTCGACAATGCAGCTTGTCACCGTAAGCACGACAAATCACTTTGTCATTCCCAAGCACGACACAGTAACTTGTCAAAAATAATTTGCCGGGATGCTTCTTGGTGAAATCGTTGAAAGCACGACAAATCATTTTGTCAATGTAAGTACGACTAAGCAGCTTGACAAAAATTTTTATTTGACTTAATTCATCGTTTACACTATAAAATCACAAAACACCTGCTTCGAAATATCATTTCGATCTTTCTTAAGCACATATGTTACAAAATTCGAATCTCTTTAGGGCTTAAGGTTTTAAACTTCTCGACACCTAGTTTTAGGTCACTAAATTAACCTATAACCATATACGATCGTATTTATAAGCCTCATAAATATTCGGGGTACTACATTTACCCCTACTTATAAGAATTTCGTCCTCGAAATTAAGTTTAACTTAGTCTTCAATATAATTTTTTTTTGAATTCATCCTTTCTCACATCAAATTCCTAATACTCAAATTAGGTAAAAATGTTCAATCTAAACCTTTCCTTACACTAGGTTGTAAACCTTTAATCAAACTCGAATTCTAGTTTTATTCTTCTCTTACTGAGAATTCTTCTAATTTATACCGAGGGGTTAATCAAGACCTTGAACTGTTTTATATTCTATGGGTACTATATGACTCACAAGTTTAATAATCACCATGATTGAAAAACACAATAGTCAGTACGTCAAGTGATCAGCCTATCGTACCACGTATAACATAATAGTTTTAAAGACGTTGTATGTTGCGTCTACCGGAATTATATATCCGTTCTAAATTTTTCTTATTAAAAGGGTTGTCTAGCCGAAACAATTGGCATTGACTCATCTTTAAACCATTTAAAACTTTTGAAAATCAATTTTATGACTGTATACTGCACCTTGCAAGAGTACGTTGATGACTCGTTATTTATCATACCACACCTGTAATGACCCCAAATTTCATACAATCCAACTCACAACATCGGTCGTTATTAATATATCTTCATTCTAACTTTACAACAATATTCAGAGTTAAACTTAATAAAATGCGGAATAATTTAAACTTTTCAGTTTTCTTTCTTTGCTTTCCTTGAATCATAACCTTAAATCATCTACGTATTCTAGAATCATATTTACTTTATGATTCACTTCACCAGAGTTATAATAAAATAAAAACTACTTCTAGATTCAATAACCTTTTATACCTCGAATAAAATTAAGTTACAAGTCAATACGAATTTTACAACTCAATATCTGTTACATTTAATTCATCATCAAATACATCATCCAGAACCTTAACCATGATTCAAAAACATAAATTTAAGCTAAAACAATTAATCTTCATACATAACATCTGAATTATGCCATTCAACCAGCACATAACGTTACTTTGAATCTTTAACCTGCAAAAGTGGTTATTTGCAAGAATGAACTCGACAGCTCAGCAAAATTTACCAGTTTGCATGCGTCACATAGCACATAGATAACATGCTCATTATTTAAATCATAAACATTTGGCTAAACATATCATACATAATGATCAACACATAACAAATAGAGATTGAGTTCCATAACTCAATCAACATTCTTTATTCAACGAACGTAGTCATAATTTGACTTTGTCGTCTTATACTTGTAACATATATAAAATGCATCATGCTTTTACATCATATGTTTAAAACAGTTAATCATTTAGTTCACATAACAAATAGGAACTGAAAGACTTGTCTGGTTCGTAGATTACCAATTACCATAATTAGCCTATACTTATCTGCACTTCACATATCCTACACGATATATAATCATGTACAATATTTATTAGTCACATAGCAACACTTAGAAAACAATCTATACATTCCGTTTATAAAGTAGTAACAATGATTAGTTACAATTGTATTATCACTTCAGGATTCACTCTCATTTAATTTTATTTTAATATCTCAATTGTCATCAGGTAATTAATAGGTATTTGCTTATCACCCATCATAGTATCTTACTATTCATTTAATACATTATTCTAAGCTTTAAACATGTACATGACAACATAACATGAGCACAAGAAAAGAAGAAAAATTTTCATTTCCTGTTCCACCGTCGGGGCGGTAGAATCTTTCACAAACCAGCGCCGGGGCGAGACTACTGCCCGGGCGGTTAAGTTAGTTCTTTTTGGGCGCTGGGGCGAAGTCCTCGCCGAGGTGACAAAAACAGTTCATTTCTACCGCCGGGGCGGTGAACCTAAAACTCAACTTCTGGAGTTCACGAATTGCACAGTTCTAAAGCCAAAAACACCAAATTTCTTCATTTTAACAACAAATTAAAATTACCCAATCACTATAACTCGTATATGATCATTACCCAAACCTTCTAGCACGATTCTAACATCTTAAACAACTTAAACAACCAATTTAAAGGCTTAAAAATCACAATTCATACTAGTTTTTCATATTTCACAATTTTTAGCGTAATCAACCGCTACAGATTCGTTACTCAACCAAATTGGTCTGTTCAACTTCCGTCATCAATTTACAGTTTCATGTACGCATTGACAATCAATTTTGACTCCAAAGTGAGCCAAAATATACATATTCAACCAAAAACTAAATTCTTTATTTTAAACATGTTTTCCATAGATTAATAACTCCAAAATTATATATAAACACTATATAACCGATAAAACATGTTTATAAACATATATAACCAACATCTCATCAAATCATCAACCAAAAATCCATTTTAAAGAAAATTCTAAGAATAAAAAATTAAGAACTTAGAGTTGGTTTTTACCTTTGATTTCTTCTTTAGACCAAATAGATGATAAGAATTGCTTGACTCTACTTCTTCCTCTTGATTTCTCTCAAATCTCTTCTCAATTTGTTTCAGAGGGAGCTTTCTCTCCCAATTCTCTCTTCCTCTCCTTTGTATATTTTTTTTAGCCTTATCAAAATAAGCTGACAAACTTTACGTATCTTCTAGTTGGGAGTTTCAGCGGTTAAGAAAGCCAAAGGCCACAAGGCCTTGTTTGGTACTTCTTTAAAGAATTAATTCATTTTTGTTATTATTATTATTATACTGTATGCTTCCCATTTAAAATAAACCATTGCCACACTTTAATTTAATTAAACTTATTATATTAATGAATCTAATTAAACTTATTAATAATCCAATCAAAATCTTACTGACAAAATTATAATTCAATTTAGCCAAACTATAATTTTATTAAATACATCATTTTATTCAATAAACCATTAATTCTTTAATTTAATTATTTACTTAAATTATAATATTCTCACCACATTAGCGTACTAAAATACGCACCAACACTTCACACACAAATATATTCACATTAGTTCACTATTTTAATTAAGTGAATTACTCACATTATTTATAAAACTTAATTCATAATAATTTTCATTGTCCACAAGACATAACAATCAAATTATATTATCTCGCAATATAATTTTAACTTAATTAAATTAACTAATATTATTCAACTAATTTTCTGTTCATGACAATTTCATTTAATCTTTTGAATGGTTTAACTAATTATTAAACCATTTCTTCCCAATTACAAGAATATATAATTTCCTTCACATTAAACCACATATTTTTATAATATGAAACACATATATACACATACTCAAACTCAAAATGTCTCATAATAAGAATTTTTTATTTATTAAATTCTTATTTAATAACTTCTGAAAATCCGGGTTGTCACATCATTCCCTCCTTATAAAGATTCCGTCCTCGGAATCAACGAAACCTCCCTTACTCAGTTTTCACTAAATCTCTTTCACAATTATCGTTGAATAACTTAACGCATTACTTTAGTGTAGGTTTTATTTCATCACCTTCACTTAAACCTGGAACACTTCGAGTGTTATATATTCTTTAACCCTTTAACGCATTCATTGCATATCATACTCGTAGCAATCATTTAATATAATGATTTAGCATCGCATAAATATTCAGGATATCACATTCACCCCTTATTCTAAGAATTTCGTAAGGAGATTTCCAGGGATTTATTGGGAGCTGTCGTTTACACTCCAAAATTAAATCCTTACTTCTACTTTACCAACATAAAAATTAATATAGTGACAAGCAAGGGTCAATGTCACAAAGAGTGAATTATTTTATATTAATATAGTGACAAGCAAGGGTCGATTTTGAATTGAATTAAACTAACTAATATAACAAAAAATAATTAATAAGAATAAACAATGAATTAAAGACTTCAGTTCTTTAGTTCAATATCACCTTTTTACGATAATGAAGTAATCAAGTATACCAATATTTATCCTTTAATGAAACTAATAGTCCTAGATAACAATAAGCTCTACTATCTAAAATTTCCCTTAGATTATCGCTCAATAAAAAAAGCTCTTCAAAAGATTCTAATTATCATACAACCTAGAACAAGCTCTCTAGATTTAATATAATAGCAGCATTAAGAACTAGGAAATTAGACTATTCCAAGCAATAATCACACAAGCTTGGATTATTTAACCTGTCTTTTGATAATCTTAGCAATACTCAAAAGTTTGTCCACAATTATGTATTACTAATTACTACTTGTGATTAAGAACAATATCAATTACATGTAATATTATTCTTTAATCTAGCATATGATATTAGCTAACCAATTCAATTATGCAGAAATCAAATCAATTAAGCCAAATAGCATTCAACAATTAAATTAGATTATCAAGAATAAATTTCATATAAGAAGGAATAAATAAAGTAAACTTGATCAAACCATTAATTATAAAGAAGGTTCAACATCCCTTAAAACTGAATAAAAAAAGTTAGCCTTAACATGCCTTTAATATTCTCCAATTAGGGTTACAATTGTGGAAGCCAAGTATATCCTCCTATATCTGACTAATAACATCTATTTATAGTCCTAAGATAATATCTTAAGTCTCTAAGAAATAACAATCCAAATCCAAGTAGAAATCCTCAAAAAAAATAAAAATATGAAGTTAAAATTCTCGCCGAACTCGCTGGGGCGAGTTCGTTTGGCCTGGGGAACACGCCGGGACGATCTTGGACAGAGAGGAACTAGCTGGGGCGAGCTTAACTCGCCGGGGCGAGCTTAACTCGTTGCCTTGTATGAACTCTCCGGGGCGAGTTTCCATTTTCTCCTGCAACATCTTTTGGGAAAATGGCCATAACTTTCTCATACGAACTCCGATTGAGGCGATTCAAGATGATCTGGAAAGTTAAGAAGTAGATCTACAAATTTCATTATTTGATTTTTTAGAGATACTGGCTAGAGAAAGGTTAAAATTGGCCCTGAAGTGACTGTTATGTAAATGGCAAGCCGAAAATATGAGGTTCATCGTCCGCTAGTAAAAATGTCATAACTTTTGATCCAGGAAGAGTTACGAGATGTGTCATCTATCAAATCAAAGCTCTCGACGAGATCTACAATACAATCCAAGTTCCAAGCTAAGATCATGCATCCTTGAGTTGATTAATTGTTGTTGGATGACGAACTCATGCTTTCTCGAAATTTTCTTTTTTTTTCCTATTTTTAACTCTGATTCCACCTGAAATCATTAAACACATTAATAAGCTCATATACACATAAAACATGCAATAAAACTAAACGTAAAAGAATCAAAATGTATGAATATTATGCAATCATTATTTATTGGTTGGTAGACATGATTGAGATGGTTAATTTAAGCTAGAAAAGAGAAAATCAAGTTAAGGTTTTGAAAGTTCGTGGAGTGAACTAGGGCTTAGAGAGATAAAAAAAAGTAAAGTGAATAATTTTAACCGGTAAAATGTAAATGAAAATTTTGAAATATATGTATATTTCCCTCTTCTTTTGGTTAATGGGACATGTTTTGACCTTCAATTAGTTGTGTTATTTGTTGTAATCGCAACTTTGAATTTTGTGGTAGTTATTTTTCCCTTTAACGTGCTTAACCTTCATTGTGTTGACACGCGCCCTAAACCCTTAATATTCACTCTACAATTTCATCTGTTATCGTAGAATTCTTTTTCGTAGAGTAGAATAACTCAATGATTCTGCACTGCTCTACAATTCATTCTACGATTTCTTCTTTATTCTACGATCTCATTTCTGTATAATTAGGTCTTACAACCAAATATCATGAACTTAAGTTTAACATGAGTAACTCACTTATTAATTTATTAAATCTAGATTCATCTAGTGGCTTAATAAACAAATCAACTAATTAATTTTTGGTTGGGATAAAATATAAGGTGATATTACCATTTTGAACATGATCCCTAGTGAAATAATGCCTTATGTCAATATGCTTAGTTCTGGAACGTAAAACAGGATTATGTGTATTGTTATAGCACCAATATTATCACTGAATATAGGAATAAACGTAAAATCAAACCCATAGTCAGCTAGCTGATTCTTCATCCAAAGAATTTGAGCACAACAGTTACCAGCTGCAATATACTCAGCTTCTACAGTTGAAGTTGACACTGAGTTTTGCTTCTTACAGAACCATGATACCAGTCTATTTCCAAGCAATTGGCAAGTTCCACTAGTACTTTTCCTGGCTATTTTGTATCTTACAAAGTCAGCATCTGAGTATCCAATTAGATCAAAGAGAGACTCCTTGGGATATCACAGAACCAAATTTAGAGTGCGCTTGAGATATCTAAAAATTCTTTTAACATAATTTAAATGAGATTCTTTTGGATTAGCTTGAAATCTAGCACAAATACATGTAAGGAACATAATATCAGCTACTTAGAGTTAAGTATAGGAGAGAGCTAATGATACCTCTGTATTGAGTTATATCAACACTTTTACCTTGTTCATCTTTGTCTAGCTTTGTTGTAATAGTCATAAGAGTTTTCCATAGGGGTAGTTGTTTCCATGCCATACTTGTGGAGTAAGTCTTTGATGTACTTGGCTTAGTTGATGAATATACCTTCATCAGATTGCTTCACTTAAAGTCCAAGGAAGAAATTCAGCTTTCCTATCATGCTCATTTCAAATTTGCTCTACATAAGTTTGACAAATCTCTTATACAACTTTTCATCAGTAGAGCCAAATATAATATCATCCATATAGATTTGTACTAACAATGTGTTATCTTTGTGCTTCCTAAAAAAAAGTGTTGTGTCTACTCTACCTATAGTGAATTCATTTTTAGTAAGAAATTAGTTAAAGTGTCATACCATGCTCTAGGTGCTTGATTTAAACCATATAATATTTTGTCTAATTTATACACATAATTAGAGTGAGTAGGATTAACAAAACCTGGAGGTTGGTTTACATAAACCTCTTCTTGAAGTTCTCCATTAAGAAAAGCACTTTTAACACCCATCTGAAATACTTTGAACTTCATGTGGGCAGCATAGGTAAGAAATATTCTGATAGTTTCAAATCCAGCTACTGGTGCAAAGGTCTCATCATAGACAATGCCTTCTTCTTGAGAATAACCTTTAGCTACCAATCTTACTTTATTTCTTGCGATCACACCATCTTCATCCATCTTATTTCTGAAGACCTATTTGGTGCCAATAATTGGATGATCTCTTGGTCTTGGGACCAGTCTCCAAACTTTGCTTCTTTCAAACTAGTTCAACTCTTCTTGCATTGCTTTAATCCAACTTAAATCTTGAAAAGCTTCAACAATCTGCTTAGGTTCCATTTGAGATAGAAAACCTAAATAGAAATACTTATTCTGGGTTACAAATCTAGTTTTGATTCTTGCACTTGGATCACCAATTATCAGGTATTGAGTGTAATCTATCGCCCATTTTCTTCTAGTTAGAACATTTGTCCTAGTACCTTCTTGTTTGAGGACTTCAAGGTTTGGCTCATCTTTATGTTTTGGTGCAGGAGGATCTTCAAGTCGTAGAGTTCCCATTTCTAGAACAAGGGGCTCTACGATTTCTTCAATTGACTTTATGATCTCTGGGTTGTTGATCATAGGATCGTCCCGCTCTATCATTACTTAATCCTACTCTACGATTTCATCAAACACTATAGCCTTACTTAGCTAAATATTATTAGTCTCACCAAAGGTGATATGAACTAAAACTTTAATATTTAATAATCGTTTATTAAAGACTATAAGATTTACCATCAGTAGAGTTGCCAAGAAAGATACCTTCATCTAACTTAGATTGGAATTTAGTCAGATACTTTTTTCTATTGTTGAGAATATAGCACGCATAGCCAAAGATATGAAAATAACCAATGTTGGGCTTTCTTCATTTCCACAGCTCGTAGGGAGTTTTCTTGTGAATGGAATGAGAGATATGTTCTTAAAGAGTATATTAATGTTAACTGTTACCTCTATGTTGGCCTTCATATTCATCATCCATCTCAAGCATTTTCAAGACACGACAAGCCAAGAGAAGTCCAATATAGTAAGCTGACACATCAGGCACTTGCCATACCTATCAACAGATCACAAGAGATAATAAGCAGGAAAAGAACAACACTACACAGAGAGAGCAGGAAAAGAACAACACTACACACAGAGAGAGAGTATAGTGAGATTATTTTATGATACCTGTAACATAATTTATGAGGCTTACTTCAAGCCCATAACGAGGCAGCTCATGGGAATATACTGCTGCAAAAATATCCAATGCCCAGAACAGAATCCCAAATAAAAAGAAAGTTCAAAGAAGTATCTAAATAAAAGAAAACATGAAGCAAACTAAAATAGTATATGCTGGAGAAAGAAAAAAGCAGAAATACACTAAATTACTAATCCATCTAAACATCGAAGTGAAAATCGCAATAAGCAGATAGGACAACGGTTAATAACAACAACAACTGATTAAATTAATCTATGCATAATTTGTTTTTATAAAAAATTAAACTACAATTAAAAACAATTAACTATATTTGCAAATAGAGGAACCTACAATTAAGTAAAGCGTGATTCTGTTTTGTTGCGACTTACAATCCGACCAGAAGGGCAGAGATGAGAACGGATCCCACGATGCCTAGGGTTTCACGATCCGAAAAAGTGTGGCCAATCCGAGTAGAAGATGACGAGTGGCTATGACGCCCCCAAATCCGTGTAACATCAAACACAGGATATGGTGCTCATGATACATCATAAACAACATCTAACTAAATAAATTTCATAAATAATAATAATGATTACAATAGCATTCAAATAAAATCCCAGGTTTTCATAACCTGAAATAACCTTAAACTTAAACTTAGCGTTTATCGCTACAATACATCAATGCGAAAATCTTAAACTATTACAAAAATAAACTTTCAATTCTTCATCTTAGCTTTTCCCTTATCCTTGCCCGAGCCCTCTGCCTTCTCACCCTTAACTGAAATGTTTAAGCAAGAATGAGCACAAATAGCCCAGCAAGTATATAACATAATATGATAATGAATATCAAGGGTAAAATTATCTGTTTTGACATTTCTTCGTAATCGAAAGGATATTCAAGAAATAGTGTCGAATGTCAAAGACAAGAGTTCTAGAATTTTCAACAGCATACTAAGGGGTATAAGAACCCTGAACATTGTTTAAATTCATCGAAAACCATCAGAAGTTTTGACAATCAAATAGACTGTAAAACATTCTCCGCAAGTACTCCAGGTGATCAGCCTTTCGTACCCTACATTGTGCATAAGTATGAAATTTAAACGTGTAAGCGTAAATGGGACTATATGCCCGATATCTGTTTGTCCCGTTATTCGGGTTGTTCATCTTAGTATTCAAGCGAGACCGCACCAAAGCAATTTGGATTAGTAAACTTTAATTGCTACAATGAATTTGAATTGTTCAAATAATAAAGCAGTTTAGCATTAATAATAACTAGCAGAAACAAAAGGCCAGAATGCATTCAAAAAGAATCAGTTCTTAACTGGAATTGAGATATCATCAATTGAACTTGAACAATATATAAACTTGAATGAGGTATAACTTGCACAATAAAGGAGTGAAGTTCAGGAATTTGCTTTCATCGAAGTAAAGGTCATAGAGAGAGGATACTTGCCTTTCGCGTAGTTTACGTTTATTGCTTAACTTTACTTCAAATACCCTATATATATTCATATATTGATATTCATTAGTCACTCATTCTCATTAACAGATTCTCAGATTATATTCATTCAATACATACCTAATGCAATTGTTTCATGTTTATAGATATGTATTACAACATACATTTAACCAAATATACATTTAAAGCAAATCATCATATATCACAAATTGTTGCTTTTGTTTTTACTCCAAAAGTTTCATTTATAAATCTCGTTTAAACCTTTTGAAATCTTAGTACTATATAGCCATTATATACTTAGACAGTACAAACATTCCAATTGACACATAGTAAAGCTTATAAGAACATAATACATATGTACCAAGCTTCAGTTTACAAACAGAACCTTATGGCAACTCTGCAGCACGGCGCGACCGAGCTGCTTTTATGCCTGGGAGTGGCGCGGCCGCGCTACTCCCATTTAGGCCCAGAACTGAGCTTTCAATGCACAACTCTCTTTCTAGGATGTTGGGGTCTTAGTATACAACAAATAACAAATATACACGTTATTCTGAAGATTTAAAACTCAATTAGGTCCATACATTCAATATTTAATATATCATTTTGAAATTTCTTTTCAAAAACAAGCTTAATAGCTCTTTTCCTTAAAGACTAGCCATGATCATATTTGACCCTCATATTATAGCTACATAGGTTCTGATACGCATGCTCAAATGTTACTAAAACATATTTACGTCATTTTTTCAATTCAAGATAGCTTTTCCTTTTTTTTTAAAAAAATATTTATCAAATCATAGTTTACAAATCAACTTTGTGATAACATACTCATGATACATCTTAATACATGCTTAAAGTTTCTTCATGCTCATTATACAAGGTTAAGTTGGGTTTTAAGGGTTGAACAAATAAAATAAAAAAAACATCAGTTCAGTTCTGGTGCAGGCGCGGCCGTGCCCTGTTTAGCCTTGGTACCAGCGCGGTCGCGCTGGTATGCAGACACAGGTGCTGCGACTGCTGCGAACCAGACTTCCAAAAATCCATACAATAGTAATTTAGACACACCCAGACATTATAAACTCAACCAAAACAGGATGCCATATATTCTTAACCATTCTAATAGCACCAACAACACTATTAGCCAATTTAGAGTCTCCAAAATAAGCCATTTTGTGCATATTTTATCAAATACCAATTTCTTCCTACTAAACAGATTTTCATGTATTTGATCACACGAAATCCTTATAACAATATATATAACCATACTCAGACTAAACAAGTTGTATATAGCATGTACACAACAACACGAGTTGAAACTTCACCAAATTCATGTTTTTTTTTAACAATAATACTCATTTAAGCAATTTAACAAACATTGGCATACATAACATGAATTTATGAATTTTTGTGTATTTAGAACATGATTATTCCAGAACTTTTACTCTTGACATCCTAATATCAACAATTAACAACATGGTAACACATAGCCACAAACAAACCACTTACCAAAAGATATGCATTATTCTCACTATTTTCTTATATGAAAACCAAGAGTTCCATAGGGTTACCTCTAGAATGAATTCTGCTTGAATTTAACTTGTGAATACTTCTTCCTTTGTCTGCAAATCCCCCAGAAATCTCCAAGCTCTCTTAAACTTCTCTCTCTCTCTCAATTTTCTTTTTTGGGTAGGAAGTGTTTAGCAAAAAGGAGAAGTGTTTTTGGTAGAGAGTATATATGTAATTGTTGGTGACTGAATTCTCCAGCCATTTCATCTTCAATCATTAGTTTCCAAACTTTAATCTCCATGAATCAAATGAATTAGTGAGGGGGTTATGGAAATGAAAAGCCTTGGAATACATAAAAAGAAAATATAACTCCCTCCCTTCTATTTAATTCTTACATAATCGTGTCTCTTCTCATTTTATCCCAATTCATCAGTCACGTGGGTCCCATCAGCTGATCATTTTCATTTTATTTTTAAATTAATTCAATCAACCAATTAATAAGCCATTTGACCATTTTGCCCTTCGAAATCAACATGTTCGATACTATAGTCGAATCCTACTAAAATTGACATTCTGAATGTCGTGGGAATATTTGTTTCGTCAAATTAGTTCCCGAAATTCGCTGTTGACTTTTTATTCGAAAAAGTCAACCGGTTGACTTTGATTAAAAAGTCAACCCTGACACATTCTGTGATTATAGTATATTCTGACTAATTTTGATGTTCCGGACTCAAATATACAGTCCACGTCTTCAAATTCCACTCTGAACTCAAATTTGAGTTTAACTCTATTTCTTGCACTTAATAAATTTGTTAACTACATAGTTAAAATAATCCAAACCAACTATTTAAATACATCTCATCACGTAACTCAATAATATATATATATATATATATATATATATATATATATATATATCACATACACATATATTTATTAAAAAAATCACTCAAGAGATTTACCTAAATTTAATTTATTAACTCCATTAAATTACATAGTGATATCGGGTATTACAGTGGCTAACTGAGTAACGAGCGGCAGACGACCAAGAGCAACAACATAAATGATTTGGGTTAGAGAGGAGAGTGAGCGGTAGAGGAAGAACAACGAGAGACTAGGAGAGAGAAAGGGTTAGAGAAGAGAGAGAGAGAATTGGAGAGGACGATTTGGGAAAAAATGGGAGCGAAGATGATTTGGGGAAAAAATGGGAGCGAAGATACTGAAATGATTTTGGGGGAAAATGAGAGGGTTTTTTGCGCATCCAAATTAGTTGTACTGACGGCTAGCTCATGGCCCTCGCTAAAAGGCCTAAAAATACCTCTATACCGACGGTTAGATGATGGCCCTTGGAATAGGCTATCTATAGAGGCATTTACCGATGGTCACCCCATGACCGTCGTTATAGATACCCTATAGCGACAGTTCTGTCCCGACCATCGCTATAGCTCGTCGCTATATGTCGAATTTCTAGTAGTGTAGTAATTTAGACATTATAAAATTTTGTAAATGAATTTATAGTTTACCAACATTTTTGCATACATTCATTTCTTAATTACCAAAATAAATTAGGTCTTTGTTTAAATTGGTATCTCCCACTATTTTCATTAAACTATATTACCCTCAATATATAGTTCAACGTATCTAATTAAAGATTTGCTAGTGAGAATAAGGATCTCATTTCAAATGTATATAGCCTTGTGTGACACAACAAACTATATATAAATAAATAGGTAGACAACTATTATCAATTAACCATGTAACTCCTTGTATTTTGCCTCTTAGATTATTTTGATCAAGTGTGACACATCCAAATCAAAATCATCCAAGTTAAGTCCAACCTAGCACTTCCATATATGTGAAGAGAAAAACACCGTCCTTGTGTGACACAACAAAACAACATTGTTCAATTCCTTAATAAGCATCAAATGTGATAAAACAACATCTCAATAAATTAATATAAGCCTCGTGTGACACAACAAACTTATAATGATTAATTGATACTCTATCGTTTTATCATGCTAGAAGGCAATGTTCGATATTCCAAATATCTTTGAACGTTACAACTTAATATAATTACTTTGAGGGGTTTGTTATTATTTGTCTCATCTTGTTTAGCGCGCATGCATATATATATATATATATATATATATATATATATATATATATATATATATAAATGCGCGTCATATTATTTAACATGCGAAATATGTTGTATAATATATATATATATATATAGAGAGAGTAAACATGCACATATAGAATACTATATTCTACCCGGATTGATTATGGAATTTTATTCTAGTTTGGTTCACTAGAGCTACCAAGTGAACCAAAAGGTCAAACCTAGGGTACAAGAACTGAATTTAAATATAACTATTACATTTAAATCACGGGCTTCATTACAAACGGGTCTTCAAACGCTCTTTGCTCCTTCGTCTCCAATTCTTCAAAATAATTCTAACTAATCCTATTACATAAACTATTTACAATAAATAGAAACCTTGATCAGCAGTCAAGGAGAAGTACATAAGAGAGAGATAGAATTTACATTAAGAAAAATTAGAGAAGACGAGGTACGCAGACCCTATTTATAAAACTCATTTATTCAAGCATCCTCATAAAATAAAATTCAATAATCCATTGGTTAATAGTCCATAATCAATCTCATTTATTATCATACATATCACCATATGCATCAATAAATAATATTCATCACATGAATAATAAAATCATTCCATATCTGCATTGATATCATTTAATGGGCAATATTAGTTAGTATGAAATCCAATACCAAATCAAATTAGTTTGCATGAAATCTAATTTCAACTCCAATTTATTTAATATAAAATCTAATTTCAACTCTAATTAGTTATCATGAAATTCAATTCCAACTCTAATTAGTTATCATGAAATCCGATTTTGAATCAAAATAAACTCCTTTATTTTAATCCAATTTTAAATCAAAATAAACTCCTTTATTTTAATTTATCTAATTTTGAATAAAAATAAACTCCTTTACTTTTAATCAAATTCCAAATCAAAATAAACTACTTTATTTTTAATTTAGAATTTCTGAAAAAACATGGAATCATATTCCAAATAAAAATAAACTCCTTTATTTTAGTCAAATTTTGAAATTTCTCAAAATTTTACAAAAATGACCCAACAGGCCTTCAAGCACCGCGACTTAAAAAACGAGCGTCGCGGCTCTTACCGAGTGTTGCGGCTCAAGGGAATGAGCATCGCAACCCTCAAAGAATGGCCAAGCGCTGCGGCTCAAGGTTTTGAGTGCCACGGCTCTAGACCAGCGACGCGGCTCACACAAAGGAGCGTCGCGACTCACAAGCTCTGTCCGTTCTATTTTTAATTTTTTCAGATCGCGATTTTTGAGTTTTCTCCCAAAAAACATGATTCTATACTAACAATAATGCCCAATAAATTGTTCTAAACACATATCCATATATATACATAATCAAAATAATTAATAATTCGCATAAGGTTTGGAACTGATATCACTATTAGGTTTATATATAATGCAAGTATGCAATCAAATTACACAGATATAGCGGAACCGCGATAAAATCATATTTTAAAATTTTATACAAACCATCACCATAATCTTTCCTTATGCGTAATTATCAATTAAACGAAAGATAGAGAATAAGAATTATACCCTCGTAGATAAAAGCTTACTCGGGCATAAGATCAACTCCAAATCCTTCGCATTCTCCTTGAATTCCATCGATTAGATTCCTTCTTTTGATCAATGCAAGCCACCCAAGTGTTTGGCCTCTAAAGGTGATCCACTAAGGAATAATATGTATTCAAAAAGATGGGTGTTGGCAAAACCCTAGTTTCTATCTCTATAGAAATTATAAGTATTCTCCCAACTATTGAAAGTGTGTCTAACCCCAATCCATAATAAGAGTAATCTTATTTATAGATATAGACAACCCTATTAAATTATTTAAGAATAGAGTTTTATTTTAATTAAACTCTTTTAATTAATTAAACTCCTAATCTAATTAGGAATTTATAAGAGTACTTTTATTAATTAATTCACAAATCCTTTTAGGAATTAAATAATAATAATAAGACTCCTCTTATTAATTTATATTTAATATTTTTAAAATATTAAATAATAAATATTAAGCTATTTAATTTATTCTATTACCATAGATTAAATTAAATATACTTAACTTATTATTACAATTATGTCATTTACTTCTTAAATAAATATTTTTCTTTTGCGGTGTGACCCTTTAGGTTCTCCATATTAAACCGGTTGTGAATAAATCAATTATAACAATTATAATCTTATTTTAATAAATAAATTAAACTATTTAATTCATTTAAATAAATAATAATTATTCTACAATAAGGGTAAGTTCCCTTAACGATCAACGACTTTTCAGATAATATAAATTTCAACATTAATCAGAAAAGAATCTTTCAGTGAATAATTACCGTACAATTCAATCCTTCTACCATACAATGTCTCAATCAAATACTCCCTCCTATCCAGATTAAATGACGTTTAAGAGTTAAGCACACTTATTAAGAAATAACATAAAATGTCTTTTGTATCCCTAATTAATTATTTCTTTATCCACAATTGTCTCTTCTCATTCTCTGCATAGTTATTCCCTTTTAATTATCTCCATTATTCTCCCCATTATTACATTCACTTCAACATTCCTTCTTCATCTCCCAATGTAAATCAAATTTTTGAGTTTTAACTTCAGCAAAAATAAGTGTTGCAATTGGAGCCAACCCGAAGAGCCAAAACTGTAATTGATTAGAGCCAAAACTAAAAATTTTAATTTTGCAATAGAGCCAAAACTAAAATTTTTATGGCTTCCAATAAACAAAATTTTCTAATGGAGTAAAATTTAAAATTTTGCAATGGAGCCAAAACAATTTTTCATAGCCTGTAATGTCTATATATTGATATGAAACTAAGCAATTGTCATTCTACATCCATTCATGGCTTTTAATATAAACAATGAGAGACAATTGTTATTTGACTACGAAATTGGAGATGCTTCTTCAGATGATGCATTGGATTTAAATATGTTTCCAAATGAAGACTATGAGTCACCATTTGAAGATCAAAACGTTAAAAATGAGCAATTTACAATGCTTCCAACCATGGAGCCAGGTAATACTCTTTCATTTTGTGTGCACTTCACTTCATTATCTGTAATCATAATCTTTCTAACATGCAAAAAATATTGAGCTATCTCAAGAAGAAGAAAGAGTAAGAAAATGAAAGAAAAACCTATCAAATAAAAAAAGATGGGCAATTTACATTACTTTATTGGAAAGAAGTGTCAATGGGAAGCTGAAAAAAACTACAACCACAGAGGTTGCTGCTTTACTCTCGGTACCTATACGCACTGTTCAGAGGATTTGGAAACGAGCTAAAGACAATCCTAATGGTCAAGACGTTGATGTCTCCAATAAGAGAAGAGGCAATTGTGGTCGAAAAAGAGTTCAAATTGACCTTAGTCGAGTTCCTGATATTCCCTTACATCGACGAATAACTTTGATGTCACTTGCCGAAGCTTTGGGGGTAAGCTATATAACGTTATTTAGGCATATGCAGTGAGATCTCCTTCGACGTCACTCTAATGCCATTAAACCACATCTAAAGGAAGACCATATGAAAGCTCCGTTGAAATTTTGCATCTCTATGCTAGACCGAAATAGTTTGCCTCATGAACCAAAATTCGTTGATATGTACAATATTCTGCATATCGATGAGAAATGCTTCTACATGACCAAAAAGACTGAAACTTATTATCTACATCCCATGGAAGAAGATCCTTTGCGCACATGTCAGAGAAAGAACTACATTGGAAAAGTTATGTTTTTGGCTACAATGGCTCGTCCAAGATTTGACGATGAAGGAAAGGAAGTATTTTCTGGAAAAATAGGAATTTTTTCCTTTGTTACTATGCAAGCAACCAAGAGAAGAAGTAGAAATAGAGAAGTTGGGACTTTGGAGATAAAATCAATTACCTCAGTTAAGAGAGAGAACATAAAATCTTTTTTGATTGAGAAAGTTATACCAAAGATTCATGAAATGTGACCAGGAGAGGATTCAAGAAAAACCATTTTCATTCAACAAGATAATGCAAGGACACATGTTGATCCAAGGGATGAAGAATTTCAAGTAGCAACTTCAGAAAATGGTTTTGACATTCAATTGTTGTGTCAACCGGCGAACTCTCCAGATTTGAATATCCTGGATCTTAGTTTTTTCAATGCCATTCAATCGTTGTAATATAAGGTGTGTCCGAAAACTGTTGAAGAGCTTATTCATGCTATTGAGAAGTCCTTTGATGAATATTGTCCGAGAAAGGTGAGCCGTATTTTTTTGACTCTACAATTGTGCATGCAAGAAACCATGAAAATTGGAGGATCCAACAAGTATAAGATCCCACACTTGAAGAAAGGCATATTGGAAAGAGAAGGTCGTCTCCCTACACAAATAACTTGTGATCCTACTTTAGTGCAAAATGTTATGAACTTAGTTGCATCTTAGCAATTCTTTTCATTAAAAAAATTAACGATAAGCTTCATCTTCAGTTTAATCTAGTGACAAAAGTGGCGACCAACAACTTCTTTAACAAAATACAATTTTCACATCAATGGAACCAATGACAAAAGTGAACAAAAAAGTCATCTTTTAAATGGAACATATCCCATAGTAATTCCCTAACAATCAAGATGACAAAACAATTCTTCTAGAGTTTCTTCTCTCTACCTGCACATCTAAAAATACTTGGGAAGAATAATTTTCAGCATTTCCAGTATTCCTTGCTGAACGTCCTTATTGGCATGAAGTTCTCCCTCATCATAATAAAATTGTTTAAATCAAAGTCACGTTCGGAACTTGCTGCAGAATTTGGTGGAGCATTTTCTTGCTTCCCAACTTGGTGGAGTGTAGAGTTAGAAGTGGGATGGAGAGGTTTTTGGTTGTCCATTTTTTTGTGTGCTTATGAAAAGTTCTACAACAACGTATTTAAATAAATAAAAAAGGTAATGGTCAAAGATGAAGGCAATTAATGGGTTATTGGAACTTTGGTTGTATATGTGGTAAAATGGTTCATGGAATTGCATTTACTAAGCAAATTAAATAGAGGGGTAAATTAGGAAAAAATAGTGCAATATTGCATAGAAATTCCAAAACGACACCTATATAGAATAAAATTAAACTCCCTAAAACGTCATTTATTTAGGATAGGAGGGAGTATAAGATATGGAATTACTCTCAAGTCTTATTTTATTGGATTATATGTATTTCGATTCTCAAATGCACAACTCTGAATAATGCAAATTAGAAACATCGTTCTAATTTCATTCTGCTTTGGCCAAAGACTTCTGAGTTGTCATTTATCAAATCACATATGACATTCTCTCTTTTTACTAATAAAGTCTAAGAAGTTGGTAAAAGATCTCATCCTTAATCCCCCCGGAGACTTGTCAGAGGCCTACAGTCGGGCCGATGGGTATATTACTCTTGAAGAAGCTATTGGGAGCTTGAAGCCTCAGACACAGTCGGAAGGGAAGCCAAAAGATCGGGATCAGAATAATACTCCTAGGTCAGATAACCAGTCGAGGCGAAGCTTTAATGGAGGAGGTTCGGGGGGAGGTAAACCACACCTCCCGAACAGAAACGTGAATAAAATTTACACTCCCCTCAACATGGAGCAGGAAAAGATATTAGAAGAAATCAGGAATAAACCTTATTTTGAGCCGTGCCTGGTAAACACCAAGTCGAATAGAGGAAATCACAACCGTTATTGCACTTACCACCAGACTTCGGGACACTCTACAAAAGACTATTATAATCTAAAAGACCTGATAGAAAAGAAAGTCCAGAGTGGGGAGTTGGTTTAGTACGTCACTGGGCGAGAGGGTTCGGGAAGGACGACGAACAACACCGAGCCGAACACACAGTCTCAACCCAGGCAGGCCTCGATAGTTCGGGGAGTAGTGAATATGATAACAGGTGGATCGGTCGGGAAGGTAATCAGAAAGAAGAGGCGTGGAGCGCTAGACTCAGTTCTGTCAATATCTGAACAACCTGCCAGGAGGGAATGGTTGTACCCTGGCATGGTAATCTCTTTTACCAATGAGGATTACCCTTCGTAGCCCATTGAACCGCATGAAGGGGCTTTGGCTATTACTGCACAGGTCGGGTCGATGGATATAAAGAGAATCATGATCAATAATGGTTCTTCTGTCGACATACTATATACTCATGCATATCAGATGCTTGATTTGGAAGGGAGGAAGATGGAGATCGAGCAAGAGCCCCCGTTGTATGGATTCAGCAACGATCTGGTTCGGGTAGCAGGGACAATTGAGTTGCCCGTCATCTTTGGGACGACTCCTCAACAAGTGGAGATTAATGTCAGGTTCTGTATCGTACAGGTGGATTCGGATTATAACACAATCTTGGGACGACCGACTTAACAGCGTTGCATGAAGTGACCTCAATCGCTCACTTCAAGTTGAAGTTCCAT
The DNA here is from genome assembly GCA_034770075.1 of Aralia elata. Lineage (NCBI taxonomy): Eukaryota > Viridiplantae > Streptophyta > Magnoliopsida > Apiales > Araliaceae > Aralia > Aralia elata. Next base: position 30,001,292 of record CM068381.1, read on the forward strand.
ACACCGAATGGGGTTGGCGAGGTGAGAGAAGACCTGGATATGGCACATAGGTGTTACAAAAATTTACTGATATCTTCTGCAGTTGGGAGGTGCAAGCAGAGGCAGGTGATGGCGATAGAAGTCGAACCGTTTACCGAAGGGAGTACAAAAACCCTTGTTTTGCCGGCCGAAGAGACAAATGACACTGAGTTGATTCCGGGGAAGAAGGAAAACACCATCAAGATCGGGTCAAGGTTACAGGAACCCTTTCGGATGGGATTCATAGAGTTGCTTCAGGTGTACGCATACATTTTTGCGTGGGAGCCCAGCGACATGTCTCGGATTGATGAGAAGGTCGCCATACATAAGCTGAACGTGGACCCTATGAAGAAACCAATCTGCCAGAAGAGGAGGATCTTCTGCCTCAGAAAGGCAGAAGATTATTGATGATGAAGTAGCCAAACTGCTAACGGCTGACTTCATATATGAGATTGACTATCCCGAATGGCTGGCAAACATGGTGTTGGTTCGAAAGTAGAACGGGAAATGGAGGATCTGCATCGATTACACGGATCTGAATAAGGCTTGCCCGAAAGACTTCTATCCACTTCCACACATCGGCCAACTAATTGACGCCACATCGGGGTATGCACTGTTGAGTTTCATGGACGCCTTTTCGGGGTATAACTAAATTTCGATGCATAAGAAAGATATTCTGAAGATGGCATTCATAACACATTGGGCGATCTATGCTTACAAGAAGATGACCTTCAGACTGCTAAATGCAGGAGCAACTTACCAGAGGATGATGAACTATATGTTCCGGAAGTAGCAGGGCCGAAGTATGGAGGTATACGTGGATGACATGATCATCAAGAGCTTATCTGTTCGTGAGCATCTGGATAACCTGGAGGATTGTTTTCAGACTATCAGGTAGTATAACATCAGGCTAAACCCAATGAAGTGCACTTTTGGCCTCGATTCGGGTAAGTTCTTTAGCTACCTGGTGAGCAAAAGAGGAATTGAAGCGAATCCAAAGAAGATTCAGGTTATCTTGGACATGAAGTCTCCCCAAACTTTTAAAGATGTACAGCAGTTGACGGGTCGGATTGCAGCCTTGAGGTGGTTCATGTCGAAGTCGGCAGAGCGGTATTTGCTGTTTTTTGATACTTTGAAGGGGCCAAAGAATAAGAAGACTTTTCAGTGGACTTCGGAGTGTGAGAACACTTTTCATGGAATAAAGAAATATTTATCTTCGGCGCCTCTGTTGATAAAGTTAGTCCCTTCGAAACCTTTGTATTTGTACTTGGCAGCGAGCTCATTGGCAGTTAGAACAGTGTTGGTTCGAGAGACAGGTGGAAAGTAGCTCCCTATGTATTATGTTAACCATGCCCTTCGGGATGCGGAGACCAGATATCCAAATATAGAGAAATTCGCCTATGCTTTGATTATAGCCAGTCGGAAGCTTCGACACTACTTCTAGGGACGGTTAATAATTGTATATATGGATCAACCCTTAAAGAAGATTTTGAACAAATCGGAGATTTCGGGTCGATTTGCCGCTTGGGCTATGGAGTTAACACAGTTTGTGCTGGAGTATTATCCTCGGACGACGATCAAGGGTCAAGCTTTGGCTGACCTTGTGGTAGAGTGTTCGTTTTCCGAACCCGATTCAGTTAATTAACCGGAGGTGGTTGGTTTGGTCTCGGATGTTCGATCAGCTCAAGCTTCGTGGACATTGTATGTTGATGGGTCGTCTAATTCGGATGTAAGCGGTGCAGGGGTAATCTTGACAAGTCCCGAAGGGTTCAAGGTGCAGCAGGCTATTCGTTTCGGATTCAAAGCGACGAATAACGAGGCAGAGTATGAAGCTATCCTGGTAGGCTTGCGCTTGGCTATGAGTCTTAAGGTCCAGAGGTTGATCATCTTCAGCGATTCTTGTAATATTCTGAACCCTAATAAGATTTGTATATGTAAATTATGTGTTTATTAAATGAAATTTCTTATTCCGACTCTGTGTTATGTGATGATATATTCTGATGAACGGCTGTTCAGGTAATCTTTGAAAACCTAATATGATTCGAAAACATTATCGTATACGTTTAGAATTAGAACGTATAACGTAAAACTAGATATCGAGAAGTTTAAAACCTTAAACCCTAATGAGGTTTGAAGTTTGTAACATATGTGCTTAATAAAGATTGAAATAATATTTCGAAGCAGGTGTTTTGTGATTATATTATGTAAACGATAAATTTGGTCAAATAAAATTTTTTGGTCAAGCTGCTTAGTCGTGCTTACATTGACAAAATGATTTGTCGTGCTTTCCACGATTTCACCAAAAAGCATCCTAACAAATTATTTTTAGTAAGCTTCTATGTCGTGCTTAAACTGATATAGTGCTTTGTCGTGCTTATGCTGACAAGCTGGTTTGTCGTGCTTATGCTTTGTCGTGCTTACGCCTGGCACACGCCAGCTTACGCCTGGCACACGCTAGGTACTAAAGTGTAATTAACCTAGGTACCAAAGTGTAATAAGTCGAGCGCCTAACGTGCAATTAGTGAAACATGGTTTTTCTATAAATAGCAAGCTCAGTTCATTCATTCCTTACTATTTTTCAAGAGCAGTTTAAGAGCAAAAACACTCTATATTTATATTCTGAGAGATATTGTGAGATAAAAATTATTTTCTAAGCATCGAAGCGCTGTACGATTGGAAGTAAAGCTAGCAACTACAAGAGTTATTACTCTAGTGGTTATTATTTTCATTTTTCTTTATATATATTTAGTAAAAATATACTTTTATAAGCACTTATAATGCCCAAATTATTTTAAGTATATAGTACAAAAGTCCTATTTACAAGCAGTTATAATGTCCGATTTATTTCTCTTATATATTAGAAAATATACTTTTATAAGCAGTTACTATGTCCGAATTTCTTCAAATATTTAGTAAAAATATTCATTTTATAAGCAGTTATAATGTTGAAATTTTCTCAAATATAATAGCCGAATATTCATTTTATAAGCAGTTATGATGCTGAAATTATCCCAAATATAATAGCCGGATATTCATTTTATAAGCAGCTATAATGCCCGAATTATTTCAACCATAGTAACCGAATATTTATTTTTCAAGCAGTTATAATGCTCAATTTATTTTAAATATAATTGAAAAATATTCATTCTGTAAGCAGTTATAATGCTAAAATTATTTCATATATTGTAGAAGAAGTCTTATTTATATGTGGTTATGATACCCGAAATAAAACTTAAAAGATTTAATCGTTAAATGCTTATTTGTCTACATAAACTTATAATCGTGTAGGATTTACGACGAACGTTTAGACTGTTATATTAACTGTAAAGGATATACGAGGTAACTCTTCTAACCTTGTTACATTTAAGCAAGTCTATTACATCTTGCTATCAATTATTGTGAAGTTATTGCTTCTTGTTCAGCATAACTTAAGAAATGAATCATTATTCATATATAGTTTATTTGAGCGTAAATTGTTGTGTCAAACCAAATTCTTTTGGTACGACATCTTATACTGAGAAATGGAACACCTTGATGTAAGGTGAACTGAAACACCTTGATATAAGGTGCCGGTAAATGTTGATTATATATCAACACAAAATTGTAGGATGATATGCATACTCCTAGGATATTGGTTAGGCTGATCCCCTACTAGATATCCGAAATCAAGCGGTTCCAAGTCATTGAAGGCTGATAGAACTAATTGAAATATATGGTTCATGTACAGAACCCTCAGTTATACATCATTGATATCTTTCAAATCAAACACATTGTGTTACATTTTTCAAATGAACTTGCTGAGCATTTGTAGCTCATTCTTGCGTATATCTTCTTTGCAGTTTTAAATGATAATCCCGGCACTTATGGGACAGACAAAGGAAAAGGACATGTTTACTAGTTTTATTTACTGTTTTTGAATAATTCAAGTCTTTTATAAGGCTTTGTTGTAATAACTTAGTACTGAGAACGATGTAACCGAACGTAATGATATGTAATATATTATCATCCTTTATTACATCGAATGCGTTATACTCTGATCTTTACTTTATTTAGCATAGTTGTACTAAGTTAAATACAGTATCTATACGAACTATACATCTGAATGAGTGTATTTAAATGATATTAAAAGTCCTATAAGCTCTGAGGTTACACTTAATGAACGCCGGTAAGGTGTCATCTTTACCGGAATGCGCCCCTCAGTTCTATGGACAATCTTATCGTTAATACTGTGAATGTCAGATAGATAGGGAATATCGATATAAAAGAAGTATTCATGAGATATGAATCTATACATCCAAGTGAGGGTATCCAAACACAGATCACGTTCTAGCAAGAATTATCATCTGTTATGGGATACTGTGAACCTTGGATAGATAAAAGTCATGTTTTATTGAATATTTATAGTTATATAGTTTCACGTGAGCACCAGATCTGCTACAGGGAAGTGTAGAGAATTTGGGGGCGTCACAGGTTGGTATCAGAGCTGTAGATTATAGCTCTAAGGTAGTTAGAAAATACCTTAAGATATAGTCTTTGAGTCCGTAAAATACTTAATTATACATAAAATAATCTTAAAAGCTTTATATTATGTGTAAATTTGTTTCGCTTTAATACTAAACAACTAAAATTCTTTTGTAGGATGTTAGAGATAAATTTGAACGATCTTCCAGTGATAGATCATCCCATGGTAGGGTGGCTGATAGAGAGTGAGTCAGATAGTGAGCCAGAAGAGGTTCCAGATTATAAGCCGGCCACTCCCAAGTCAGACCCGGAGGAGGAACCAGAGGAGGAAGAACTTCTGCACGATTAGGACATACTAGATGCTGAGGAGGCTGAACATCCCATAGATGGACAGCTAGTAGATCCTGATCCTGATGAGGAGATTGGAGTGAGTAAGATGATACGTGTCGATAGACACGAGGAGATAGTGACGGGATTAGTCCAGCAGTCATCTGTAGATTTAGAGGCTGCCAATTTTCGAGCATATATAGCTGAAGGGTTATTGGAGAGTGAAAAGGATAACACTCGCCGTCTTAAGACACTTCTCCAGAATACCCAAAAGGAAAGGCAAGATGCCCAGATGCAGTTGTACCGTGCTGATAAGGGGTGTCGGGATATATTTGAAGGTTTAGAGCGTCGGGTACTTAGGTATCCCGTCGAGGAGAGGAAGGTAGATTATATGATAGATAGATCAGTGGTCTGTCATATGGTTCAGGATGCTTATAAGGAGACACGTGATCGTTTAGTCTAGTTTAGTACTTAAGTTTGTTTGCTATAGTTTGTATTATAAAGATTTTGGGTTGTAAAATAGGAAATCCTCTATGCTAACTAATGGTAGTATAAACCACTAGTCGAATATGTAACCGTTCTGCATGTGATATACAAGTTGTGTTTTTACAATCAAATTGTTAGTTCTGTGTAGTATATACTTGTATTTATACTTGTCTTTTCTTTATTTTAGAAACATGGCATCAGGACGAAGAAACCAGACTAGAAATGAGACCAATGACATAAACCCCACTCAACAACTAGTAGACCTACTATTAGGAGCCTTACAAGGTTATCCACCACACCAACCCAACCCAAATAATCCACATAGGTCAGCATTTAAGGACTTTAAAACCGTTGGACCACCTGAGTTTAAGGGAATTGCGGATCTAGTTGAAACCCAAACTTGGGTAACTGAAATGGAAAAGTTTTTCACTGTAACCAACGTGAATGAGGAACAAAAGACAATCTTTGCGACCTTTTTCCTAAAAGGTGAGGCAAACTTTTGGTGGGAAACCACAAAAACTAGGGTCGGTGAAGGAGTAGTTCCTTGGGTAAGATTCAAAGAATTATTCTTTGAAAATTACTTTCCACAAACAATACAAGATCGAATGGAGGTAAAATTTCTAGAGTTAAAACAAAGGGAAATGACTGTATCTCAGTATACAGCCAAGTTTAACGAATTGTCTCGTTTTGCCCCACATCAAGTAAATTCTGAGATAAAAAAAACTAGCAGATTTGAGGAAGGGTTGAAACCTCAAATAAAGAGTAAGATATCAATATTCCAGTTGAAGACATTTTTAGAGATTCTTGAAAAGGCTGTCATAGCTGAGATCGTGAATGAAAACCTTCTCAAATTCCATAAGGAGGAAAGGAGTCAGAATGAAGGGGGAAATTCAAAGGAGAAGTCAGTACAGGGGGTAATAATAACAACAAGAGGAAGTGGGATACCACTTTTTCTACTAATTTTGGGAAAAAGGGGAAAAATTACAATAACAATAATACCACCAACAGAAACCAAAATAACAAGGTGGAACGTTGTGTCACCTGTGGGAAAAACCATCAGGGAGTATGTCGTAGGAAGGTGGTTTACTGTTATAGCTGTGGTCAGGAGGGCCATTATGCTTCTGATTGTCCTAAGAAAAATAATAATACTATCACTCAAGACAATCATAATTATAAATGTTATAATTGTGGTGCAACGGGTCACATATCTAGAAATTATCCAAAAAATAGGAACCAAACTGGGGGAGGAAATCAAACCACAAACAACACCCTTAAACCAATAGTAGCAGGAGCTGGAGGTCAGAGTCGTCCAACCACCAGAACATTTAATATGACGATGAGAGATGTTGTTGCTTCACAGGACGTGGTGACAGGTATCATCCCTATCGACACTTTAAATGCATATGTGTTGTTCGACTCTGGTGGTACTTGTTCATTTGTGTCTAATAGCTTTGCTAAGAATTTGAATATGCCATGCGAAGACTTAGACATACCTTTTAATGTGGAAATTGCCAATAGAGAGATAATTCCCATTAAAACTGTATATAAAGATGGTAACGTAGAGATTAAGGGACACAAGTTTCTTGTGAACCTCTTTCCTATACAGCTAGGGGAATTCAATATAATCTTAGGTATGGATTAGTTGGTTAATCATAATGCAATGATTGACTGCCATTGAAAACGTGTAAACCTACTGACTGAGTCGAAGTCAGAGGTAGTGTTCAACGGTGGTTGTTCACCTAAGCGATCTCGATGTCTGACAGTAATGCAAGTAGAAAGATTACTTAGGAAGGGTTGTACAGGTTATTTGACATATATAGTAGATACTCGAAAGGAAGGAGCAAAGCTAGATCAAATACCTATAGTTAGAGAATTTCCGGATGTGTTTCCAGATAACTTACCAGGCTTACCTCCGGATAGGGACGTCGAGTTTGTTATCGATCTTGCACCTGGTACGACGCCAGTTTTAAAGACACCGTACAAGATAGCACCAGTGGAGTTGAAGGAGTTACTTGTGCAGTTACAAGAACTCTTAGATAAAAAATACATACAACCCAGTGTTTCACCTTGGGGAGCACCGGTGTTGTTTGTAAAGAAAAAGGATGGAACGTTGAGGTTATGTGTTGACTATAGAGAATTAAATAAGTTAACCATAAAGAACAAATATCCTTTACCACAAATTGATGATTTGTTTGACCAGTTGAAAGGGGCCGAACACTTTTCGAAGATCGACCTACGATCAGGTTATCATCAATTAAAGGTACGAAAAGAAGATGTGTCGAAGACAACGTTTAGGACACGCTACGGACATTATGAGTTTCTTGTGATGTCTTTTGGATTAACAAATGCGCCGGTAGCATTCATGGACTTGATGAACCGAGTGTTTAAACCATGCTTAGATAAATATGTCGTAGTGTTCATCGACGATATTTTAGTATACTCAAGAACGAAGGAAGAGCATGCTAAACACTTAAGAAGCGTATTAGAGATATTACGCAAGGAACAACTTTACGCAAAGTTTTCCAAGTGTGAGTTTTGGTTGGAACGAGTCCAGTTCTTGGGTCATGTAATTGATAAGAATAGAATAGCGGTAGATCCAGCAAAGATAGAGGCGGTTGTGAATTAGGAACAACCAACAACTCCAACAGAAGTTCGAAGTTTTCTTAGGTTAGCAGGGTACTATCGGCGTTTTATACAAGATTTTTCAAAAATAGCGACCCCGCTAACCAATTAAACTCGAAAGACGGTAAAGTACGTCTGGGCGGATAAATATGAAGAAAGATTCTGAGAGTTGAAGAAACAATTGAGCATGGCACCAGTGTTATCTTTACCAGATGATACAAGGGGTCTTGTCGTTTATAGTGATGCATCACACAAGGGATTGGGTTGTGTGTTAATGCAACATGGGAAGGTAATTGCATATGCATCACGATAACTTAAAGATTATGAGAAGAGGTATCCTACGCATGATCTTGAGTTAGCTGCGGTAGTATTTGCCTTGAAAATCTGGAGACATTACTTGTATGGAGAAAAATGTGAGATATACACAGATCATAAAAGTCTGAAGTATATTTTCACGCAGAAGGAATTAAATATGAGGCAGAGAAGATGGCTAGAATTGATAAAGAATTTCGACTGTGAAATCTTATATCATCCAGGGAAAACCAACGTCGTAGCAGACGCATTAAGTAGGAAGAACCAAGAAAAGTTGAATATAATAACCAACAACGAAGTACTGATAAAAGAGTTTGACAAACTTGAGATCAAGTTAAGAGTTCCAGTGAATTCTACCCAAAAGTTATTTGTTGTGGATGATGGTTCAACTTTGTTGGAGAGAGTCAAGAGATTACAGGAGACTGATGCAGAGTGTCAAAAGTGTAAGACCGAAATAACCCATAAGAAGAATAACAAATTTATAGTGGATAAGGATGGGGTACTGAGGTACGAAGATAGAATTTGGGTACCCTCAGTACAAGAATTGAAAGATGAAATACTGAATGAAGCCCATAGTTCTAAGTTCGTTGTATATCCAGGTAGTACACAAATGTACAAGGATTTAAGCCGACACTTTTGGTGGTCTAACATGAAAAGAGAAATAGCAGAATGGGTAAGTAAATGTTTAACGTGTCAAAGGGTTAAAGCTGAACATCAGAAGCCGAGTGGATTACTGCAGCCCTTAGAAATCCCTGACTAGAAATGGGAACACATTACTATGGATTTCGTAGTTGGTCTTCCAAATACACCGAAGGGTCACAATGTCATTGGGGTAATTGTAGATCGTCTTACCAAATCAGCTCATTTTCTACCCATAAAAGTCAACTTCAGTCTTGACCAGTTAGCCAAACTTTACATCAATGAAATTATTTCTAGACATGGAGTCCCTGTTTCTATAGTATCAGACCGAGACCCACGATTTACTAAAAATTTCTGGACCAGTCTCCAGAAACACTTAGGAACCTAGTTGAGATTAAGTATGACTTATCATCCACAAACGGACGGTCAGAGTGAGAGGACAATTCAAACAATGGAGGACATGTTGCGCACTTGCATCATGGACTTCAAAGGAAATTGGGATGATCAATTATCTTTGGTAGAGTTTGCCTACAACAATAGCTATCATGTCAGCATAGGAATGCCACCATTTGAAGCTCTGTATGGAAGAAAATGTAGGACGCCTTTATGTTGGGACGAGGTCGGTGAGCGACAAATGCTAGGACCCGAAATAGTTCAACAAACCGCTGAGGTAGTTCGAATTATACGAGGAAGATTACAAGCATCTCAGGATCGACAGAAGAAATATGCGGATCAACATAAGAAGCTACAAGATTTCAATATCGGTAGTCACGTGTTTTTAAAAGTTTCTCTGTGGAAAGGCAAAATACGTTTCGACAAGATGGGAAAATTGAGTCCGAGATTCATTGGACCATTTCAGATATTGAGAAGGATAGGTGAAGTAGCTTATGAGGTAGCCTTACCTCCTGAGTTAGAACATATCCATAACGTGTTTCATGTGTCCGTGTTAAGACCATACAAACCTGATTATAAACACGTCATAGATTACGAGCCTATTCAGATCGAGAAAGATTTATCACATGAAGAAGTTCATATTAAAATCATAGATAGGAAAGAACAAAATCTACGGAATAAAGTGATACCTTCAGTCAAGGTTATTTGAAGAAATCAAAACATAGAGGAAGCTACGTGGGAGCTCGAGAGTAAAATACGAGACAACTACCCACATTTATTTTTGTAACATGTACTGTAATTTTGAGGACGAAATTCTTATTAGTGGGGTGAATGTAATATTCTGAACCCTAATAAGATTTGTATATGTAAATTATGTGTTTATTAAATGAAATTTCTTATTCCGACTCTGTGTTATGTGATGATATATTCTGATGAATGGCTGTTCAGGTAATCTTTGAAAACCTAATATGATTCGAAAACATTATCGTATACGTTTAGAATTAGAACGTATAACGTAAAACTAGATATCGAGAAGTTTAAAACCTTAAACCCTAATGAGGTTTGAAGTTTGTAACATATGTGCTTAATAAAGATTGAAATGATATTTCGAAGCAGGTGTTTTGTGATTATATTATGTAAACGATAAATTTGGTCAAATAAAATTTTTTGGTCAAGCTGCTTAGTCGTGCTTACATTGACAAAATGATTTGTCGTGCTTTCCACGATTTCACCAAAAAGCATCCTAACAAATTATTTTTAGTAAGCTTCTATGTCGTGCTTAAACTGATATAGTGTTTTGTCGTGCTTATGCTGACAAGCTGGTTTGTCGTGCTTATGCTTTGTCGTGCTTACGCCTGGCACACGCTAGGTACTAAAGTGTAATTAACCTAGGTACCAAAGTGTAATAAGTCGAGCCCCTAACGTGCAATTAGTGAAACATGGTTTTTCTATAAATAGCAAGCTCAGTTCATTCATTCCTTACTATTTTTCAAGAGCAGTTTAAGAGCAAAAACACTCTATATTTATATTCTGAGAGATATTGTGAGATAAAAATTACTTTCTAAGCATCGAAGCGCTGTACGATTGGAAGTAAAGCTAGCAACTACAAGAGTTATTACTCTAGTGGTTATTATTTTCATTTTTCTTTATATATATTTAGTAAAAATATACTTTTATAAGCACTTATAATGCCCAAATTATTTTAAGTATATAGTACAAAAGTCCTATTTACAAGCAGTTATAATGTCCGATTTATTTCTCTTATATATTAGAAAATATACTTTTATAAGCAGTTACTATGTCCGAATTTCTTCAAATATTTAGTAAAAATATTCATTTTATAAGCAGTTATAATGTTGAAATTTTCTCAAATATAATAGCCGAATATTCATTTTATAAGCAGTTATAATGCTGAAATCATCTCAAATATAATAGCCGGATATTCATTTTATAAGCAGCTATAATGCCCGAATTATTTCAACCATAGTAACCGAATATTTATTTTTCAAGCAGTTATAATGCTCAATTTATTTTAAATATAATTGAAAATTATTCATTCTGTAAGCAGTTATAATGCTAAAATTATTTCATATATTGTAGAAGAAGTCTTATTTATATGCGGTTATGATACCCGAAATAAAACTTAAAAGATTTAATCGTTAAATGCTTATTTATCTACATAAACTTATAATCGTGTAGGATTTACGACGAACGTTTAGACCGTTATATTAACTGTAAAGGATATACGAGGCAACTCTTCTAACCTTGTTACATTTAAGCAAGTCTATTACATCTTGCTATCAATTATTGTGAAGTTATTGTTTCTTGTTCAGCATAACTTAAGAAATGAATCATTATTCATATATAGTTTATTTGAGCGTAAATTGTTGTGTCAAACCAAATTCTTTTGGTACGACATCTTATACTGAGAAATGGAACACCTTGATGTAAGGTGAACTGAAACACCTTGATATAAGGTGCCGGTAAATGTTGATTATATATCAACACAAAATTGTAGGATGATATGCATACTCCTAGGATATTGGTTAGGCTGATCCCCTACTAGATATCCGAAATCAAGCGGTTCCAAGTCATTGAAGGCTGATATAACTTATTGAAATATATGGTTCATGTACAGAACCCTCAGTTATACATCATTGATATCTTTCAAATCAAACACATTGTGTTACATTTTTCAAATGAACTTGCTGAGCATTTGTAGCTCATTCTTGCGTATATCTTCTTTGCAGTTTTAAATGATAATCCCGGCACTTCTGGGATAGATAAAGGAAAAGGACATGTTTACTAGTTTTATTTACTGTTTTTGAATAATTCAAGTCTTTTATAAGGCTTTGTTGTAATAACTTAGTACTGAGAACGATGTAACCGAACGTAATGATATGTAATATATTATCATCCTTTATTACATCGAATGCGTTATACTCTGATCTTTACTTTATTTAGCATAGTTGTACTAAGTTAAATACAGTATCTATACGAACTATACATCTGAATGAGGGTATTTAAATGATATTAAAAGTCTTATAAGCTCTGAGGTTACACTTAATGAGCGCCGGTAAGGTGTCATCTTTACTGGAATGCGCCCCTCAGTTCTATGGACAATATTATCGTTAATACTGTGAATGTCAGATAGATAGGGAATATCGATACGAAAGAAGTATTCATGAGATATGAATCTATACATCCAAGTGAGGGTATCCAAACACAGATCACGTTCTAGCAAGAATTATCATCTGTTATGGGATACTGTGAACCTTGGATAGATAAAAGTCATGTTTTATTGAATATTTATAGTTATATAGTTTCACGTGAGCACTAGATCTGCTACAGGGAAGTGTAGAGAATTTGGGGGCGTCACAATTCTCAGTTGGTAGTTAAACAATTATCGGGGGAGTATGAGGCCTGGGGGGCAAGGATGACTAAATATCTGGCAGAGGTCAAAGATCGGCTCCATTACTTTAGCTCATTTATCTTTCAGGGAGTAGATAGGTCGGATAACACTATAGCCGATGCATTGGCCAGGTTAGCAACGATTGATACAAGCTCATTCAGTGGGTCAGTATATCTGAAAATCTTAAATTCACCAGGTGTTCAGAGGACAGAGGTGATGGTGGTGGAATGTTCGGTCAGTTGGATGGGACCTTACATAAGTTATTCTGCTGATGGTGTGTTACCTTCGGACCGGATATTAGCAAAGAAAATTAAATACAGGAGTTCGAGCTTCGTGCTGATTGATAGAGATTTGTATCGACGGGCATTCTCTTCCCCTTTGTTAAAGTGTTTGGTCCCGTCCGAAGCTAAGTACGTGCTTCATGAGGTGCACAAAGGAATTTGTGGGGACCACATGGGATCGAAGACGTTGGCATACAAGGTTCTTCGATAGGGTTACTACTAGCTAACAGTATTTCAAGAAGCGAAGGACTATGTAAAGAAGTGCCTGAACTGCCAACTGAATAGTCCGATACCGCATCAGCCCCCGGAGGAGTTGTCTTCAGTCTTTTCTCCAGTTCTATTCGCTGTTTGGGGGATTGATATCTTAGGACCGTTCTCGAAGGCTAAGGGACAGGTCATCTTCGTGAGAGTCACGATCGATTATATGACCAAATGGGTAGAGACGAAACCACTTCGGTCTATTTCTGAGCAAGAGTGCTTAAAATATTTTAAGGAGTTTGTGGTGTTTCACTTCGGTATTCCAATGGCTTTGGTGTCTGACAATGGGCGGCAGTTTGTGGGTTCAAAATTTGAAGAGTTTCTGGCAGAATTAAATATCCAACATAGGAAGACTTCGGTGGCTCATCCTCAGTCGAATAGGCAACTAGAAGTGACAAATCGGACCTTATTGAATGGAATTAAGCGAAGGTTGGATGAAGCTAAAGGGCGTTGGTTGGAGGAATTACTCAGTGTCTTATGGGCGTATTGGATAACCCCAAGGACGACTATAGGGGATTCACCCTTCAGGTTGGCGTATGGGACTGATGCCTTGGTACCGATGGAAATCGGTTCTCCCTCTCTTCGGGTCAGTCGGTTTAAGGAGCTATACAATGATGAGGGATTTCGGCTTAATTTGGATCTATTGGATGAGGTTCGGGAGTCAGCTGTAGTACGTTTGGCTAACTACTAGCGACGAACAGCTAGACATTTTAATAAAGGGATAAAAGTACGGAGGTTCGAGGTTGGTGATCTTGTGCTTCGGGAGGCTGAAATGTCTACCCCCCAGAATACGGGTAAGCTTATGCCAAATTGGGAGGGTCCTTATGAAGTTGTTGAAGTGCCGAAGTCAGGAACCTACCGGCTTCGGGCGTTGGATGGCTCGGAAATAAAGAAAACTTGGCATGCTGGGAGGCTTAGAAAATATTATCAATAGATTATGTACTTTTTCCTTTCCATGTTTATGTAATTTTGCTTAATTATCAAATAAAGTAGAACAATTCATTTTATGCAAAATAAACTTTTCATTATACTTAAAGTAATGTACATATGTCGTGTATGTTACATGGAAAGGGAAAAAGTTATAAAAGCCTATTGTTGGAAAAGGGGGTTATCATCAACATCGGGTTCGTCGTCTGAGGAGTCCAAGACAGAGGGGTCGAGGCCATCTTTGAGCATTTTGGCTTTATCTTTCTGCCAAGTATTTGAATACCCGTCGCCGTACTATTTTAGGACCTTTTCGATCAGCTCTGGGGATCGACAATATTCGGTGATAAGCTTCTATTTGGCTTATTCGGTCATTAGAGGTCCTTGTGCTCTTAATTCATTGTAACTTGTCTCCAACGACTTATGTTCCTACATCAGTTTAGCCAATTGAGAATGTACAGTTCGAAGCCGATTCTGAAAGCTTGTAATGGATTTCTCCATCACGTTCATTCGGTTTTTGTCTTCGGTTCGTTCTGTCAGAAGCTGTTGTCTCTTTTCGGCTACTTCAGACAGCTGCCATTTGGTCTTCTTCAGCTCTTTTTGTAGCTCTTCGCAGCGATAGGTGGTGTTGGCGTGAAGGCTTTGTTCTTTTTCAAAGTCAGTTTTAATAGCTTTGATCCGGAGGTGGAGTTCGGCGATTTCAGCCTTCAGTTCTTCCTCCCTGTCCTTCATTTTTTCAAGATGACGATGGGTTCGGGTGATGACGATGTTAGACTGCAATTTGAAATTGATTAACTTAGTGTAAGGTATATTTGGATAATAGGAAATGTGTGGGGGCAGTTCTACTTACTCGACCCATGTAATACCCATTTTTTTCATAATAATAATAATATAATAATAATAATTAGATAATAGAAGTGTAACTCATAATTATTTATACATATCTAAAACCTATAAGGATTAAGATAAGTCATTTAAGTTATAACAACCTTTTAAATTTTTAAAAGGACTCTTTTACCTGGTAACCTATTTTGCAAAGGAATTACATATATTTAAACAACTAAAGATAGAAAAGAACGTAAACAAGTATTTGGCTTTGGAGTACTGCAGAACAGAGAAAAAAAGAGAAGAAGAAAACTCATAGGTAAACCTAAACCCATCTTTTTCAATTAAAAGTTGATTCATATGTATGATTAAATATTTTGCAAACAATAATTATAATAATAAATTCATGAAAACAAAGATTTGTATACATAATTTATGTGATAAAAGGAATTAGTATGTTGATTTTCTTATTTTAAACTGTATATATAATTAGCTATCTTGGAATTTGCAATTTAATTACAACAGAGTCATACACAATTTTCTTAATCCGTGTTTTTTTTAAAAAAAATTTTGTCCCACTTTGTAAGTCTGATTTCAATAGTTTTGAGTCCATTAATTGAAGTAATGTAAATTAATTCTAATTCGTTGATCGAGGAAGTTCTTATATAATTTAGATACTATATATTCAATATATATGACTCTGTATGGCACACATTGAAAGTATAAATATATGTGGCGTGTCAGTTGGTATTCATAAGTGTTATATATATATATATATATATATATATATATATATATATATATATAATGGTTATAGTATGCATGCAGAATCATGGAAGTCTATATTCTGAAGTATGGAGGTCCGGCTATTGGTTGTAATTACATGTTTATTTGTACAAGTATTGGTTCTCTGCTTGCAAATATATTAACTTATAAGTATCATAAAATGAATGCGATGATTATGTAAGTATATTAATAAGTATAACCGAATTAATTCTAAACTAATAATAGAAAATACTTGTTTTAATTTTAAAGTTATAGTATCTAAGTAATTCTAATTTCTGGAAAAACATTATAATTTTAGTATATTAGCTAAATACAAATTGAATTAAAAATAAATAAATAAATAATAACTGTCAGTGTGTGTAAGATATGAAGTAAAAATGCGTTTGAGATAGGATATTTTATCCTAATAATATTTATTTGTTCTAAATTTATATTTAGGATTTGTTCGGCTAATATTTTCGTATTTCGCATCGAGGTAAGTGGCTTTCCGAACTATTTAGTGTTTTTAAATTATCGTTTATTTTTATGTATGCCTTAGTAATTACTCGGATGCCTAAATATATGGTTTCAAAATTCGTTATATTTTATTTAAGGCTTCCATTTAAATTAAATGTTCTTTTATTTCAAGATTCGGATCAAGTATTTAATTTTGAACTGTGAAATGAGATTATATGATTTTGAACTGTGAAAAAGTATTGTTTAGAATATCGATAATATTGAGAAAAGATTTTTGAAATCCTCAGTCCGACTATGTATAGAACCCGTTATTGTTTACGTTTAATTCCGGAGCTAATATAGGACCTACTAAGGCGCACACCTTTTAGATGCCCTTCGGGGAGCGTACATTTTTATAGATACCTTAGTAGGGTGCGTGAACATTGACACTATCGAACTTTTGGGCCGTGTTACAGGGCTATTGTAACCTTAGTCGCTAGGATTGTGGATTAAAAGATATATTGTATACATTGAAATTATTTTTGAATTGTTTTAGTTTTGAAAGCATATATACTATTGTTATTGAACAAAAAGATATTTTGAAAAAGTATTTTTACAAATTGTACTTGATTCGGCTAGATAGGGAGGATTGCTACTTGCTGAGCTTCATCGCTCACCCCTTACATAAATTTTTACATGTCTCATCGTTGATAGCGAAACACTTGTTTGATATGCTTTGGATGGTTGGAGCTAGTTTAAGATATTTTCTTCTTTTGTCATTGAAATTGTAATAAAACTCTTATTTTCAGGGAGCTGCGTCTCCATTTTCGATTTTGATATTTGGTGGGTTTTTTTTTATTTGAAAATGGATTTAAAAGATGTTTATTGTTGGATTTAATTTAAGATTATTATTGAATTATTTTGTTTGGGCTGCGCTATTGATATTGTTGCCTTGCGGGCCTTTGAGCTTGCGGCGTGTAGCGAGTTCGGGGTGTTACAGAGATCGACTTTGATACCATATATTTAGGCATCCGAGTAATTACTAAGGCATACATAAAAATAAACGATAATTTAAAAACACTAAATAGTTCGGAAAGCCACTTACCTCGATGTGAAATACGAAAATATTAGCCGAACAAATCCTAAATATAAATTTAGAACAAATAAAAATTATTAGGATAAAATATCCTACCTCAAACGCATTTTTACTTCATATCTTACACACACTGACAGTTATTATTTATTTATTTATTTTTAATTCAATTTGTACTTAGCTAATATACTAAAATTATAATATTTTTCCAGAAATTAGAATTACTTAGATACTATAACTTTAAAATTAAAACAAGTATTTTCTATTATTAGTTTAGAATTAATTCGGTTATACTTAATAATATACTTACATAATCATCGCATTCATTTTATGATACTTATAAGTTAATATATTTGCAAGCAGAGAACCAATACTTGTACAAATAAACATGTAATTACAACCAATAGCCTGACTTCCATACTTCAGAATATAGACTTCCATGATTCTGCATGCATACTATAACCATTATATATATATATATATAACACTTATGAAGACCAACTGACACGCCACATATATTTATACTTTCAATGTGTGCCATATGACACGCCACATATATTTATACTTTCAATGTGTGCCATACAGAGTCATATATATTGAATATATAGTATCTAAATTATATAAGAACTTCCTCGATCAACGAATTAGAATTAATTTACATTACTTCAATTAATGGACTCAAAACTATTGAAATCAGACTTACAAAGTGGGACAAAATTTTTTTTAAAAAAAACACAGATTAAAAAAACTGTGTATGACTTCGTTGTAATTAAATTGTAAATTCCAAGATAGCTAATTATATATACAGTTTAAAATAAGAAAATTAACATACTAATTCCTTTTATCACATAAATTATGTATACAAATCTTTGTTTTCATGAATTTATTATTATAATTATTGTTTGCAAAATATTTAATCATACATATGAATCAACTTTTAATTGAAAAAGATGGGTTTAGGTTTACCTATGAGTTTTCTTCTTCTCTTTTTTTCTCTGCTCTGCAGTACTCCAAAGCCAAATACTTGTTTACGTTCTTTTCTATCTTTAGTTATTTAAATATATGTAATTCCTTTGCAAAATAGGTTACCAGGTAAAAGAGTCCTTTTAAAAATTTAAAAGGTTGTTATAACTTAAATGACTTATCTTAATCCTTATAGGTTTTAGATATGTATAAATAATTATCAGTTACACTTCTATTATCTAATTATTATTATTATATTATTATTATTATGAAAAAAATGGGTATTACAACCCATGTGCATAGAGTTCGCATATATCAGCTCTTCGGTCGTGATGTCTTTTAAATCTACTATCGTCTTTGGGTAGATTGAAGTACTGGAAGAATTCCATGGGATAGTCTTTGGGGTCTTCTGGCCATAAGGACATTGTGGACCGAAGCTCTCAAATATCTCGAACTTCGGTTGAAAGTGATGGCGATCTGGATAAGGGCGTGATTGTTGGTTGTTGGTGTTGTTGGGGTTCGGGTGTGGCTCTTTGGCTGAAGGGACGGAGGGTGATTCAGCCCGTTCATTCCGCTTCTGTAAAGAGGCCTCGGGTTCGGCAGATTCGGTGGGTTCGGCCGAGTCTGGTTGGATGATGTTGAGTTCGATGGTTTGGGTAGGATCGGTGACTAGGTGTTGGGGTGGTGTGAGGGAAGGTTTTTTGGTGTATGCCTTAACTCGACGTTTCTTTTTAAAGAGGGCATCTTTTTCAGCGGAGGTCATCTCGAGGGGGCTCTTTTCAGTGAAGCCTAGTGTAGGGATGTCGATGGGGGGTTCAGAGGCTAATGTTGAAGATTGTGGGGGGGGGGGAATGGCAGGGATAGGGTTTATCAAGAGGGGGCTTCGGTTGGCTGATTAATTGGGGGGGGGTTATCTCTTCAGGTGGATTGGGAATGACTTCGGGAGTTATTGTTGAAGTTGACGTTTGACCGATGTCTTTAGTTGTCTTCGGTTTGATAAACGATATTGTAGGCGAGGGAAATGTTAGGCAGAATTATGATAGTTTGAAAGTTTATATGAAAATGAGTTAGTTTGACTTACACTTATGGTTGTACTGCCAAGCTTGATCATTCAGGAGGTCTATGTTCCACTCTTCTTCGGGCATTTTAGCTATGAGTAGGGCTAACTCTTCGGCTTGGTTGCAGGAGAATTTATCAAACACTACGTTGGCTCTTGAGGCTTCGACCCAGTCTGGGATTTCGTAGGTTTCGAGTCCCTTAATGAAGAACCAGTGGGAGTGCCACCCTTTGTTGTTGGTAGGGATCTTCATTAGGGCTCATTTTTGAGCAGCTCTGTTCGGTTCCTTGTTGATTTGGCGGAACCCTGATTCCCTGGATTTGCCTAGTGTGAAAAGGGCGTAGAAGAAGTCGATGGATGGTTCTACGCCACATTCTTGACAGAAGGCGATGAAGCAGATAAGATGAATGAAGGAGTTCGGGACTAATTGGGCGAGCCCTACCCTAACGAATCCAAGGAAGGTGAGGATGAATTTGTGAAGGGGGAATCGAACGTCGTATTTTAGTGCATATAGGGAAACGGCGGTCCAGTCGTCGGGTCGTTGGTACATTCTTTCGTCTAGGTTTAGGATGCGGAGGTCGTGTGTGGGAGGGATGAGATACTGCTTGCGGATATCAGAGAGATTTTGCTCGGTGATGGAAGATTTGGTGTTGCTATGGGTGAATGCTTTATCCGAAGAATATTCCTGTTGCATTTTTAGTACGGTGATTTCTGCTTCGGTTCGAATCGGTGAAGGGGTGGTGGAGGAGGAAGTGGTTTGGGAGTCGGAGGCGACGGTGGTAGTTGCAAGGCTTGGTGAGTTTACAATGATGGTGGAAGGGACAGTTTCTGTGGGGGTTTGGGCTGGGGTTTGGAAAGGAGAGGGGTTAAGATCAGTTGCAGTTAAAGCGGATGGGTTATCAGTTTGGTTAGGGGTATCAGCCATTGTTGATTGGGGTTTGTAGGGAAAGTGGTGTGTCTTGCTAGAGAAGACGGTTGTGTATGCCTAGGAAAATTGTTGCAAAGGGAGAGAGAAGGTCTTTTGATTAAAGTGTCGGTTGATTTTGGGGGGAAAGGGTTTTGATGGGACTCTTTAGTACACACGTTTCGCGAGGTGCGACTAATAATGGGGGTGGGGTCCACTGGTTAGCGTGGACAACAAGAAGAGATTGTTTGGTTTCGAGTAATATGTTTGGCACTGCCTTAATTTTTGTATATTCTCTTGCTATAAGTCCGGTATAGTTAGAGAGTGGGGAGCAATATTGTGGCGTGTTTAATTGGGCCCGATGGATCAGGTGCGCCTTATCCTCGTGGAGGAAGTGACCCCATGTAGGAATCTATTATTAGGTAGCAGGAGGACTTTAAGGAATCTCAAATTTCTAACTGTATTTAAATTCTAGTTTCTAAAGAAGGTCAGGATTATGTCCGACTTCCTTTCTTTAAGGAAATTGATTTCTATCCAATCATAGGTAACTACCATGATTAGGAGTCATACTACAATTCGGAGACAGGGCGATAAATGAGGTGTGATTATCTATAAATACAAGGCTAAACCCTAATGCACAGGTAATGACTCTTTGCTCACTAAAGTGATTGTAATGTCCGAGAATTTTTTTAAATATTGTATTGATTTATTTTAATATATGAAATTCATTTTATTAATGAATTTAATTGGACCCATGTAGGTATTATTAAGTAATTACCTAAATATATGGTCCAATAATTTTCTCGCATTAAAGGGACTCATTAAAAGTTGAATAATTGGTAAGTTAACCCTAAGAATGTAATTTGCAAGCAAATTTGGAAAGAAGATTAATAAATAAATTATTTTAAATAAAGAATAATGGTTAATAATAAATATCTGAAATAAGAAATTTATTTGGTAGTTATTTAATTTAAAATATTAGAATTTCATGGTAGTTAATTTAATTTGGGCAAATTTTCTTGGCCCATTGCTTTTATTTAGTTCTAATTTGAGCCCAAATCTTCTTTTCAATTTAATTCCTTTTTGGACCGCGTCCTATTTATTCAGTCGGCCCAACCCAAACTCTATATTAAATAACAAGTGGGCTGAGCCCATTCCCTAATTCTTTTACCAGCCGGGTCATGGCATAGCCTTCGGGTCGACCCATCTCTTATATTGGGGGGGAAGACCGGTAAAGCCAATATTGGGAGAAAGAAAATTCGATCGGCGATAATTGTTGGGAAAGAAGACCGACCGAAGGAAATCAAATCCCTCAAACCTTCAATCAAACGGAATCCAAACCCTAACACCTCA
This sequence comes from Aralia elata, assembly GCA_034770075.1. NCBI lineage: Eukaryota > Viridiplantae > Streptophyta > Magnoliopsida > Apiales > Araliaceae > Aralia > Aralia elata. Next base: position 30,022,841 of record CM068381.1, read on the forward strand.
ATCAATCCATCAGTCGAGCAAAAGACGGGAAGAAGAAGGCGCCGGCAAGGGATTGAAGAACCATCGGACGAAACGGGGGAGGTATCGAGCGACCGAGCGCTCCATCGGCGGACTAAAGGTTCCAGGAAATAAGGGGGTCGACTGGCGATTAGACCGGTGAAAACGCGCATGGCTCGAGGGCTGCCGGCGATGTCAGTGAACTTGGTAGGTACGATCGGACGGCCACCCCTCCCTACCGACGGTCCTTGGAAATCGATTGGGTAATACCCAATTGATTTGGGTAAATTTTTCCCTATAAATTGAACCCTTCAAACCCCTAAAACAAGCTGCCGATTTTCCCCTGTTTTGTGAGTCCAAATTAGAATAAAAATTTAAGGTTCGAATATAGTGTGAATGTCCGGCTGAGTCGACTATTTTGGACGACGACGGAGGACGGCAAATCGAACCACCCGAAGGTATACCGAACTGTGATAGTTTTAGGTTTGGTATAAATTTTCCTTCCTTATTTCCTTCTTCTGTACTTAGATTGGTGCTGCCAGTTTAGTGGATTTGGTTTCTTTGAAAATTTTTCTGTAATTGGATTGGTATTGATGTTTTGGTTGGTTGTACCATGATACACGATATTAGTTATAATATGTGCTATCTGGGATTTTCAAGATTGATATTGTGTTGTATTAGAACTCTGCAACAAATGTGGGATGTGTAGTCATTTTCTGTTTTATTTTACTGTGGTTTCTGTTGCCATTTGGCTTGGGGAAAATCTACGTATAGAAAGCCATAAAGGTCAGACGGTATTAGGATGGGTTGTGGATGTCTGAATCATGCGTTTGCTTAGTTTTGAGTCGACCACCAACTGTTTGTTGAAATGTTTATAAGGGTAAATTATGTGCCTTATTTGTATTGTAATCAATCGTTTGGGCTTATATAAATCCCAGTATTGGTATACTGAGTATGGCTGATCGTGGCTGTTTGTGATTCCTTTAGGATAGCCATGTATGAACCGTGTGGAAATTTGCAGGCTTTGGCTCTGTTTAGAGAGTTAATAAAAATTGTCAATGCACTCTAACTTATAAGAATCAAAGGAGAGTCAATTTCAGCTTATTGTATGGAACCAACTGTTGGGCAAGACAATAATAGAATAATTACCTATTATTTAAATAATAAGTAACAAATAAGATAATAAGTATCTAAATTATTATTTAGTTAATATTAGTACTAAAATAATAATTGTTTATTATTTTTCGGCAATATATAATAATTATTTATTATTTATCAAGAAATAATAAATAAGGATAATGAATAATTAATCATTGTTTAATCAATAGGAACAAGATAAACTAAATAATTATTTATTGTTTTATCCAATAATAATAAATAAAAGAATAAATATGGAATTATTATTTGATCTTAAACAATAATTAAGTATAAGTAATATTATAAATATTTAGTCAGTATTAAATGTGAATAAGATTAATAAAGTAATTATTCATTATTTATCATTATAATAATAAATATAGATAATAAATATTTAATTATTGTTTGGTCGATATTAAATAATAATTAAATAAGAATAAATGAGTAAATTAATTATTTATTATTTATCAATAAATAATAAATAAGGATAATAAATATTCATGAATAATAGTAATAAAATAATTATTTATTATTTTAATTAGGTATAAATAAGCTAATAAGGATAACAATTACTTAATCATTAATGGAATAATGATTAAGTATGAGGAAGATCAATGAGTTAATTATTTTTGGCCTTAATAAATAATGATAATAAACACTTAAGGATTATTAATAGCACTTAAGTGTGTGTAGAATTAATTCATTAAGTATTTAATTAATGTTGAATAAGGAACAAGGCATAATAATTACTCAATTACCCTTAAGGGTGAATGGTAATTAAGAGTAAAACCAAATAAGTGATCAATTATTTTCTGTTGTCATTGGTCCGGAATAAATTTATTATTTATCTTATAACTAATAAATAAGGACTTTTAACCCATATTAGAGACGACTAAGGGTAATAATATGGGTGCTCGAAGGGTAAGTGAACCTGATTAGCTATCACTTTCATAACTAAAGGTCAGTAATTAATCTCCGAATAGCTAATGTTAAATAGTAATTAGATTTAGATGGTGAGTTGTTGATCTGCTAAATAAATAGCATAAATGGGTGCCTCAATATACTGCTATACAATGCTAATGGATAAACCGACTTTACCAAATGATAGGTCATCCAAGGTCGATTAAGTAAAGCTAAAATTTATTGTAGCTGAGCGAACAGGCAAGTTCCCTAACTTCATTCTTTCAGTATATTGAATGAAAGTTTTATCTTACCCAACTTTTACATTGAACAATATTTCTAAACCTTATGCATTGTTTTTAACTCGTGCAAAAGGTATATATTATTGCAAGTCATTCTTTAAGCTTGAATCTTATCTCCAAGCATGCTTTAAGTGGTCTAATTACTGTTAAAATTTTTCCACATCTGTGTATTCATTGGCATTCGCACTTGTGCATTTGAATTCGTATAATTATTTAAGTTCTGAAATTCACGAACTATTCATGATTAAGTCTGAACCCTTGTCTCGGTCAGGCACATATGTAAGAATTTATAAAGCTATCCGAGCCAATCAATGGTAAGGATTCTTAGACTGAATGAACACCCCTTTTATTATAGGGGAGTACCCCAGGTACCGTATATAAGGTACAACTAGCAGAATTAAATGTTATGCATACACATAGCGTACGCGAGGCTGATCCCCTCAAGTACTCATTCTGTAGCCAGTAACCAGAGGGTCAACTAGCTATTGACTCCTTTGGAAGTTATTGTTCAAAGTCTATTTGATTACCAATTGTTTTAAAAGCATTTACCGTTATTGCTTCTGATAATTCTATTGTTGAAATTTCCTCCTATATTCCCTTCATCATGATATATCCTTATTGTTGTATTTTAAACTTGCTGAGCAAACTCGTTGCTCATTCTTGCTATATCATGACTTCATTGCAGCTAAACCCGAGACGTCAGGGAAGAACAAAGGGAAAGAAAAGATGAAGTAATAGACTTCATGTAGCAGCTTTTAAACTTATGTGTAGTTGATTACTGTTAATGTAATTTAAACCCTGATACTTATTTAGGGTATGGTTTTGTGTAAATGTTTAAGGTTTTTGTGTTCTGGGACTAGTAACACCTTTGTAATGAACAACGTATGTTTATTATATTCCGCATTTTAGTTACCATATGTTGTTAGAGGTGAATGTTTGTATTGGATCGTGATGACCGGATCCGGGTATTTAGAGACCCGAATTTGGGGGCGTCACAGGTTGGTATCAGAGCTGTAGGTTATAAACTTTAGGATCGCGAAACCTAGGTTATAACCTTCATAGTAAACTCGTGTTGAGTATTAGGAGATAAATTGAGGAGATTTATTATATGTGGTTTTGATGAATTGGGGAATTCATCGAGTCGAGTATTACCTAATGAAATATAATTTTATTTCTTCAATGAATATATTTTATTGTTGTACTAATGTTGATTTTCGGTGTGATTGTAGGATGGCTGATAGGGCAGGAACTAGTGGGATCCGGGAGGAGGAGATATTCATAGATGTCCCAGTGGTTGCTGAGCAGCTGGTGGGGTATGCTCCTATTGCCCCAGGGGTACCGCTAGAAGAGTCCGAGCCAGAGGAGGACTACCAGAGGGAGCTACCAGAGCCGGTGGTAGGTAGAGTTATGAGGTCTGGCAGTCAGGACTCAGATGCTGAGGAGGAGGACCCTGAGACCAAGGGGGAGGAGCCACATGTTTATGTTGATGGCATGGGGTCCACCGCCGACGATATTATAGAGGGACTGACGAGCAGGACCGAGGAGCTGGAGGCTCGGATAGCTCATCTGGAGGAGCAGAACCAGACCCACCATATCAGAGAGGACCAGTATAGAGACCTGGCCTATCAGCTCGATCATGACTTAGGAGTGGCGAAGGTACAACTGCAGGGCTACGAGTCCTCAGCGCAGCAGATCGGACCACTACTACATCAGTTGGTGGCCCGGAACGCTGAGCTGAGAGAGAGGCTGGAGCAGAGGGATCTACAGATCGCCCACCTGAAGGCGAAGCAGGAGGCCATGAGGTTCGAGGCTGGGCTGGAGGTGTCTGCGAGGATGCATGTCAGGGAGGCCTGGGCCAGGGAGGCCAGGAGGGTTGATCAGTTAGAGGACCAGCTGGAGGCCAGGGCGGTGAGGATAGAGACCCTAGGACATGCTTTAGATGCAGCTTACAGGAGGCCCCGGACTGAGGTAGGGGAGTCTAGTCGCTCTGTTCGTCGCAGGGTAGGGGATGGAGCATTCTCTTCTGATCAGCAGGCACGGATCCGTCACGATGTGCAGTGACTTGTTGGAGCAGTTGATTTGTCTTTAGTACAGTCAGTCCCACTTTTTGTTATATTAGGGACGTATTTATGTTGACTTGTGAAGCTTTATATTTGTGATTATGCTTGGGGTAGCAGTTAAACCCCAACTTTTGTGGACTTTGGGGATGAAAGGTTAGGATTCTCCACTTTTATCTTGGGGGAAAGGTTATTGATGGATAGGGCACACAGTGGCGCATTTATAGCAGTATGCCACAGGTTTAGTCTTGTAACAAACAGTGGTATATCAATATAAATGCAGATGTTTCATTTAAATCAAATGTGTTTGATAGATGTTTCTACCCTTAATTGCTGATTTTTATGACATATTGTGTAAATATAAAACTATAGGTAAAGGTCAACAGATTTTCCTTATCCAAACATACCGCCAAGAGGACGACCACGAAACCGACAGGTTGAAGAGTCAGAAAGTGAGGTTGGGAATCAATCCAATCCAATGAGAATGTTCGCCGAAATGCTGGCAGAAGCCATTCAATCAAGACCGCCACCTGGAGGAACCCAAGAAGCAGCCGAGCCAGCGCATCATCTGGCAAGTTTTAAAGACTTCAAATTGGTTGGACCACCCGAGTTCAATGGAACTCTTAACCCAATCGAAGCGCAGACCTGGATTGAGGAGATAGAAAAGGTCTTCGAGGTAGCACGGGTGGCAGAGGAACATAAAACAAGTTTTGCTACTTTCATGTTAAAGGGCGAGGCAAACTACTGGTGGAAGGCCAACAGGGGCCGAGTGGAAGGAGGCATTGTCGCATGGGAACGCTTTAAAGAGATGTTCTTGGAGAATTACTTTCCAGAGAGCATGAAGCAAGAGATGGAGATCAAGTTCCTGGAACTAAAACAAGGAAACATGTCTGTGGCTGAGTACGCGGCTAAGTTTAATGAGTTGGCACGGTTTGCAACTCACCAAGTCAACACGGAGGAAAGGAAAGCTCGTAGGTTTGAGAAAGGGTTGAAACCATGGTTATACCGTTCTGTTGCGGTATTAAAAATCAAGACATTTGCAGAATTGTTGGAGAGGGCGATCATTGCAGAGGGTGGCAGTGAGGCACTGGCTAAGTACAATCAGGAAAAGAAGAAGGGTCATGAGGGCCAGAAGTCAGGAAGCAGCGGGGGCAGTAACCCCAACAAACGAAAATGGGTCGAGAGTCAGTCTTCCGGGGGAAACAAATCTGGAGGGGAGGTGAAGAAGCCGGGCAGGTGCAACAATTGTGGCAAGAACCACACGGGGGAATGCATGAAAGGAAAAAGCGTGTGTTACCGTTGTGGACAACCTGGGCACATGGCCCCACAGTGCCCTAATAAGCCGAAGGGAGGTTGTTTCTCTTGTGGATCACCTGACCACCAGATCAAGGATTGCCCGAAGAGGAAGGGCGACGCCGGAAGTGGCAACCGAAGCAACAACAACAGTGGAAACAGCAATCGATTGAATTACGGGCCACCAGCCAGTCAAGCCAACAGGCCAACAGCCCGCACGTTCAACATGACTGTTCAGGATGCCATGGAATCCAAAGACGTGGTGTCAGGTATCATCCCAATCAATGATATAAATGCATATGTGCTATTTGATTCGGGTGCTACTTGCTCTTTTGTTTCCGAAGAATTTGCTAGACAGTTAAATTTACCTCGTGAAAAGTTAGAACACCCTATGAACGTAGAAGTAGCAAACAAGGAAATTATCCCCGTAGAATGCATTCATAGGAATTGTAGTGCTGAACTACGAGGATTTAAGCTCAATGTGGATTTGATACCAATTCGGCTGGGAGAGTTTGATGTAATCCTGGGAATGGATTGGCTATCAATTCACGGAGCAGTTATTGATTGTAAAAAGAAATGTGTACACCTAAAGACTCCTAATAAGTCGAAGGTGGTATTTTATGGCAGTAAGTCACCAGGACAATCTTGTTGTCTTACTATGATGCAAACAAGGAGATTACTTAAGAAAGGTTGCGTGTGTTATTTGGCCCATGTGGTCGATACTCGTCAGGTCGGGGATGAGATGAGTCAAATACCAATCGTGAGGGATTTCACTAATGTCTTCCCCGATGAACTTCCGGGACTGCCGCCGGACAGGGAAACCGAGTTCGTTATCGATTTGGCACCGGGAACCGCACCAATATCTAAGCCGCCGTATTGAATGGAACCTATAGAAATGAAAGAGTTGATGGTGCAACTGCAGGAACTGCTGGACAAGGGGTATATCAGACCGAGCGTGTCCCCGTGGGGAGCGCCAGTTCTGTTTGTAAAGAAGAAAGACGGTTTTATGCGACTTTGTATCGACTACCGGGAGTTGAACAAAGTTACGATTAAGAATAGGTATCCGCTTCCTAAGATTGACGATTTATTTGATCAGCTTAAGGGAGCAAAGTACTTTTCAAAAATCGACCTAAGAACAGGCTATCATCAACTGAAGGTGAGGCAGGAAGATATCCCGAAAATTGCATTCAGAACTCGTTACGGGCATTTCGAGTTTCTAGTAATGTCCTTTGGACTGACGAATGCACCAGCAGCATTCATGGATATGATGAACAGAGTGTTCAAGCAGTACTTGGACAAGTTCGTAGTCGTATTCATTGATGACATCTTGGTGTATTCAGGGACGGAGGAAGAACATGCTGAACATTTGAAGATTGTATTGGAAGCTCTCAGGAAGGAGAAGTTGTACGCAAAATTTTCGAAGTGTGAGTTTTGGTTGCAGAGGGTACAGTTTCTGGGTCACGTCATCGACAAAAACGGTGTTTCGGTGGACCCAGCAAAAGTAGAAGCGGTTATCAATTGGGAGCAACCGAAAACCCCAACAGAGATCAGGAGTTTCTTGGGATTGGCAGGATACTATCGAAGGTTCATACAGGATTTTTCAAAGATAGCATCGCCATTGACCAATCTCACCAGGAAAACAGTTAAGTTCGTCTGGTCGGAGAAATGTGAGGAGAGTTTCATGGAGCTGAAGAAGAGACTTAGCCAAGCACCAGTGTTGACCTTACCCGACAACACTGGGGTTTCGTAGTGTATAGCGATGCGTCACACAAGGGTCTGGGCTGTGTACTGATGCAACACGGCAAGGTCGTGGCGTACGCATCACGTCAACTGAAAGACTATGAGAAGGGTTACCAGACTCATGATTTGGAGTTAGCAGCGGTCGTTTTTGCTTTGAAGATTTGGAGGCACTACCTATACGGGGAGAAGTGCGAGATATATACGGATCACAAAAGTCTGAAATATATCTTCACTCAAAAGGAGCTGAACATGAGACAATGCCGATGGTTAGAATTGATCAAAGACTACGACTGTGAAATTCTGTACCATCCGGGCAAAGCAAATGTAGTGGCTGATGCCTTAAGCAGGAAAGGCAAGGTGAAATTGATGCAGCTGACAGTTCAAGAGGAATTGATAAAGGACTTCGAACGTCTGGAACTAGAGGTTAGGTATCCAATGGAGGCGGACGAAAAATTGTTTACTGTAACGGCAGGTCCGACTCTACTGGATAAGATACAGGAGGCTCAAGAATTTGATGAAGAATGCATTGACATTAAGAAACAATTATCGGAGGGAAAAGCCTCGAAGTACAAGGTTGACAGCGTAGTATTTCTGAGATTTGAGGGAAGGATCTGGATACCCTACGTACCAGACTTAAGGGAAGAAATTTTGCAAGAGGCCCATAATACGAGATTTTCGGTACATCCGGGTAGCACCAAGATGTATCAAGATCTTCGTCAACATTATTGGTGGCCGCACTTGAAGGGAGAAGTTGCAGAATTCATCAGCCGGTGTTTAACTTGTCAGAGGATCAAGGCAGAGCACCAGCGGCCGAGCGGATTATTGCAACCCTTAGAGATTCCTGAGTAGAAGTGGGAACACATCACAATGGATTTTGTGGTAGGACTCCCGACAACCCAAAAGGGTCTAGACGCCATTTGGGTGATAGTAGATCGGTTGACCAAGTCTGCCCACTTTCTACCGATCAAGATCAGGTACAAATTGGAACAGTTGGCGAAACTCTACGTGAAGGAGATAGTATCGCGACATGGAGTGCCGGTATCTATTGTGTCTGATAGAGATCCGCGCTTCACGTCGAACTTTTGGAGAAGTCTACAGGAAAGATTGGGAACATAGTTGAGAATGAGTACGGCATATCACCCTCAGACTGATGGTCAGAGTGAGCGAACAATTCAAACTCTAGTGGATATGCTCCGGGCAGTTGTGATGGACTTAAGTGGCAGCTGGGACGAGCACTTGCCACTAGTAGAGTTCGCCTACAACAATAGTTACCATGCTAGTATTGGTTTGCCACCGTACGAAGCATTATACGGAAGAAAGTGTCGAACACCGTTGTGTTGGGATGAAGTTGGTGAACGGAGGTTGTTGGGACCAGAATTGGTACAACAAACCGTGGAAATCATTAAAGTAATAAGACAACGGTTAGTAGCAGCCCAGGATCGCCAGAAGAAGTATGCCGACTTAAATCGTCAGAAACGAGATTTTGAAGTTGGTAGCTTTGTGTTTCTGAAGGTATCTCCCTGGAAAGGGAAAATCCGTTTTGGAAAGAAGGGCAAATTGAGCCCTAGGTTCATAGGACCTTTTGAAATATTAAGAAGAATAGGTGAAGTGGCGTACGAGGTAACATTACCTCCTGAGCTTGAGCACATCCACAACGTGTTTCATGTATCAGTGTTGCGTCCGTATAAGCCAGACTACAAGCATGTCATTTCCTATGAACCAATTCAAGTCGAAAGGGACTTATCGTACGAGGAGATTCCTGTCAAAATACTTGATAGGAAGGAGCAGAAATTGAGAAATAAAGTCATTCATTCTGTTAAAGTTCTCTGAAGAAATCACGCAGTGGAAGAAGCCACATGGGAACTCGAAGAGAAAATGAGAGCGAATTACCCCCAGTTATTCGAGTAACCTTAGATTGAAATTCCGAGGACGGAATTTTTATAAGGAGGGGAGGATGTAATGTCCGAGAATTTTTTTAAATATTGTATTGATTTATTTTAATATATGAAATTCATTTTATTAATGAATTTAATTGGACCCATGTAGGTATTATTAAGTAATTACCTAAATATATGGTCCAATAATTTTCTCGCATTAAAGGGACTCATTAAAAGTTGAATAATTGGTAAGTTAACCCTAAGAATGTAATTTGCAAGCAAATTTGGAAAGAAGATTAATAAATAAATTATTTTAAATAAAGAATAATGGTTAATAATAAATATCTAAAATAAGAAATTTATTTGGTAGTTATTTAATTTAAAATATTAGAATTTCATGGTAGTTAATTTAATTTGGGCAAATTTTCTTGGCCCGTTGCTTTTATTTAGTTCTAATTTGAGCCCAAATCTTCTTTTCAATTTAATTCCTTTTTGGACCGCGTCCTATTTATTCAGTCGGCCCAACCCAAACTCTATATTAAATAACAAGTGGGCTGAGCCCATTCCCTAATTCTTTTACCAGCCGGGTCATGGCATAGCCTTCGGGTCGACCCATCTCTTATATTGGGGGGGGGGAAGACCGGTAAAGCCAATATTGGGAGAAAGAAAATTCGATCGGCGATAATTGTTGGGAAAGAAGACCGACCAAAGGAAATCAAATCCCTCAAACCTTCAATCAAACGGAATCCAAACCCTAACACCTCAATCAATCCATCAGTCGAGCAAAAGACGGGAAGAAGAAGGCGTCGGCAAGGGATTGGAGAACCATCGGACGAAACGGGGGAGGTATCGAGCGACCGAGCGCTCCATCGGCAGACCAAAGGTTCCAGGAAATAAGGGGGTCGACTGGCGATTAGACCGGTGAAAACGCGCATGGCTCGAGGGCTGCCGGCGACGTCAGTGAACTTGATAGGTACGATCGGATGGCCACCCCTCCCTACCGACGGTCCTTGGAAATCGATTAGGTAATACCCAATTGATTTGGGTAAATTTTTCCCTATAAATTGAACCCTTCAAACCCCTAAAACAAGCTGCCGATTTTCCCTGTTTTGTGAATCCAAATTAGAATAAAAATTTAAGGTTCGAATATAGTGTGAATGTCCGGTTGGGTCGACTATTTTGGACGACGACGGAGGACGGCAAGTCGAACCACCCGAAGGTATACCGAACTGTGATAGTTTTAGGTTTGGTACAAATTTTCCTTCCTTATTTCCTTCTTCTGTACTTAGATTGGTGCTGCCAGTTTAGTGGATTTGGTTTCTTTGAAAATTTTTCTGTAATTGGATTGGTATTGATGTTTTGGTTGGTTGTACCATGATACACGATATTAGTTATAATATGTGCTATCTGGGATTTTCAAGATTGATATTGTGTTGTATTAGAACTCTGCAACAAATGTGGGATGTGTAGTCATTTTCTGTTTTATTTTACTGTGGTTTCTGTTGCCATTTGGCTTGGGGAAAATCTACGTATAGAAAGCCATAAAGGCCAGACGGTATTAGGATGGGTTGTGGATGTCTGAATCATGCGTTTGCTTAATTTTGAGTCGACCACCAACTGTTTGTTGAAATGTTTATAAGGGCAAATTATGTGCCTTATTTGTATTGTAATCAATCGTTTGGGCTTATATAAATCCCAGTATTGGTATACTGAGTATGGCTGATCGTGGTTGTTTGTGATTCCTTTAGGATAGCCATGTATGAACCGTGTGGAAATTTCTGGCTTTGACTCTGTTTAGATAGTTAATAAAAATTGTCAATGCACTCTAGCTTATAAGAATCAAAGGAGAGTCAATTTCAGCTTATTGTATGGAACCAACTGTTGGGCAAGACAATAATAGAATAATTACCTATTATTTAAATAATAAGTAACAAATAAGATAATAAGTATCTAAATTATTATTTAGTTAATATTAGTACTAAAATAATAATTGTTTATTATTTTCGGCAATATATAATAATTATTTATTATTTATCAAGAAATAATAAATAAGGATAATGAATAATTAATCATTGTTTAATCAATAGGAACAAGATAACTAAATAATTATTTATTGTTTATCCAATAATAATAAATAAAAGAATAAATATGGAATTATTATTTGATCTTAAACAATAATTAAGTATAAGTAATATTATAAATATTTAGTCAGTATTAAATGTGAATAAGATTAATAAAGTAATTATTCATTATTTATCATTATAATAATAAATATAGATAATAAATATTTAATTATTGTTTGGTCGATATTAAATAATAATTAAATAAGAATAAATGAGTAAATTAATTATTTATTATTTATCAATAAATAATAAATAAAGATAATAAATATTCATGAATAATAGTAATAAAATAATTATTTATTATTTTAATTAGGTATGAATAAGCTAATAAGGATAACAATTACTTAATCATTAATGGAATAATGATTAAGTATGGGGAAGATTAATGAGTTAATTATTTTTGGCCTTAATAAATAATGATAATAAACACTTAAGGATTATTAATAGCACTTAAGTGTGTGTAGAATTAATTCATTAAGTATTTAATTAATGTTGAATAAGGAACAAGGCATAATAATTACTCAATTACCCTTAAGGGTGAATGGTAATTAAGAGTAAAACCAAATAAGTGATCAATTGTTTTCTGTTGTCATTGGTCCGGAATAAATTTATTATTTATCTTATAACTAATAAATAAGGACTTTTAACCCATATTAGAGACGACTAAGGGTAATAATCTGGGTGCTCGAAGGGTAAGTGAACCTGATTAGCTATCGCTTTCATAACTAAAGGTCAGTAATTAATCTCCGAATAGCTAATGTTAAATAGTAATTAGATTTAGATGGTGAGTTGTTGATCTGCTAAATAAATAGCATAAATGGGTGCCTCAATATACTGCTATACAATGCTAATGGATAAACCGACTTTACCAAATGATAGATCATCCAATGTCGATTAAGTAAAGCTAAAATTTATTGTAGTTGAGCGAACAGGCAAGTTCCCTAACTTCATTCTTTCAGTATATTGAATGAAAGTTTTATCTTACCCAACTTTTACATTGAACAATATTTCTAAACCTTATGCATTGTTTTTAACTCGTGCAAAAGGTATATATTATTGCAAGTCATTCTTTAAGCTTGAATCTTATCTCCAAGCATGCTTTAAGTGGTCTAATTACTGTTAAAATTATTCCACATCTGTGTATTCATTGGCATTCGCACTTGTGCATTTGAATTCGTATAATTATTTAAGTTCTGAAATTCACGAACTATTCATGATTAAGTCTGAACCCTTGTCTCGGTCAGGCACATATGTAAGAATTTATAAAGCTATCCGAGCCAATCAATGGTAAGGATTCTTAGACTGAATGAACACCCCTTTTATTATAGGGGAGTACCCCAGGTACCGTATATAAGGTACAACTAGAAGAATTAAATGTTATACATACACATAGCGTACGCGAGGCTGATCCCCTCAAGTACTCATTCTGTAGCCAGTAACCAGAGGGTCAACTAGCTATTGACTCCTTTGGAAGTTATTGTTCAAAGTCTATTTGATTACCAATTGTTTTAAAAGCATTTACCGTTATTGCTTCTGATAATTCTATTGTTGAAATTTCCTCCTATATTCCCTTCATCATGATATATCCTTATTGTTGTATTTTAAACTTGCTGAGCAAACTCGTTGCTCATTCTTGCTATATCATGACTTCATTGCAGCTAAACCCGAGACGTCAGGGAAGAACAAAGGGAAAGAAAAGATGAAGTAATAGACTTCATGTAGCAGCTTTTAAACTTATGTGTAGTTGATTACTGTTAATGTAATTTAAACCCTGATACTTATTTAGGGTATGGTTTTGTGTAAATGTTTAAGGTTTTTGTGTTCTGGGACTAGTAACACCTTTGTAATGAACAACGTATGTTTATTATATTCCGCATTTTAGTTACCATATGTTGTTAGAGGTGAATGTTTGTATTGGATCGTGATGACCGGATCCGGGTATTTGGAGACCCGAATTTGGGGGCGTCACAGTGATAAACCTCCATTGTTAATACCTTGAATAGTCTGTACTTATTCTTACACCGGAGCTATCTCCCGGCGGCAAAAGCCGTCAGTTCTCTGGGTGTGGTTTCGTTTCTGTGCAGAATTTAACGCGTATTTTGGTGATTAGACGCATAGCGAAATCTTGGCGTTAACAACATTGTTTCATTCTCTTTTCATCCATCCACACCACATCTGAGTAGTCCAAATAATAACTATCAATTTTCTGTATCATATCATAATTCCCAACTCGCTGAATCACCATCGTTAGCTTCTTCAAACACCTGTCTACCCATATTATACCACGACGTATTCACCTAATCAAACCATTATTCCATACTTCAACACATATGTTCCACCTTTCACCACCATAGATTCACCTTACTACAATACAACTCCATAATATATCACTATGCCATTACATAAAACTGTTGCTACACCAATATCAGTATCGCCTGAACCCTCCATCAACGAATATTTTGAAGCATAATTCATTGCCCCCAATCCTCTATTTCAATTCCATCCTCAGTCACATAACAATAATTCCCACTTATCCTATAATCCCCAAATTTCTCACGATGGAATTAACCCTCATTTGCATTCTCTAAACTTACAACCTTCCAGCCCTATTTACCAGTCACATGTTGACTTGGACCATCTCCTTACCCTTCTTCATTCACAAATCAACTACCAGATGTGCAGTAATTTAAGTTTTCCCCAGTGACAGAAGTTGAAGTAAAGGCAAAAGGAATATCTGAGACAAATATTGGTAGAATCACTTTAGCTGAAACACACACTCTGGAGATAAAGGAAAAGAGTAAGAAGGGATTGAACTCTGTTTGGGTTAATGAAAAGGGGAAGGAAAATATAATTGAGAAGTCTGATGCTGAAAAGGACTTCAATAAATCAATTAAGGATGGTTATAATATGAAAGTGTGTCAGGGTGACATCTATGACATAACTAGAGATAATTATAAGAAGGTTGTTGAAGGGTTCCCTTTCCTTGTGAGGCTGGAGAAGGACTATAAAGGTCTGTTTATGGTTGAAGCTATTTCTGAGCATGTTTTTTGTCACTTAAAGAAATTAAAGGAAAAGAGGCTAGTTACAAGAAGGTTGTTGAAAGGTTCCCTCTTGTGTGCTTATCACAGGGTTTGATATTTTTGCTTCATATAGTGAATAATTTTGCACTGCCCTTATTAATACTTTTATATTCTCTCTGGGTACAAGTCATGAGTTCATTACATTGTGTTATTCTTTATTTATTAGTTGGGACATCATTGTTGGTTTCGTAACAGCTCTCTTTACCATTAATTCTTCCAAGATTGAGGCTATCAAGGAAATTAAAACTACGTACGTTGGAGAAACTTCTTCCTATCTTCAATGTTCTCATGACTCTGGGATTTGTAACAGTCCTTCATTATTCAGAATAGCAACATTAAGAGTGATAGAAAATGGGCATGTATACTTGCATTCAAGAGATAGTCTTTGGATCTAACTAGTTATTAGTGCTTTTACATTTCCTGAAGTTATTGATGTTGACACACAATTTATGGACTTGTAATTAAATTTGGGATTTTATCGGTTGCATAGGTTGGGAATGCTATTGTTACAATGTATGCAAAGTGTGGGAACTTAGATAATGCGTTTCAGTCGTTTGAATTGGCGTGTGATAAGAATTCGATTACATGGACGAAAATGATCAATGGTTTTGCACAATCTGGGGATAGTGAAAATTCGCCGACTTTGTTCTCATGAAGGCTAGTGAGTTTACCCTTGTTGGAGTCCTAAAGGTGGCGTGGAAGAAGGAAAGCAAGTCCAGGGACATCTTGTAAAGTTAGGATTCGAATCACAAATTTATATAATGAGAGCTTTAGTTGACATGTATCCTAAATGTGGTTGTGTCGATGGTGCTAGGAAGGGGTTTTATTTTTTACGGGAACCTGATATGGTCTTGTGGACTTCCATGATCGGAGGGTATGTTAAAAATGGGGAGAATGAAAGTGCTACGGACTTGTATGGTAAAATGCAAATTGAGGGTATATTGCCGAATGAGTTGACTACGGCCAGTGTCTTAAAAGCCTGTTCTGGTCTTGTTACTTTTGAGAAAGGAAAACAGATACATGCCCATACCATCAAGGAGATGATTTCTTCTTGTACTTTCGGATGCTTACTCTTCTTGGTTTTGGAATCATTTTTGGAAGAGAGATTCTGATTGGTTTTTCATTAACTAAATTGAACACGGGTGGAGCATGTTTTAGTGCAAACAAATATATTGAGGCCGAGGCCGGTGCTTGTAATCATGCAAGGAAACTGGGAACAAAATGGTCTACTCCACACAAAGTTACGTGATGGGAACTCTATTGGAAATTAGATAAAGGACACTTCATGTCCATCCCTCAATATCCTATTACATAATTAGTTACGTGAGGGTATGTCGTGTTGGAGATTGGATTCACCATTTACGAAAGGAAAGTCCTTGCAAGCTGAAAGAGCTCTGTTTGGAATGATTATTATCGAAAAGAATATCAATTTTATTGTTTTGTTATTTGTTTTTTCTCTATTCCATTTGTGCTTTCCTTTATCGTTTCTCAACTATGAATTCCTTTCCAAATTCAAATCCATATCATGACAGATGCACTTTAATTTCCACGTTTGCGAGTTATATTTTGGTACGAACATTCTAAAACATGCATGACTCACTTTCATTTAGAAACATAAATTTAACGATTCAAAATTCCTTTTCATATTTAGTAACAAGATACGAACAATTACATTTTAATTATGATTTCGAAATGAATACTACATTTATATAGTTATTGGGCCTTACAAATAATGTCTATGATCAAATCTAATGGAGGGCCAAGATATATCGCCTATTTATAAAGTTCGTCTTAAATGTCTAGAATATCTATAAGCTTAACTATCACATAAAAAAATGTAGAAAGCTCTATCAAATACTCTAATACTATGTTTGGACTGAAAAAATAAAATTGGTGAAGAAATGGAATAGAAAAGGGAATAGAATGAAGAGTGAAATGATTCATTTCATCGTTATTCTATTCCAGCTAGAATGAGTTATTTCATACACTCTAAGAAATAAAATTTATAAATTTGGCAAGAATGAAAATGGTTCATTCCATTCCGTTCCAATGGAATAATTATACACAATTTTTTTTTCATTCTATGGGAATGAGTCATTCTATTCCCACATTTATTCCTACAATTCAATCATAGCATAATAGTTATAAGAATATTCTAAAATTGTCAGCTAGTCATTGAGTGAGCACCTTATGGACACCAATAAGGGCCTACATGCAATAACATTGAAAATGTCCATATTGTGACAATAACTTAATCAAAATAAACTATATCTTTTAATAAAGTTATTCTAGCATACTACTTTTCCGATAAACATATTTGGACCCAAAAAAATTTACCTCTATCGTACTCCTTACCATAAAATTTTATATTTTTCGTTTTCGTTTTCGTTTCGCATACTATATCAAACTCCAAATTAAATAACACTAATTTGACATGACCAAACAGGTAAAAGATTTCACATAAACATGTACAGGATGCAGGAATTGCTCAGAGAATGTGAGATGATATGGATAATACTAATACATGCTTTCGCCTGCTTTTAATATGACATGTTCAGTTTATTTGACTTGAAGACGCATATGAAAATTATCTAATAAGCTGTTACTCCATTATAACATGTTTGGTGTGTATCACAAGAAGCATATAAAATTATCTCAATTTTATATATTGGGAAGACTTCTCCTCGAATGCCACATACATTCCCAAGGTTTCAAAAAATTCCTTCTCTTGATTTTTTTTTTTCATGTCCTCAATCAGATTTAGGCAAAACACTAACACTTTCTTAATTAGAAGTAATGTGCAAACAATTGCCGGTTAGTATTAAAAATATTAAATCCTCTAATTAGGCATTAAAAGGAAGGAAAAGGGAATGGATGTGAAGAGAATTTGCCTTACAAGACCAATCATTTTTCAGAAGGAATGAAAGATTATAGTGGTTAACTGGTTGAAAATTTCTTTTGCGTAATGCTTTATTGCTTATAAATCAAAGGAACAACCTCTTCCTTACTC
Source organism: Aralia elata (assembly GCA_034770075.1). Classification (NCBI taxonomy): domain Eukaryota; kingdom Viridiplantae; phylum Streptophyta; class Magnoliopsida; order Apiales; family Araliaceae; genus Aralia; species Aralia elata. Next base: position 30,040,357 of record CM068381.1, read on the forward strand.
TTCAAATTATAATTAATTTTTATGTTTGGTTTGTTCATTATTTTTTAAGTATTTTATCCTCAGAGTTTATGATTTATGCAATCGCAGTTAAAAAAAATTAATAGAGCAATATTAAAGAGGACTATACATGAAAAATAATTAACTTTTGATTGAAGACTAAATCTAACAAAAATTATAGATCGGGGACTAAATGTTAAAAGTTGTTATATTTTAGAGACTAACATGAAAACTATACTCTCTTCGTCAAAACGTTACTTGTCCTAATTGACTTTTTAAAGTCAAATTGACCAATTTTAAAATTAATAATTAAACAAATGAATTACAAATTTTGAAATTAAATAAGTTGATTTTGATAGTATATTCTATATACTTTCTTATTATAATAATTTTGTGCCTGTATATATAAATTTAAGAATAAAATTTTATTCTAAATATGATTAATTTGACTATAAAAAATCAATTAAGACAAATAAAATTAGACAGAGAGAGTATAATTTAAGTGTGAAATATGCAAAAAAAAAAATAAAAAAAAATTAAGAGACTAACCGTAGAAAACAGCTATGGGAAGTAGTGGAGATTATCCGAATAACACACATGAATTGTGGTAAATTTGCTCACTTTTGTTAAACGAGACCCATAAACATTTCTGAATTTCTGGGTTAGAAAAGGCGAGAAAAAAATTATTAAATGGATTGGTTATTCCACAATAATTATTAGTTTAGAATAATAAAATTTATCCTAAAGTGATTGGATATACAATAGACGATGTCAGCTAAAAGGAGAAAGTAACAAAAACAAAATAAAGTGCATGACCTGTTTTTACACTGTTCAAGTATTTTATGTTATCTTTTCCCGGTATGTGGCAAAGTGACTTTATATGAGGCCGCAAATAATTTTGGGGGAAAAGTGATTAATACTGCTTTAGTTGTTTTTTTCATGAAACTTTTTTCTTGGCAGAAGCTGGGAATTTAGCCTAGGCTTCTAGATAAGAGGTTTTGCACCCCAAAAAAAATATATATGAGGACATTCATGTCTGAAAAGTGGAGATAAATCAAAAACAATAATGGCACCTTTTTCCCATCATTGAATTTTGCGGTACCTACATCCAAATTTAGAGTCTTGTACTAATTTAGCCTGGTGAGCGAGCGGACAAGAGTAGTAGAGCAGTGTTCTTGGAAGTCAAGTATCACGTGTATTTTAACTTAAGAATTCATTAACAGTTCAATTTTATGTTTGTCTAATATTTGAGTTCTCATGAGTTTGAGTTTATGTTATATCAGTTAGAGTTTTTTAATTATTATATAAACAATGTTTATTGAAGAATGTGTGAGGCATAAATATGAATACATCATACATGCAGGACTAGCCACAATTTGGTGAACCTAAGTATATCATCTGATTTTTTTTTTTTTTTTAATTGATGTGAGATTGTGTTTATTTTTCGATCCTAAATTTAACAGTACTCAATCAACTAAGAATAAAAAGACTAGTATATTGTAGAAGGTAAAATCCATGGGATGATTTAGCCTGTACTTTTTATTTACGATCTGAAAAATTTTAGTTATTAATTTCTCCTGTTCTGCACTGTATTACTAGAATACGAGTGACAGAATAAGTAGCAAGTATTTGTTGGAGCAGTATTATTGCCTTCCATTGTCAAGTCAATGCATATTTGGGTACATCTGTTCATTGTAATTCTGTTTGTTCTTTTAAGTTATTCTATTGCATTTAGTAACTTGTATATATATTTGCGTTTAATTTGTTAAAGTGAATTATGTCTTGTTTCATTCATGAGTAAATATTCTGAAGCAAATCAAAGCAACCTAAATGCTAACACATGATTTAACAAAGTGTTAGCTTAGTTGTTAGCTTAGTTGCAGTGAGGGGTAGATTGTCTTAATAGTTTGATGGGTCATGATTCAATACTCAAACAGCGACAAAAAATATTCACGAAGGCATTAACACAATTTATTATGAAATTGCTCAGTGTACGTGATTAGTGAAATATTGTGTACATCTGATAAATATATATCACTTGAAGTGTGTGTGTGTATATATATATATATATATATATATAATATATATATATATATATTATATATATATATATATATATATAGAGAGAGAGAGAGACTCTAAAGCGAACCTTAAAGAGTGAACCAAAGACGAACCGTCGTCTTTGGTGTCTATGGCGACGGTTCGACATGTCGCAAAAGATTACATGGTTATGGCGACGGGTCGAACCGTCGTCTTTGGTGAACCGTCGCCATAGACACCAAAGACGATGGTTCGTCTTTGATTCGCTCTTTAAGATTCACTTTAGAGCCGGACCCATATATATATATATATAGATATATATATATATATATATATATATATATATATATGAGTGTGGGTGAATGCATGACTTATAATAGAGATGCACAAATATGTATTTGCATGACAGTATTAAAATTGTTGCATTTGTATAGAAAAAAAAAGTTTATATTTTCTTAATAGTTTGATGGGTCATGGTTCAATACTCAAACAGCTACTAGCCAAGTAGTCATAGACACCAACTCTAAAATAACGGAATTAATTAATCAATTAATTATATATATATATATATATATATATATATAATTAATTAATCGGTTGAATGGCACTTATCACCATCCAAGTTGTCACTCACTTTTAATGTCATCCTTAAAGTACATTTTTCGTCAATTGGGTCCTTAAAGTGCTATTTTTTTTGTGTTTCCGTTCCTTTTACCTGATTTGACCCAAACCCGACCCATTTTGACCAAATTTTGACACAATCTGACCTAATTTGACCCGACTCAATTTCACTAACTATTTTTTTTTAAAAAAAACTAAAAAGTTTTAAAATATTTTAAAAATAATTATTATTTAAAAATCTTTTAAAAATAATATTTTATTTTAAAATATTAAAAATTATTATTATTTGAACTTTTTTTAAAATTATTATTATTTTAAAAATAATATTTTATTTTTAAATATTAAAAATAATAATTATTTTAAATATTTTTAAAAATAATTATTATTTTCAAGAAAAAAGATAGCGTCATAAAAGATAGATTGAAAAAAATTAAATAAGACAATAAAACTTTATTTTTAAAAAAAGTAGTTTTTTTTCATTTTTTTTGTAAAATACAAAAAATAGTAAAAGATAAATAAAAAATTGATTCAATTGTTTTTTAAAAAAAATTAAAAAGTTTAAAAAATTATTATTATTTTCAGGAAAACAATTTAGAAAATTTATCATTTTTTAAAAAAAATGAGTAAAGTTACATAAAATATAGATTCAAAAAACTAATACAAAAAATTAAACTTTATTTTCAGAAAAAATAGAACTTTTTAATTTTTTTTACAAATGAGTAAAGTTTCATAAAATATAGATTCAAAAAAAGTAAATAAAAAAAACTTTATTTTCATAAAACAAAAACTAGAAATATTTATTTTTTAAAAGATGTGTAAATTTTCATAAAAATAATTAAGAATTAAAAAAAATTTAACCTTTAATTTTTTTGAATCTATATTTTATGAAATTTTACTCATTTTTGAAAAAAATAAAAGTTTCTAATTTCTTTTCTTAAAAATAATAATTATTTTTAAAACTTTCTAAAAATAATATTTTATTTTAAAATATAAAAAATAATTATTATTTTTAAAATTATTCTAAAAATAAAATATTATTTTTTAAAATAATAATAATTTTAAAAAAAAATTAAAATAATAATTATTTTTAATATTTTAAAATAAAATATTGTTTTTAAAAGAATTTTGAAATAATAATTATTTTTAAAATAATTTTAAAACTTTTTAGTTTTTTTATAAAAAAAATAGTTAGTGAAATTGGGTCGGGTCAAACTGGGTCGGATTGTGTCAGGTCAAAATGGGTCGTGTTTGGGTTAAATCAGGCAAAAGGAACGGAAACGCAAAAAAATGGCACTTTAAGGATCCAATTGACGAAAAATGTACTTTAAAGACGACATTAAAAGTGAGTGCAACTTAGAGGATGATAAGTACCATTGAACCATAATTAGTCGGTTCTTTATCAAACAGGGTACTTTTTTAGGACCGGCAAGGATTATTGTCAAATCCTGTTATACCGAATCAACTTGGAATTATAGAGAAGTTAGATATACATGCACGAATCATTATCATCTTTACAATTAATAATCACATTAATCAGCCAACTCTCACGTGGTTGACACTGTGTCCTAAAGTGTTTCTTTTTCTTTCTGCATGGAAAGTGGAATAATATCTCAATGGGCCATACCTCATATATTTTTCTTCTTACTAAATAAGCCTGCGTGTCCATGGCTGATTCATGTTTAGTATTAAGCCAAAACAAGAGGTATTATAAAAATATTTCACCAAAAAAAAGTATTATAAAAAGATTGAGAAAAGTTGTCGGGTATCATAAAAAGATTGAGACTCTATAATACTTTTTGTCAAAAAAAAAATATTATAGAGTCTTGATTGACTAAATATGGCAAGATTTTGATGGGATTCTAGAGGAAGATTGTTGGTGTTTTCTTCAAAATCTTTCCTAAAACAATGAGGTTGGAGTCCCTATATAATGTTCCAACATAAGATAGCTAGCTAGGTTAGGTTGAGGTGGTTATGTGGTGTTAGAAAATAATTGGTTGTTTGAAAATTCATACGAGATATGTTTACTTTTATTGACTGTAGTACAGTGTTATTGACATTCGTAGGTAAGGTTTAATCGAGACATAAGAAAAAAGTTTGAGAGGGAGAAATATATATATATATATATATGTGTGTGTGTGTGTGTGTGAGCGAGCTTGTTGGTTTTGGTGTATTTGGAATATATGTTTGAACCATTTTTAAGTTTTAAACTCGCCACATAAAAATAATGTTGTGAGTTTATATATAAATTACGTTTTATGAATAAGACTTTTCAACTATAAAAGTCTTAGAAACTCTTAAGTTTAAATCAAACATGCACATGGTGTTATGGAAGTTGTAACATATATCCCAACAAAATATTGACGATCATGCATGTAAGTTGTACATGTTCAACTGTACCAAAGATGTTGACATTAAAAAAGGCAAAATTATTTGGCATTGAATTTTTTTTGAATTTTGAACAAATTATCCCTTGTGTTTATCTCTGCAATTATAAAACGTAAGACACATGTTAATGTATTTGAACGGGGCACAACTTGTAAAGTGAACTTTGTTCAGCCGTTTTTTTTACTAGTAATTAAGTGATGTGAAAGTGTAAAGTGAAATTTGTATAAGTGAATCGTCTTTTTTAAGTAGTGTATAGAAATAAATTATACTCCATTCCTCCTAAATTAATTGATCAATTTTGACATTTTTAAGTCAAATTGACTATTTTTAGAATTAATAATTAAGCATATATAAATATATTTCTAAAATTATAAAAATTGGGGTTAGTAATAAATTATATATACTTTCTTTTGGTTATAATTTTTTCACCTATATTTTAGCAAAAATAGTAAAAAGATTAATTTTAAAAATAATCAATTTAATTTTAAAAAGTTAAAATTAAGCAATTAATTTGGGACGGAGGTAATATTTTATACGAAAAGAGTATAACGTATAAACACGTCTCCTTTGAGTGTGTTAAATTTTTAATGAGGAGAGAGAGAGAGAACATATCAGCATGCAATTACTATCTACTCCCTCCGAAATATAAGTTCATTAAAATATAGTAACTCTTTTAATTATATGAAAAGAATTAATTAATGTTACTGTACTGACATTTATGTGACTTTACGTGGAGCCTTTGACTTGTGATGGACCCTAAACATATATCAATGCGCAAAACTGTTGCTAGTAGTATTAATTTAACTCAATATTCAAAACTTACTAAGTTAAGTTGAAGTTGATATTAATTTTATTACATTAAATTTTATAAGTTTTTATTATATGAAATATAAAAATTGTTGTATTACTAAATTTTATAATTTTTTATTGTATTGATTAATATAATATTTTTTTATAATTTATGCAGTAAAAATTAATAAAAAATTTTACGGTAAAATTAGTGTCAACTTCATTTAATCGGATCCATTTTTATATATAAAGCGTCTCAGGGGAGTCGTCAGTTGGTAATTTTGTGTCACACTTGAATTTTTTTTCTTTTCTCTATAACTTTAAATATATTGTTATTTTATTTTTTTGTATAATTTTTTATTTAATATTTTAAATTTTATAATAATTTTATTTTTTCCCACACAATTTACACACGTAATACATATGTCAACAAACTGCTGGTATGTATAGATATGGATTACACGAATTCAAGTATTCAACAACAAAAAAGAACAAGAAATCAAGAGGGGGGGAGTCAGATTAATTTCTAGAGCTTTCAAACTTGGAAAACAAATAATATTTTATGTATTGTTTTACGTCATATTTGTTTGTAAAAACTATATTTGGGATTGTATTATTTGTCTTAATTTAATATTATTTCGGACTATTTTATTCCATTACGGAGGATTAATAGTTCTTTAAATAGTCTCATGGACTATTTTTTGTCATTCCTAAAGTTATTTATGAGGGATTATATAATTTCATGATAAATGTGAGATTAATAGTCTTCCTCATTTTAAGTTATTAACTGGCTTTATGGGACTTTTATGGGACTAGTAATCCCACATTAAAGAACTAATAGTCTCTCGTCAAAAAATTAAATAGTCCAAAATAATATTAAATTAAAAAAAATCAAATCTCAAGTATGATTTTTGTAAACAAACGGTGTCTCAATTTTTTTCCTATCACAAAAGTCACACTAATGTCAGTACAGTAACATTAATTAATTGAACACGCCTTATTAAAATCAATGCTAGATAGTTACACTACTAATTACTAATCTTATTAATTATTTATGTTTTATGATATAACAATAGAATATTATATATATATATATATATATATATATATATATATATAGAAAGTGATCTACATTTAAAGTTAGATAGAAGTTGTATTCTTTTAATGCAGATTTGACCTTCATCTCTTGATCCAATAGTTAAGAAAAAAGCAATCTACACAATTATTATTAGGAGCCTAACAAACAGTTGTGCGGATGGAGATCTCACATTACAAATGACAAAAATGACCCTTCGCTACAAAAATGGACATTTCGCACAATAGTTATGTTGATGGTAAGCTTTCGCATAATTGTTCTGCGGATTATGAAAATTTTACATTAAGGGATATATATTTTGGAGTTTTGCCTAGTGAGTCTGTTGTCCGCATAATTATTGTGTGGATTGAGCTTATCTTGATCTTTTGTTTATGATTTAAAAATATCTAAGATGAATTAAAAGGTTATAGCCTCGCATTTAACTTTAGACCTGGATCAAGTTTCAATCCCTTATATATATATATATATATATATATATATATATATATATATATATATTACCTTGCACACGTAATTATGTTTGTAACAAAAAAAACTAATAAATACAATCGGTATAATGTTTGTCTCTTTTATCATGTAAGAAAATATCCTTACCTTATGGCTTAGTGTTTTATTTGATTACGATTAAGGTTTGTCTAGTATACATTTTACCCAATTTATTATAATACTAGGCTATTAATTTTTAAAAATAATACTCCCTCGGTTCCTAAATAACTGACGTTATAGGTTAATTTTTTTGTTCCCAAATATTTGACGTTATAGGATTTCTAGGAGAATTTATATATATCTATATAATCCTCTCTCTTCTTCCTATTGGAGCCCTAAAGAAAATTAAAGATTTGAAAATTCTCTCTCTTCTTCTTATTGAAGTTCTATAAAAAATTAAATACTTAAGAATTCTCTTTCTCCTTTCTATTGGACTCTTTTATCTTTTTATGTATATCTGTGCAATTCTCTCTCCCCTTCCTATTGGATGAATAGACAAATGAATTGGAGTAATTAAGTTTCTTAATTAGTGTGATTTAGCTGCTAACGTCAATTATTTAGGAACCGAGGGAGTAATTGAAATGAGGCTCTCATTTATGTAATAAAGACTAGTATTACATAACACACAATTCCCATCATAAACTCAATCAGAATTCATCCACGCATGCAAAACTATGTCATTTTCCGCTTTTTTATTTTGAGGAGATATCATGAGCCGCCAGCCAGTCGCTTTAATTTGTTCCATTTATATGAACTCTGAAGAATCAAAGTTACATATAGCCATTATACATGGAAAATTGACAAAAATATTCCCACTACACATGAATATTGTATATATTGGTAATTAAGTCCAAATCTCTCTTCTCATCTCTTGTCCTATTTTATATTTTATTGTACTCTGTAATTTATTTACTTATTTACAGTTAAGTTTATAAATATATAAGAATTAACTAGAACTGGTGCATGGGACATACAAAAAATGGAACCGGAGATCTGAATTCATATACCGGTACCATTTGACATCTAAGAATTATTAATTACTTGATACAATAGGATCCTGATTTCAGACAGTTCAAATAAACAATTCATTTATACAATCAACAAAAATAAATTGTTTTTATATAATAGAAAGTTAGATTTACATAATACTTGTATAACAAAAATTACTCGAAATTTAATCTTTTATATATAAAATACAACTTATTTTCATATATTGTTGAAATGAATTATCCATCTGCAACGGCTTGAAATCCAGATAGCATAGAATGACACCAAATTTGGGGACATCTATATCTTTGCTTCGACCGACAAATCTACACCAATTCCATCTATTGGAAGTAGAATCAGCATTCCAAAGTTTTACCAGTCCTTCATTTCATTTATTTTTGCATGAACTCAATTCCCAATAAAGACCAAAACCAAGAAAAAATACCTAATTCTACCCTTCATCCCAAAACCAACACACAGAATTTCATGAACAAAAAAATGGAATCTCAGAATCCATCGATATCATTCAGCGTACCGGACACGTGGCGCGTATTCCAAGGTTACATGTGAATTATGGCATGTAGGTACATATAATCAAATATGTTTCCAAATGACTAGGCTTGTCCGTCCAGTTAGGTATAATATGGTTCGTCTTTTTTTAGAATTTAAATTTAAATTATTTCTAGAATAAATTTATAAATTCACGACACTTGGCAGTCACCAAATTCTTATACTTAGACGATTCTAACATTATTCTTATCGGATTATCACTATAAATACCTCTTATTCCTTGATTATATAACTTCCTTTACTTTCAATAAGATTTGGAGAGAGAGAGAGGAAGAAAAAAAAATAGAGAGATGTTTCTTTTCTTAAAATCTTTATCAAGAACGGTTCATGAAGAGCATCATGAAGAAGAAGAAGATTACGATAAAACCGATAACGACGGGGAGTCCAAATCACTAACAGTGTGGAGGAAATCACTTATTCTTAGTTGTAATGGATTCACTGTGATCGATTCGAAGGGTAATTTAGTGTATAGAGTTGATAATTATTGCGGACATCCTAATGAAATCATTCTCATGGATGGCTCAGGGAAATCCCTTCTTACCATTTATCGACGCAAGGTAATGTTAATTTATCATTCATATAGTTCTATCATTCATTGTTATTATAAGATTTTCAGAGATCAGCAACCCTACTTTACAGGTTGTACTTTGTGCATATACAGATATATATATATATATGCACGTATACATATATATACATACACAAAGACTGATGACTACTAATTTCTGCTTGAACTGATGACTATTTTGTACTTTAAGAACTGTTGAGCTCGCATTATCTCTTTTATTAAATTCACATGCTTATATATATATTAACTCAAATCTCACAATTTGTTTTTTGATATGTATGTTTGACAACAGCAAAAGCTTAGGCTAGTTGATAACTGGCTTATTTACAAAGGAGAAGGTGGTGACTACAATACTACAAAGTGCACAAAAAAACCAATTTTTTGGGCAAGAAAACGAAAGAATCATATTTTGCAACAAAATGTGAATGTGCTTGCTCATGTATATTGTGGGAATACGTCGTCGGATAGGAGACATGCGTACGTGATTGAAGGATCCTATGCACAAAGATCATGCAAGGTATTTGATGAATCAAGAAGAGTAGTAGCAGAAATCAAGAACAAGGAAGCCATGATCGGAGGGTCAGGCCGCCTAGGTGTTTCTTTTGGATTAGAGGTTTTTGTGTTGCTCGTACGGCCAAGTTTCGATCCGGGGTTTGCAATGGCTATTGTTTTGCTGCTGGATCAAATGTTTGCCTAGCTTGTTTTGTTTTATTTTTATTTTTTATATTGGATTGGATGATGCATACTATGTTCTTGTAGCTGTTGGTGATGACTATTCATGTAGCTATTGGTGAGTTGTACAAATTTTGTAGACGGACAAATTGAAGAGTTGGAACATCAAAGAAGATTTATAAAAGAATAATTCTAGGCGGTATTTTTAAAATAAAAAATGCTGAAATCCTGAGAAATTCAATAAACCAGCGTGGCGCTGCTAGATGCTTCTAATTAATAGAACATGAAATTAACTATAAAGAAAAAAAACTATAAAATAACAAAAATCTAGACTAATCTCCAATTTGCATCCTAAACTTTAACCTAAAATCAATTTGCACCATAAGTTTTATTTTGAAATAAATGCACCTTAAATTTTGAGTTTCAAAACAATTTGCACTCTTCACACTCTCTATATCAAAATAATTTGTATCCTAAACTTTAGTGCGGAAAGTATAAATTGTATTGAAACTCAAAGTTTAGGGTATATTAGTGAAATTTGGAATTTAATCCAAAAATCTAGGTAAAAGAAACTTTCCGAAACGCAACTGTTAAATAGGAAAAAATGTAATACAAATTCGAGATGCGAGGTAGGTATCGATCCCCGTACCTCTCACATGCTAACCATCTGAGCTACATATCCCCTCAATGAGGCAGACTGGCAGTGGTAGTGAAGACTAATAATTTAATTTTTATTTTCTCAGCCGGTCCAAATTCATTTTCACAGAAATTCAATTAAATATTATTTCACTATGTCAATAGTCAAGCACTCTTCGTGCAAACAGATCATATACTATATCCTTTTCATGACAAGGTTCACCGTCAAGCTATGTTACCTAACAAAAATTTAGTTCTTATTTTGTGTGAAGTTACCAAAATAGTTTCATTTGTCAAGCTTTTTTGGTCTATAAAAAGAGTCATCTTTTTACTTATAGTAGTATAAAACCACATCAGGTGTCCAAATTTGTCAATATAATTTTATTGTCATGCCGCTACTTCTAAACGAATCCTTATGGATAAATATGAAATAAAAATATATTCTTAATATCCACAGATCTTTGTAAGTGAGACTCTTTTTATGAAAGGAGTAACATTTGCCCGGCAGAAATAATTGTCTGAGATTTTTAAGAAAAAAAAATGAATTAAGTGATAAAATATTTTTTGCTATATTAAGTAACTTCTAGCTTAGTCATCGCAGTTTAGCACTGGAGTTAAAACTGCTGCAGTAATATTTCTCAAAATGGTTTACATGGAAGCCTCCTTGAGTTGTTATTTAGTTTTTTGTTTCTAGTTAGTGGTTTCAATTGTTTAGGCTAGTGGCATGTTCTGGGTTTGTAATTTTGTTTGGTCTGTTGTATGTCTTTAATAGCAAGTTTAAACCTTGTTGTACCTGTTTTGTATGTGAATGAAGTTTTTGTGTTTTATCCCAAAAAATAAATAAATAAATAAATAAAAATTGCCTCAAGTATAGTATACTAGTATTTGACGTCCCCTTTAGATAACCATAATAACACTCACATCTTCTCTAATTTTTTAAGTAACTGTTAGTATCTCTGCAAGTTTTTAGGATTGACTAAATAGATAAATTTACATATTTACTCTTGTATGTTATTAAATTTTAATTCTTGAATAATATATATATATATATATATATATATATATATATGTTTAATTATCCTTTTTAATACGATAAATTTTAATTATATTTTTATTTATAATTAAGACTATCTAAATTCAAATAATTTAATTTAATTAACACATATTTTTGGATAAGTAATACAAATATTAAGAATTTTAAATTAAATTATTAATGGAACTGTTCTAATTAGAGTGACTGAGTATGTTGATAGTTTAGTTTTTAGTATTTAACAACAAAAATTATTATTTGAATTCTTAGTTTCATATTATGATTTTTATATGTTAAATTTTCTTGAGCATATGTCAAAATTTAGAATGTTTATGATTTTGATTACATTTTTTAGTATACAGTTGATGTTGTTTTTGTACAATGTTGAATATAAAAATATAATAATATTTATTACTACCTCTATCTTGTAAAAATATTTTTCTCTTAATATATATTTTCTTTTTTTGAGTAACAACATTTCTCATTTTTACTTTAAATAATTATGTCCAAGTGTAACTTATGTTTAGTTTAATATTTGAGAAAAAATAATTAATATAATTTTTAATACTTTTTTATATGAATAATAAGATTCGTTCTATAATAATAAGTTTGTTTTACGTAAATTTTAATATTTGGGAAAAATAATTATAAATTTTTTGCATTAATTTGTACTTTTATGGCCATTAAAATTTTACTTTTTAATTACAAAAAAATATATTTGAATGTATATTACGTAAATTTTAATCTTTGAGAAATTTAATTAGTAAAAAGTGTGTGACTTTATTTTCTTGATAAAATAAATATTTATTATTTTTTGACATTTATGTTATTTATTGCACAAGTTCATAATTTAATTAACTAGATCAAGTTAAGTAAAAATTATAATATACAAATTTATATTAGTGGGATAACTTGAAAGGTGTATTAGATATTATATTAAAAATATTTTTAGATATTAATTGGTCAACGAGACTAAGGATAGTAAATGTTACATATTATAGACTAGAGGGGTGCTAACTATTACTCGAAAAACTAGAGGGACAGTGAGTGTTATTATGATTATTTAAGTGCATTTTAGTCTTGAAATAATGCAAAAGACTCCTAAACAGAGAATCCAATAACTAAAAAGTGAATTACTAGCTTCCATTCAACTCTTCCCTTAGCCCACAATACATGGCAGACATTATTTATCAGCAATTCACCTTTTATTCTCTTCTGGTCCTTCACTTGCTTTAGATAATTGCATAAAAGGTCATTTTCTTCTATGTACCTGTCACATTGATCAGAACTACTCATGGAACTTTTGACAAATACAGGCAGAGGTAGTAGTTTAAGTTGATTAAGGGACGTCATCTGCGTCTATTCAGCTTTATTCCAACACAACATATATGGCACGTCTCTTTCAGCAGTGAAATATATGTACATTGATCCATTTGTATATATGTATATTGATCCATAACAATACAAATGGTGGCTAAATGACTTAACTGACTACTAAATTATGTACTGTCAATAGCAATATCTGACGATCAAGATATAAAAAAAATAAAACCATGCAAGAACTTGCAAAACAACTTAACTACCTCAATACTATGTTGTATTTTTTTTTCCTTCCTCAACACTGTGTTGCAATAGTTAAGTTAGTCTGCAACACACTGTTGAGATCTAGCAATGGACGTACAATATTTGGTGGCTAGATAAAATCCTAAACTAGCCACCACATATATTTCATGCTTCTTGCTCACAAACACAAACAAATGAAGGCATAAACATTGGAGAGAAAGGAGACAAGTAAAACATAATTTTCCTTCTTTTTTTTTTTTGGTGCAAGTAAAACATAATTTTCCATTGCCTCGTAAAAAGATCTACACTAGGCAAAAGAATTTTCCTTTGTGCTTCCACAACCGTTCACCAATTAATGTTACAACATGTAAACCCATGTTTCCTCTACGCTGAGACAATGAAACCTTTCACTAATTCTTTCCTAAGTTCGACACATTATATACAACCTACCCATTCGGATATAACCCAGTAACTTGGGATACATAATGTGGATACAATAACTAACAGTTGCAGAAGAACCAGGCTCCATCCTATGTTCATGACCATATTGATCATTCCAGTTTGCCGCCTTCCCTGCTCCACTCTAGCCGCATCAACTTCCTCGGCTTTGGCTGACTGCTGCTGCAGGCTGCGTCGAATGTTCTTGATGCCGGTGGCATCATCAATGATTTCTTTACAATGTTCACATTATAATGTTTTGTCTCTGCAATAGGGTAACTGAATGATTTGCTGGGAGATGATCTACTTGATCGCGGCATAGACCATTGTAGAGGTCCTTTTGCGGTGGTGGTGTTGTGGACGAGATCAGCACTCCTCTCATTCAAAGACAGCTTAAGCTTCTTTGAAGGCCTCGTCTCGTTGGGTGTGTTGATAAGGTTGTCAGATTTCACTTTTGATTTTGGTATTGCAAATGTGTTTTCAGATTTCTCGTTTGGTTTGAAGTTGTGAGCTCTCATGGACTTCTGGGAAGGTCTTTTTTGCCATTTTATCGCTCCATTAACATTTTTCTTCGAGGAATGAGCGGCCATACCACTAAGTATTTGAGCGGCAGCCAGTGCTCTTGGAGAATCTGTCACGAATAGAGGCGAAGTTGTGTTAAGGAGAGAAAGTTGTGTTAAGGAGAGAATTGGTACACATTTAGAAACAACAATCACACAGAAACAGTGCGTGATTGATCCAACCCTATCGATTAGACAAGTAACGGAAACTTTCTAATTCAAACAATGTGATGTAAAGGACTCCACAAGATGCATACCAGTTACTCAACTAACCTAAGAAACCTTTAGACCAACAATGAACTCTTTAGATTGCAAACTAAACAGCCCCAAAAGGAAAAGCCAGAAAGTCCACTCATTTAGCAAAAATACGGTATCATCTCATATAAGACCACTACTGGATGATTTAATACAGTGGTTTCATTCATCCTCATGATCGTGCTGTTCTCTTTTGTTTTTAATTATATTTATTTGACAAATTTGTATCATTAATATACCCGATTCTTTTTAGTTACTCCATGCACATGTAAATGTGCAAAGAGATGTGGGGGCAATCCTAGTAGTTTAGTTAATAATACTGACACCTCTATAAGTATGCACATAGACTACAAGCCATAAAAAGATGTGCACGCAAAAAAAATAAATTAATATCGTTATATAAATATGAACCGGAAAGCATGATTGGACACTTGGAAACTACACTAGATTTTGCACATACAGTAATAAAAGAAGCTCCCCCATAAATCCTACTTCAGATGAATAAAGAAAGTATGTGCATAATTAGATTGAAAGGAGGGTTGAAACCAGCTTCTGATAAGAAATATTACCTGGAGAAACCTGGGAATCTACTGGGCGTGTGGCAGAAGATGGTAAACCTTGTTCAGTAATGCTGACAGATTTAGGTAGCTCTTTTTCATTTATCGCGGGTACCAAACTATGAAATTCTGATGGCACTAGACTGTGATCATATTTGAGTGATTGCAGCTCCGCAAGGAAACAAGAGTTGGTCCCCCGAGAAGTGATAGGGTTTTCCATTTTTACCCATCTACCTTGGCATGTGCTCCTACTTGTAGATAATTTAACTGCATCTGAATAAGATTTACAATGACCAGCAGAAGCATTTGACCAAGAAAAAGGTGGCAAACAACCTCGGTAAGATACAGGCTTGCTTAAACGTAGATCATTATTATTCTTTGAAGCTGCAGTAGGTTTGGCTGCATCCAGGAGTAGAAACTCCAAATCCCTGGGTGGAGGAAGTGCGAGGCGCTCCAGAATATCCTTAGGCTGGTATAATGGGAAGTCAAGTATATTGGCAGCGTTTTCAAGCTTGCTACCAGAATCCTGAACCAACAAATTAGAGCAACGTAGTTAGTAGTATTTAATTATTACTATGCATAGCTGTCGATCTTAAGCTAATGTGTCATTACCCTATTAGATCATAAAACAAGTACAGTGGCACTGGATTACACACTACCAAATAAGGTAATGTGACTATTTTTAACTAGAGAGCATCTTTAAGCTTCTAAAGCATAAGTTCCATCTGGACAGATGATCTCACTAAAGTCAAAACAAAAACAACAAAAAAACAGTCCACTATGTGGTCCACTGCACAATCCACCTAACTTCCTTTGTAAATGAAAATTCACCTGATTGGTTCACACTGCATAGAACAAAATTTGGATGCTAAAGAAAATTGATGGTAAATGTAGTAACGATATTTTGCTCAAGATATTTTGTTGAGAAAGAGAGATAAAATATGATTATGCCATTATTGTTGGTTAAAGTAACTTATATATCATTAAACCATATTTGTAGACGCTCCTCGATAACTTATATTAGGTTTCTTTTCAAACTAACCTTTTGACATGAAGATAGATCTGTCATGCTAGTGTCTTGTTTATCACCGCCACTTTTGCTTGCTACAGAAGAACCAGAAGTCAGAAGGCATGAAGGAATATTATCTCGATAATAGCCACCATCAATCTCCACGATCTGTGGCTTTACTTTTCGCGTCTGAAGAATAGACCAAACATCTCTGACTGAATGCAATATATTTGAGTTCGAATTTGTAGATTTCTTTCCCTTATCCTTAGTGAAACTAGGACAATTGTAACTGCCATCAAGGAGCTCATTCAGTGACAGCTCATCGACATGCTTTGTGACATCCTCCAAATCTGGTCTTGAGCCATATACTCCTGAATAAAGTTTCAACATGCAATTGTGTAAATTTCATAAGTTCACATCTTCACAAGTCAAACCTAGATATGGAAACTCATAAAATGAACTAGCTACGGGAAATGAATCAAAATGCAAAAGCTCAAGCGTATAACAACCACAGCATGATAAAATTTGAAAATGCAACTCTGCTGAGCATGGAATGCAGAGGTTAGTTCGAATAGCATATGAAAGTCAAATGGCATAGCCAAACACAAAGTATCATGGATTTTGGATGTCTAACAGGCTAAATAACTGTACAATCTTCATCCATATAAGTTGATCACAATAGGATATTAGAGAATCACTACTCCATATTCTGAATCCGAGCAAGCCCTAGATTGTACCGAAAAACTTTAGGGTTTATTCAACTATCTAAAATTACGTAAAAGAAAGGTTGACATTTTAGAGGATTTACTTAACTAGCTACACCTCAAATAACAGATACCCATTGTGCGTGTCTGTGTGATCTTTTTCTTTTTTCCTTTCTTTTTTTTTTTGTTTTTTTTTTTTGGGGGTGGGGGGTGGGGAGAGAGAATAAGTGAAAAGTGAAAACACAAACATAGATGTAATAAAATCTATTTGTTCATAGTTGGATGCTTAGTACTTTCTTAATTTAGAAGACTAGCGACAATAAAGTTGAACACAATGAAGCAATTAAGAAATGTAGCAGACTGATATGTGCAGCTTCTGCCATATAGCTAGAGATATTCTTTGCTTCTTTATTCAGAAAAGCAGCTAGCAATCACCTGATGTTGGAAAAGGAAATTCAGAGAAGGAAATACTGAAGTTAAATGAAGCAACAAATGGTATTGAGACATAATTGTGTTACCACATTAATGTACACTGACACACATTAAAGTAAACTGCAGTTGACATTATTTCTATATCAAACTCAATAAGACTTCACTTATATGCTTACAGGTAACCAAAATCAGCATTTCAACATCTGAATAGCATCAAGTGAAACTACCTAATGAAATAACAGTGAAGACTGAAGACCAAAAATACACAAGTCAAGTAAACTATTCAAAATGTTAGATGTTATATCAAGAATGTTATTCCTCCAGACCTAAAATACACAAGTCAAGTAAACTATTCAATTTTTCGATGACATACCAAGAATGTTATTCCCTCCAGCAGCTGAACTGAAGCTCGCTAATCCACTCTTCACAGAGAAAGAATCACATTTACCCTTCAAAGCTTTACCATTTCTCTTATCACCTCGCTTGCCATTTAAGTTTGTCTTCTGCTTAAGCGTATGCGATTTCTCTGCAATGAGATTAACGGGGAGAAGGCGTATTATAATGGCATATTTCACCATATTGTAAGAATATCAACTCAAACTTCAGTTCGGCTACAAATTATTCTACCGTGATAACAGCACTTTTTAACGGCCACTTTCAAAAATCTAAAACAGATACAGGTACATAAAAAACAGCATACTGACAGTACATTAAGTGAGGAGCTTCATGTAGAATAAAAAAATGAGAACTTGAAAACCACCCAGGAACCGGGAATTTAACATGATGATCTACCGGTAAACATTAGTACTTCATTCTCATATGACACTTCCTATGAAAAACTAAAAAGGTGCATGTCCTCATCTTGCAGAGAAATATATATCTAATCATGAGAATGCAGACTAGTAATACTAACTTCTTATAGCATCAACTGGTTTATCAGCTCTAAAAGGAAAATATTTTTTGTGACACATAAATGAAGCAAGAGATATAGTCCCAATACCAAGTAATAATAATAATATACTCTAATAAGAAAGAAATATGATCTGTCTTCATACTGAGTAGATATTACAAAATTCATCATTCGAAACTACATATATGTAAACATTAGCTTGGGTAAACATCAATTTTCATAGCAAGCAACCTACTAAAAGAAAACATCTTATTCTAGTATGTTCTTATTCACAGCCTTTACGATACAATATAATTATCTACTGTGGAAGAAAGTTTTTAGAAAGCGTAAACTAGACCCCAGACTCGAACATGATATTTTGAGGATATCCTTCAAAGCCTCCAACATTTCACCTATGCCTTGCAGTTATTATAATTTCAGATTTTGATTAGAAAGCTTTTCCTTAGTGTCACTCTGATAGTTTTATTCATTTGCAAGAACCTTAGCTCTTGCATTGGAGCAAAAAAGTTAAGAAGCCTCATACACCATAATAGGTGTTAAAGAGTACAGACTAATGAAGTGTCTGTGCATGTTTGAGCTCAAGGTTGACCATAAGAAGTTAAGAACAAACCGTCCAGTCATAGCAGAAGGTAAAGAGGAAGGAAGAGTCAGAGGGATACAGTTGCTTCAACCACTATATTTCCAAATCGATACCCATCCTCCTAGTAAGTGAAATAACTGGCATCTCTACTTTGCTGCTTCTTTATGCTTATTGTGGAAGTGTAAAGAGAAATATCAAGGAAGCATTACAGGCAAGGAAGAAAGCTTTGGAAGGAAGAGAGGACGGAGGCGCAAATTGAGGAATTTTCTACAGTTTTGAACCGGAGAGTAGTTGTATCGCTATTAAGTACAGCTTATTGGTCACCCTTCGTTATAGGAGAAGGTCTGCGAAGGTCATGTGCGACACATGTGGAGTCACATGATCGATCTCCAGCTTAAGCATGGAGAAGCTACAGAAGACCACAAATTGGGAAGAGTGACCTCAGCGTGTTTAAGATGACAAAGCATAGTGATCCCACGGGCAGAGTGAAAAATAACCACACAACTTTAGACGAGGACATCTCCTTTAATATGTAACCACGGAAGCAGAAAACTAGCCTAGTATCCCCTGCACGGGCTCATAGATAGTTCTGGGACAGTGATGGACAAGCATGCAGACACGGCCTTACAATGGCAAAGAATCTACACTCATGTTGCTTGTGCTTCAGTCATTGGAGAATCTTTGAGCACCTTTTTACCACACCAGCTCTAGCATTTCGACTCAATGAGAAGGCACATTAATACCATTTCAAGCAAGTTATCCAAACTATGGAAACACTTGAGAAGAGCCGCCGAAGCACCAATAAATCAACATATGAAAATCTAAAATTATAAAATAATCACTTATTCAATTAATGGAACCACTATTATTAGTACCAACCAAGTTGGAAGAGTTACATTTAGACTATCTCTCTCTTTAAGGCAATTAAAACATGAAAAATATGCTGAGTTTTGAAATAACCATAACTCACCAAGTCCCCATTTAACCCTAGTTAGGAACATATGATTTTATATCTGGATATCCATGTCAAACTAAACCATGTTTGAGCCTTTAATAGAGTGAAAAATTTAAAAGAGAGAAGCATTGTACATAATGTTTATGTTAGTTCGGGAATCAGCTTCTGTGCTTTTAAGTAGATAACACCGCCAAATACTACAGAAAATATAGTAATTATGTGCTCATATAGGGATAAAAATCTATATTAAACTAACTCTTTCTAGGTCGCTGCCGCTATGTTGATGGTCGTCAATTGAAAACCTTACCAATGGATATGAGTGGCAATATTCTACTTTTCAGCCATTCAAAAGATCTATTACCTGCCACACTTGAAGGAGACAATCCACCTTCCTTGGCTATACCCTTTATATCAGCTTCAGTTTCATTTATGGAAACTTCCAGTTGTGCGCGTGATCTTTTAGAACAACCACTATTACTTTTTGGCACTTTCCCAGACTTCCGTTGTTGTTGCTTAGCCTCTGGTTCAGGCAACAATAAAAGAGGATTACTTGTGCTCCCATTATTGAGGGCCTTGCATGCCTCTTCAACACAAGGACTGGATTGTTGATCGGCACACTTACAAAGCTCACCATTTACCATCTTATTCCTGCCAGCTGCTTCTGTGGCATTAGAAAAACAATTTCATTATTACACAATGGCATCCACTAGCACATAAGCTAAAGTAACACAGTGCTTACAGTCTGAAAGTTTTTACCAATCCATGGTTAGTTTCACAAATCCATAACATGAGAGGAAAGGAAAATAAGGCATTTCCTAATTCTTTCCTTACATTAGTAAAACAAACTCCTGGCATTAGTAAAATATGATCCTTGTGAATTTAATTCAATAATCAAAATCAAAACATCAGGTATGAAAAACACCAACATCAACCAACATAAGAAAATCCATATCACCAAAACAAAATTGACTAAAACTTTTCAAACAGTAATTCCATTAAATTCAAGCATAAAACCAGAACCCTGAAGATTATACAAAAGAAAATCAACCATAAAATTCAAATGAAACTATGTGAATAAAAAGGTTACCTTTTTTGTCAGGAAAAGAGCTGGAGGAATTCATTTTAGGGCCAACAACAATTGAAACACGTTCGGACTGAACTTCCTTCATAGTAACTCCAACACCACCACAACCTTCGGATCCCATGAGCTTCGACACCGTGACGGCCGCCGGGAAAGGGAACCCCACGGCATCCATCACCACTCCACCAAACAACCCATTTCAATAAATCAAGTTAAAAACAACCCATCTCAACAAATCAAGCTAAAAACAACCCATTTCAACAAAATCAAGACAATTCAAACCAAGTTTCAAAAAATTATGAAAGAACCCATTTTTATAAGAATCTCAACACCAATTCAAACCCAGATTCCAAAATTTTAAAAACAGCTGAAAGAATCCATTTTCAAGAATATCAAGAACTACTTTTTGACTAAAAAATGAAGAGAAGGATAGGTTTTGACTATGGAGTTGAGCAAAAAGAGAGATTTGGGGGGATTTTGAGCTCTGTTGCGGCTGTGAAGAAAGAGGGTCCTAGGGCACGAAAATGGGGGCGAAGAATGAGAGGTATTTATACTTTGCGGGAAAATACCAAGTCCTAGCTACATTTTGTACGTCGGTGAGGAATATTCCGGTGTGATTGGCCGTAAGCGTGATCTACGGATGCGTTGAACTTTTGGTCCCACGTGGTATTATCCAAATCGAAATCAATTATAGGGTTATGTTCAGGTACGAGCGGATTGTTTAAGAAGATAATTTTGAACCAATTGATACATAACACGTGTACTGAAGGCTAGTTAACGCAGGACAGTTGAGTTTGGAAGCTGCTATATATTTACGTCTCGTTCTTAGAGGATTATACCCCTAAAGACGAAATTCAAGTCCTAAATTACCCTTTAGTAGAAAGAATTTAAGAACATTATCGTACTTTATCGTACTTAGGATGATCATAGTAATATATTTAATATTTTTATATTTTATAAAAAGAGTTTTATTTAATTATTTTCTCAATTTATGTAAAACAAATTAATAAATATAACATTAATGTGAATTTATATAATTTTGATCAGTATAATAATTAATATTCGTCCGTTTCAAATTATAAAATCAGTGTTGATTTTTGCAAGTTAATTTAAATATTTTTATATTTAAGAATGAGATTATTCATTAAAAATTATGGAGCGATAAATTTTACAATTAGTAGTAAATTTTATATAATTTATAATATTCATCACTGTATTAACTAAAATTCAAAGAATTTATATCAATTTTAAATTTAAAATATCTTAAATTAACTTAAGAAAATCAATAATAATATTATACTCCCTCCAATTTCCATTTATTAGTCATTTTAGGGAATAATCTTTTTACCTATACATTTAACGTTAACTCATTTTTAGGAGGCATTAACCACAACTTTTCTTGTATTACCCTTTAAGTTTTTACGTTCATAATTTCTCTATCATTTATCTAGACGATATGACCCCATCTATTTATTTATCTTATTTCGGTCAAAGTTAGTTGTGACAATACATATTAATTTTAATGATAAAATTAGAACAATAAATATTTTTCTTAATAAGTATGCAATACATTAAAACGTCAAATAAAAAAGAATAAAAAGAGTATTTTGAAATATAAAAAGTATTATAAATTATTTAAAAATTATTGCTAAATATAAAATTATTATTTCAAAAGTTAAAAGTTCACATCGCAATTTAAATTATAAAATTTCATAAATTGTTTACAATCAAAATTAAAAATGGATATCTTTTTGTAAAACAAATGAAATATAATCGTATTATCCTACTTATGGTAATAGTATCATCATAGTTATGATAATGGCATCATTCTTACGATACCTATTCTGTAATTATGACTAACATGTTATGGCCAGATTGTAATTACGAATATCATATTATAATCGGATTGTTATGATTATCATAATCATGCTAACTTGATTAGGGATGTTACATTATCATGATTATGTTATATAAAATAAAATAAAACAAAATCATAAGGATGCTACATTATTATGATTATGTTATATAAAATAAAATAAAATCAAACGCAAACATTGCGATCACTTGATAAGACTACAATCGATATTGATGAAAATTTAATAAGATATCAGTATTTATCACATATCATTAATTACACTCTCTATTTTATACTGATAAATTAATATCACACGCAGACAGTACGTGTGCTTCGGCCACTTAGTTGCTAATAATTTGTTACAGTTGAGCTCATCATCATTATTTTCAAATGACCATCAAATATTGTAATACAAGTATATGCCTATTAATATGTATCACATCTATTTGGAAAAAAAAATTACAAAAAAAAAATTATTTATTTTTCTAGAAAATAATAAAATTCTCTATAACCAAAATTTAGAACAGTCATAAATTGCAGGGTTCAATGCACGGATCAAAAATTCTTAAATTAAACTAAGATTGACTCTGTATCGACTCGAACTCCAAAAAAAATAAAATATCTAACCTTAACTCTAGGGATGAGTAATTCGGTAATATCCGAACCGAATAGCTTATTCGGATATAACCGAATGCCGAAATATTTTAAATTTCATTATCCAAACTATTAACCGAATCACAAAATAACCGAATTACAAAATACCGAATTACCGAATTTCCAATTCGGTTATTTCGATAAATAACCGAAATTAAATTCCATTTTATCTAACAAAAAAAATCATTTCAAATTAACAATGCTCTAATTTTCAATCACTAATTAACAACGATCAACAACCATAATAATTGATAACCTTAACAAAGTTTAAAATTAACAATACTGAATACATAATCCAAAATATGACTTAACAAAGTCTAATCAATCTATCTAGCAACACTGCAACAGGTACAACATGCAACAACATTGCAGCAGCCACTGCTAGCAGTCCAGCACCCAACAACCATACCCAGCAAACAGGTCAGCACTCGACAACAATATGCAGCAGCAACATGCAAGTTGCAACAGCCAGCAACGGAGTAGCAGCAATACAACTTTCAACGTGCCAGTAACATGCAACAACCATCATATAAAGCCTGAATTCAATAGAAGTTGTACTCCAGTTGTAAATTAAGGTTTTGACATTGGAGGAATATTGAAGAATAAACATTTTCAAAAATTAAAATAGAAAAACTACTTAAGAAGGCTTTGTACACTGGAGGAATAAATCAGGCAAGATAAGGCATCACCTTTAGAAGTTGTAAATTCATGCATACTTTAATTTGAGTCACTCAACTCAACTGCATAAATAAAGACTCATTCTTTAATCCTTTTAACTGCATAAATAAAGACTCAGAAAATCAAGTTGGCAATATCCAAAGCAAGAAAGGTATATTCAGCAGGCTTTAAGAACAGAGAAAGGAGAATAATACCTTTTACAAGCTTGTTCTTATTATCCTTCAAATGCCCAAAATTACTTTGAAATGAAACAGGCTTTAAGAACAGTGAAGGCTTTAATGTACACTTTAATTTTACCTCATTAATCAAGTTGAGTCACATAAACATTGGCATCGTTAGTAACAAGGCTCAAGTTGGACATTGCTGAAAATGAGAAAACATATTAAAACACATTATATTTATAAATTGATTTATTAATTCAATAAATACAACAACAAAAACTATTACCACTTTCAAGTTTATCGGCAAAGTCGTTATCTTCCTTCACATTGATATAATTCTTCATTTTAATCCAATCTTGAGCACATATGAGAGCTTCCACCGTATTAGGAGACAATGAACTCTTAAATGCATCAAGAATACGCCCTCCCGTGCTAAATGCGGACTCCGAAGCCACGGTAGAAATGGAAATAGCCAACACGTCACGGACAATATGTGCAAGGATAGGAAATCTTGCATTATTAACTTTCCACCACCCCAAAATGTCAAAAGTATCATCGGCTTCTTCTACATCTTCATTTAGGTACTTGTCCAATTCCGATTTGTCTCCAAGTACCCCTCCAGTTCTTTGTTTTTTGAACTTATCCGCAAGCATATTTGTATGTTCTAATTCCATTGCAATAGAACATTGGGATGACAAATTACTTAAACTTGATTTTTCAGTTTCTTGATTAGAAAATTTTCTTTTGTACTCATTAAACAAATCCTCCATTGCTCTCTTGACACTATCGACAATTTCCATCCCTATAGTTAATTGCTTAATATTCTAAATCTTTATCTTCATTATCAATGTCAAAATGAAGATCTACTTCCATGCCCTCCAATGGATCTTCAACTCGACTTTTACCATCTTCATACATTTGTTCTAAACCAAATTGAACAGAACCCAACTTATACCGAGGATCTAGCATAACGGGAATATACAACATGTTCATCTTTGTAATATTTCCCCACTACTTATCATATTTTCTTTTCATTGCTTTAGCCATTTTTTGTAATTGTCTATCATTACTTCTTTCCCACTCACCTAACATAATATAAGTGTCACTTATTTCATGAAATGCATTATTTGATGTGACATAAGATGACTCCGAAATACGAACAGTTAGATTATAAAAGTGTTTTAAGAATCTCACAAATAATTTAGGCCTATTCCAATCCGAGTCCGTTGGAATGTTCCCCCCCCCCCAATCTCTTTTTCAAAGCCATGATTTTCAAATCCAAACCGACCAAAAGCTTCTTTGTACAAGGCTGAACTTAACATCAAGTAAGTAGAGTTTCATCTAGTTGGACAATCTAGACTTAACCCCTTCTTATCTTTAAGACCACAATAATCAATACAATCCCTAAATGACTTAAGCCTAGCTGGAGATTGTTTTGCATACTTCACTGGATGCCTAATTATCTCAACAGATTTCTCAATCAACTTCAACCCATCATTCACAACAAGATTAATAATATGAGTTATACATCTCATATGAATGAACTTACCACTCAAGACATTGGTTTTCCAAGATGTACATCTATCTCGCAAGTAAGCCGCTGCAGTATCATTTGAGCTAGCATGATCTACAGTGAGTGTCATAACCTTAGAAAGTCCCCACTCTTTTAGACAACATTCAACCATTTCCCCAATGTCTTTCCCCTTATGACTTGTGATGGTTCGAAAATTTAAGATTTTCATATGCAATTTCTAATTTTCATCAATAAAATGTGCAGTAACACACATATAATTCAAGCATTGATTGGAAATCTATGAATCAGTAGTGAGACAAACACATTCACAATTTTTTCTAAGGATTGTTTTCAACTTAATTTTCTCATTATCATATAAACGAATGCAATCTCTAGCAAATGTAAAGCGTGAAGGCAACTGAAACCTAGGACATGCAACTTGCATAAGTCATTTAAAACCCTCCTTCTCAACATATTTGAAAGGAAGCTCATCTACAATAAGATGGTAAGTAACGGCTGCCCTAATCTCTTCTTGGTCAAATATCCAAGCGGTGACGGTGAGTGTATTCTCACTTGCCCCTCCCTCCCCCTCACCCTTTGTAATCCCTACAAGTTGGGGTTGATATTTATCCATGTTATTAGGATTTTTTGCAAGTTCTAAAGTGATTTCTTAAACCAGTAGTGCCGTTAGAAGATGTATCAGCAGCTAATTCTTTTCTACAGTAAGTGCACTTACCTTTGATGACAATATCATCTTTATCTTTAACTAGGATGAAATGCCCCTCAGTCCACACCTTGGATCTAGGTGTTATCCTCTTTCTTTGTATTTTAACACTTTCTGACTGTCATGTAGTGTTTTACTTGTCGTGGTTTCCTTTGGCCTGATCTCTTTATTAGTGGGAACACTGCCACCCGACTCTTTCCCATCTCCAATTGCATCAAGGTTTGGCTCGTCTGTTATGTCCAACATATGCAAATCATTTAAAACACTCTTTGACATCATCTGAAAATTTCAAACAAACCAAATTAGATTAACAAAGAAGTTATAATTAACACACTGCCACACACATATATATAACTGCAGCTAATAGATTATATTGTGTAATTTGCATTGCACAGGATCAAGCATATCTAAATGTACATAAAAAAATAATCTACTTTGTGTGGACCAGATGGAGTATTTTTGAAGTAATCTACTTTTCATACACTTTGTTCTATCAGCAACCAATAGAACCAAATTATATTCCACAGAGAATTTTATAGGAGCAAAAGTAATTTAACTGTCTAGCTAAATAACAAAGCAACTAGTAATTCATGAAAAAATTTGCTTCAAAGTTCGAATCAAGAAAAACTTGCTTAAGAGTTCAAAAAATAAACCCAAAACAACAGAATAACCCCATAAACCCAAAACAGTAGGAAAAAGTACAAAAATTGCTTATAAAAATTGTAAATCTTCTTCACTTACAAGATCAAGAGACAAATCCTAACAATCTCCTCCAATTTCTACACAATCAACAATCTCATGAGTCTCCTCTCTCTCATGTGCACACAAACAAATATGGAATTTTGTAATTGGCAAGACATATGTAACATAGATTTCTAATTAGCAATAGTTAATTAACACACTGACTGGCTGAATGGATTTGAACTTAACCTTGACTATTAATTAACATACTGACTGACATATTGATTTTGATGTATACACACAAATACAACCTGCAACGTATACTATTTTTCTAATTACATTCAAAATTTTACCATAGCGTATCCATATTTTCAACACCATCTAAAAATTTTGCCAAAAAATCAACAACAAAAAAATGACCACAACTTTGCAGGAAGGAGATGCATAAAACCATTAAAGAGTGATTCTTGTCATCAAATTGGGTGTCTGTACTCTGTATGTTACTTTTGGTAAAGTATCCAACACTTCAAAAAAGTTTTTATTACAACTTTGAATGACCCAGTCATAAACCCATGATGAAAACAATAATTTTGACTTTTGAGAGAAACAATTAAACACAGACTACAATACCTTCAAAGTTCAAATTGTTTAGTGTTCACTATTCACTTCGTGAGAGTCTGAGAAATGAGATCTGAGAGACCGGGAGAGTCGCGATTTGCGAAGCCAGAGTGAGCTGATTGGTTGTGCTCTTCTCGTCATTTCTACTATTTCTGGAAAGAAGAACATCATAGAAAAACTATATTCAATTTCTTCTGGATTATATACTATGAAGATTAGAGCAATTGAGTCTCATACTATTATGATTCCAAAATTTGTAGATCCTAAATCCTTTATGCTTTGGCATGAAAGACTCGGTCATCCAGGCACGTCTATGATGCGTCGTATTATTGAAAATTCTACTGGTCATCATCTCAAAAATCAGAAGATTTTTTCTAGTAGTGATTTTCCTTGCTCTACACGTTCTCGAGGAAAATTAATTATTCGACCATCACCAGCAAAAGTTTATAAAGAAACCCCAAAATTCCTAGAGAGAACAATGAGACATATGTGGACCCATTCATCCATTGTCTGGCCCATTTCGATATTTCATGGTTTTAATAGATGTTTCAACTAGATGGTCTCATGTTTGTCTCCTCTCCTCTCGAAATTTTGCATTCTCTTAACTTCTTACTCAAATAATCAAGTTACACGCTCAGTTCCCAGATCATCCAATCAAGTCAATTCAACTTGATAATGCAGCTGGATTTTCATCAATGATATTTCATGACTTTTGTATGACTATTGTAATCTCCATTGAGCATTCTGTTCCTCATGTATATAGACAAAATGGTTTAGCTGAATCTTTAATAAAAAGACTTCAACTAATTGTACGTCCATTAATATTAAGGACTAACTTACCTACCTCAGTTTGGTCAGGCAATCCTTCACGTTACAGCCATCATTCGAGTAAGGCCAATGACTCTTCATAATTATTCTCTTATACAGTTAGTTCTTGGTCAAATACCTAACATATCACACTTTTGAGTTTTTGGAAGTGCAGTATATGTTGCAATTGCACCTCCACAAAGGACTAAAATGGAGCCCAACGAAGAATTAGAATTTATGTTGGTTTTGATTCTCCTTCTATTATTAGATATCGTGAGCCTTTAACCGGAGATGTTTTTACTGCACGTTATGCAGATTGTCATTTTGATGAATTTGTATTTCCACCGTTAGGAGGAGGGAAATTTTTAAATAATAAACCCTCTGAAATATCATGGAATGCATCAGAATTAAATTCACTTGATCCTTGCACAGGATAATGTGAAATTAAAGTTCATAGAATTATTTATTTGTAAAATATTGCAAATCAAATGCCAGATGCATTTAATGATGCTAGAAAAATGATAAAGTCATATACACTTGCAGTGAATACTCCAGCAAAGATAGAAATACTTATCGAAAAATCAATTCCTAAAGAATTAACAAATAAGGTAATGGAAGAATCCAAACCACGTCAGAAGCATGGAAGATCGGTTGGTGCAAAAGACACTGTACCACGAAAACAAAAGGCAAATAAGGGAATCCCAGAAGGAATACCCGTTTCAGAAGTAGCACTTATTCCAAAAGTGGGAATACCCTCGGAAGAAGTACAAAATTTCATCGAAGGGATAAGAGATGAACACCAATAGATCTCAATAAATTATATACATGATGAGAAAATATGGGATCGAAACAAAGTCATGATTGATTATATCTTTGGTTTCTCTATAGCATCAAAAATTACTTTGATTCCTGACATAGATCCTAAACCACAAAACGTGAAAGAATGTTGGAAAAGAAAAGATTGGCCAAAATGAAAAAATGCTATTCAAACTGAGCTACAATCATTATTGAAAAGAGAAGTATTTGGACCAGTAGTCCAAGCATCGTTGGGCGTAATCCCGGTTAGAAACAAATGGGTATTTGTATGAAAGCAAAATGGGAAAAATAAAATTGTGAGATACAAAGCCCGACTTGTAGCCTAGGGGTTTTCACAAAGACCTGGTGTTGATTATCAGGATACATACTCTCCAGTAATGGATAGAGTCACTTTTCACTTTCTACTGGGTATGGCAACCATGGGAGGTTTGGAAACACTTCTGATGGATGTTGTAACAGCATACTTATACGGCTCACTTAATAGTAATCCCTGAAGGATTGACAATGGCTCAATCACAAAGGCCGCATCACATATATTTAATCAAGTTATAATGCTTATTATATGGGTTGAAACAGTCTGGTCGTATGTGGTATAATCGACTTAGTGATTATTTGATAAAAGACGGGTATCCAAATAATCAAGTATGTCCATGTGTTTTTATTAAGAAAACATAAACTGGATTTACCATCATTGATGTATATGTGGATGATTTAAATCTTGTAGGTACTCCTGAAAAACTCACAAGAACTGCTACTTATTTAAAAGATGAATTTGAAATGAAAGATCTTGAAGACAAAATTATGTTTGGGAATACAAGTGGAGCATTTAGTATCTGAAATTTTTGTTCATCAATCCCCATATACTGAAAAGATTCTCAGTCATTTTTATATGGATAAAGCTCACCCTTTGACTACCCCGATGGTTGTTTGATCTCTAGAAGTTGATAAAGATCCATTTCGGCCTCTAGAAAATAGGGATGAAGTTTTTGGACATGAAGTTCCATATCTAAGAGCAATAGGTGCTCTTATGTATCTTGCAAACTATACACGACCTGATATTACTTTTGCTGTCAACTTGTTAGCAAGATAAAGTTCTTCTCCAACTAAGAGGCATTGGGATGAGATCAAAGTATCAAACACATTTTGAGATATGCTGATGTAGGATATTTATCAGATCCACACAATGGGAGATCACAAACAGGTTATGTATTTACATATTGTGACACAGCTATATCCTGGAAATCCACAAAGCAAACCATGACATCTACATCTTCAAATCACTCAGAGATTCTTGCTATACATGAAGCAAGTAGAGAGAGTGTTTGGTTGAGGTCAATTGTTTAGCATATCCAAGAGTCATGCGGATTACCATCAATCAAAGACATTCCTACAATTCTGTATGAGGATAACGCTGCATGCATTGCTTAACTTACAGAAGGATACATTAAAGGAGATATAATAAAACATATTTCATCTAAATTCTTCTACACACATGAACTGCAAAAGAAAGGTGATATAGATGTGCATCAAATTCGATTATGTGATAATCTAGCTGACTTATTCACAAAGTCACTACCAAATACAACGTTTGCAAAACTTAGGAAAAGGATCGGAATGCGTCAACTAAAAGACTTATCACAACATTTCATCAAGGAGTAATGAATTCCTTTTGAGGGAGAGACTGTACTCTTTTTGTAACGATCGAGAATCGAGTTTAGCCTTGTAATTAGGGTTTTATGAATATTATTGAATAAAATGAGTTTTTTTTAATATTACTCAGTGTTATGTGTTTAAAGGTCGTATTATGACCTAGAATGTGTTTACGTGTTAGAAATTTACGAATTAGGGTTTCGTACGAAGATATAAAAGTTTTCGAGAAAAAGACGAAAAATACTATTCACGTTAAAAATTCCTTTTACGTTTTGTCGATTTTTTGAAAGACGCCATAACGTTTATATGTCACGAAGAGTAATATCTAATAAAATTCAAAAACGTAAACGCTATTTTTCGGTTGTGGATCGGATTATGAAAAGTCAACCGAGAAGTCAACGAAAGTTAACGTCATTAATAATTCGTTGGGCTTTGATAATGGGAGCCCAATAGAAGAAATGTAGGAGGCCCAAGATCATTTAATCAAGCCCGAGATAAATGGTTAGAAGGCCCAAAGATTGGCCCAAATTAATATTAATTCAAGCCCAAAACCTAAATGGATCAAAGTGGGTCAACCATGGATCAATGAGTGGGAAAAATGGATGGGGCAACCCATGTGGGGCCCCAATGGGGGTGGGATTCGGCCACATGGGGAGGGAAAACTTGTTGGGGAAGCTTGATAAAGCTTTCCCCATAAGCTAAATAATCCATCAAATGCAAAACCCCTAAAGTCTTTGGTTAGTCAATTTAACTCAACCATGGTCAAGTTAAGCAAGGGTGTGGTTGCAAGGATGTGAGAGTTAAAAGGAAATGACCACACAAGACCAAACCTAAGTAGAATACTTACAAACACTAGCAAAGGTAACTTAATGACCAAACTACCCTAACTCTTAGTTTTCCTATAAATGGCAAGCCATTCCTTCACAATCCTTACCAATTCACAATCTAAGTAAAGAAACTATAGAAAAATAGAGAGAGAAAGGGAGAGGCCCGGATTTGAAGAAAGAAAGGAAGAAAAGCTAGCTTATTAATCATCTTCATCAAGAAGCAAGAACAAAAGGTAAAATCCTTAAACCCTAAAATAATCTCTTATGTTTTCTATTAAATATAGAAGTGCATTGTTGGTGGTTATTGGTTATGTGATAGATCATTGAAGGATCTTGGTGATATAAGGATGATAATGATTAGTGAACTTAATACTTACCAGTAAAAGCATGAAAAATGAGAACATAATGTTAATAAAGAGCCAAAATAAAGAAAAGGTTGTTTGAAAGTAGTATGCACACAAGCCAATCATATTTGATATGATGTAACATATACTTTGTAATCTTATTCGAGTATTAAAGGCATTTTACTTTATCTACATAATGCTGTTATATTAAATGTGATAAACCCATAGTTTTGAGCAATTCTTTTAGAATCATGATGGTGATCATGCTAATGAGATCTAAATTCTGGATAGCTCACAAACTAAAAGTGTTTCTAATCGATGGATTACTAAAAAGGGGATTAGTGAATCCGGATAGATTAGTACATACGTTGCTTGCTCTTATGAAAAGGATGATTGATCTCATAATCATTTGTGTGGAGACACTAAAGCAAGTATGTAGGTGCTTATTAGAGAATAAGTTCACTGAACGTGGCTCGCTAAGAAATACCTAATGGAGTTTTACTCGCCTGTCAATAGGAATTCCTCTAGTGATAGTAGTACAAGTGATCCTTGGACTTGAGATCATCATAGTATCTTGTGTATGATGAGTTATACTTTGACATGTCCCTTAAGACCTTTAGGGTATATCAAAGGGTATGATTGGGTATAATAAGTTGTACATAGAAATAGGTGAATGATCAACAAAGAATCTACCACTTCTAGTAAAAGGAGAGAATGTCCTATGTGATTCGATAAATGACGACTCAGAAGTCTTTGGCCAAAGCAGAATGAAATTAGAAAAGAGTTTCTAATTTGCATTAATCAGAGTTGTGCATTTTAGAATCGAAATACATATAATTAAATAAAATAAGACTTGACAGTAATTCCATGTCTTATATTTAATTAGGACATTGTATGGTAGAAGGATTGAATTGTACGGTAACTATGCACTGAAAGGTTCTTTTATGATTAATGTTGAAATCTATATTATCTGGAAAGTCGTTGATCGCTAAGGGGGCTTACCCCTTATTGTAGAATAAATATTATTTATTTAAATGAATTAAATAGATTAATTTATTTATTTAAATAAGATTAGAATTGTTCTAATTGATTTATTCACAACCGGTTTAATATGGAGAACCTAAAGGGTCACACCGCAAAAGAAAAATATTTATTTAAGAAGTAAATGGCATAATTGTAATAATAAGTTAAGTGTATTTAATTTAGTCTATGGAGATAGAATAAATTAAATAGCTTAATATTTATTATTTAATATTTTAGAAATATTAAATATAAATTAATAAGAGGAGTCTTATTATTATTATTACTATTACTATTATTTAATTCCTAATAGGGATTGGGAATTAATTAATAGAAGTACTCTCACATGAATTCCTAATTGGATTAGGAGTTTAATTTAATTAAACGAGTTTAATTAGAATAGAAACCCTAATCCTAAATAGTTTAGGGAAGGGTTTTCCTACATCTATAAATAAGAGAAGTCTTATCATAGATTGGGGTTACACACTCTTGCATAAGAATTGTAGAGAGTACTTACAATTTCTATAGAGATAGAAACTAGGGTTTTGCCAACACCCATCTTCTTGAACAAGTATTATTCCTTGGTGGATCACCTCTAGAGACCAAACACTTGGGTGGCTAACGTTGATCAAAGGAAGGAATTTAATCGGTGGAATTCAAGGAGAACGCGAAGGAATTGGAGGTGAACTTGTACCTGAGTAAGCTAGAATTCTACAAGGGTATAATTCTTATTCTCCATCTCTTTCGTTTAATTAATAATTGTGCATAAAGAAAGATCATGGTGATGGTTTGTATAAAATTTTAAAATCTGATTTTTATCGCGCTTCCGCACTATTTATGTAATTTGATTGCATATTCGCGCTATGTACAAACCTAACAGTGGTATCAAGAGCCAAACTTTATGCGAATTATTAATTGTTTTGATTCTGTATATACATTGATATGTGTTAAGAACAATTTAATTGGACATAATTGTTTGTGTAAAATTATTTTATTTATTTTATTTATTTTGATTTTATTTATTTTCAATTAAGATAAAAGGTTTATTTTGAATTGGAATATAATTAAAATTAAAAGTTTTATTTGAACTTGGAATTGGATTCTACGTTAACTAGAATAAAGGAGTTTATTCACATATGGAATAAGATTCCATGTTTCCTAGAATAAAGGAGTTTATTCACATATGGAATAGGATTCCATGTTTCCTTAAAAATAAAGATGTTTATTTTGATAAGGAATAGGATTCAACATATTTTATTTTCCAACAATTTTAAGTTAAAAATAAAGGTGTTTATTTTAAACTTGAAATTGGTTTCCATATTAATTAAAATAAAAGAGTTTATTTTGATTTGGAATTTGATTAAAAATAAAAGGAGTTTATTTTTATTCAAAAAATTGGATAAATTAAAATAAAAGAGTTTATTTTGATTTGGAATATGATTAAAATAAAGAAGTTTATTTTAATTAAAATTGGATTTCATGATAACTAATTAGAGTTGGAATTGGATTCCATGATAACTAATTGGAGTTGAAATTGAATTTTATACTAACTAATATTGCCCATTAAATGATATCAATGCATATATGGAATGATTTTATTATTCATGGGATGAATGTTATTTATTGATACATATGGAGATATGTATGATAATAAATAGGGATTGATTATGGACTGCTGACCAATGTGTGATTGGATTTATTTTAGTGGATGCTTGAATAAATGGGTTTTTGTAAATGGGGTCTGCGTACCTCGTCTTCTCTAATTTTTTGTTGATGTAAATTCTATCTTCCTCCTATGTACCTCCCCTTGACTGCTGATCAAGGTTTCTATTTATTGTAAATAGTTTTTGTAATAGGACTAGTTAGAATTAATTTTGAAGAATTGAAGACAAAAGGAGCAAGGAGTGCTTGAAGACCCGTTTGTAATGGAGCTCGGGTTTAAATATAATAGTTATATTTAAATTTAATTCTTGCACCCTAGGTTTGACCTTTTGGTTCACTTGGTGGCTCTAGTGAACCAAACTAGAATAAAAGTCCATAATCAATCCGGGTAGAATATAGTATTCTATATGTGCATGCTTACTATGTATATATTATATATTATACAACATGCTTCGCATGTTTAATAATATGACGCTATTTTATATATATATGTGCATGCGCGCTAAACAATATGAGACAAATAATAATAAACCCCTCAAAGAAATTATATTAAGTCTTAAGCGTTCAAAGATATTAGGAATATCGAACGTCGCCTTCTAGCATGATAAAACAATAGAGTATTAAATATTTAATATGAGTTTGTTGTGCACACACAAGGCGAGTATTAAATATTTAAGATGTTATTTTATCACATTTGATGCTTATAAATAGACTGAACGATGCTGTTTTGTTGTGCACACACAAGGACAGTGTTTTTCTTTCGAATATATGGAAGTGCTAGGTTGGACTTAACTTAGATTATTTTAGTCCGGATGTGCACACACTTGACCATTATAATCTAAGAGGCAAAATACAAGGAGTTACATAGTGATGTAATTGACAATAGTTGTCTACCTATTTATTTATATATAGTTTGTTGTGCACACACAAGGCTATATACATTTGAAATGGGATCCTAATTCTCGCTAGCAAATCTTTAATTAGATTTGTTGAACTATATAATGGGGGTAATATAGTTTGATGAAAAGTGAGAGATACCAATTTAAAATAAAGACCTAATTTATTTTGGTAAATAATTAAGAAATGAATGTATGCTAAAATATTGTTAAATTACAAATTCATTTACAGAATTTTACGATGTCTAATTCACTATCACTGCATAGCATATTAGATGCTAATTAATCGGACCAAATTAAAAGGACTAGTTAAAGAATTTGAGAATAGTTCTCAAGGCTGAAAAGCTATCTTATGTCCTTAATACGCTTATCCCTGCAATGGTTGCAGACAATGCCTCTAAGGAAGAGATTGCTACTTTTAGAAAGTAGTAAGATGATGCACAGTTGGCTCAAATGCATCATGCTCGCATCCATGAGTAATGAGCTTCAGCGTCAGCATGAAACTATGGATGCTCCTACTATACTCCTGCACCTTCAAGGAGTTGAAGGGCGAGGAAAGTAGGACTATTAGATATCAAATATCTAAGGAGCTCTTCCGATCTAGAATGACCGATGGCACTACAGTATAAACAAATGTCCTAAAATGATCAATATGATTGAACAATTGGGACAACTGAGTTTTAATGGATGGAGAGTTGATCCAAGATTTGATCTTGCAATCACTTCCGGACTCTTTCTCACAAATTGTTGTGAATTTCCACATGAACAAGCTATATGTCAGCCTGCTTGAGTTGCTTAAACATGTTGAAAACTGTAAAGAGTCACTTTCCAACCAAGAAAGACCAAGTCTTACTGGTAGATGATTCTTCCAGGAAGCGGAAGAGGGCCAAAGGATCTTCTTAAAAGAAGAACAATTCAAAGAAGGTAAATGGAAGGGCAAAAATAAAGGACAATAAGAACAAGACTGATGCAGATAGCAAAGGAGTTTGCTTCCACTGCAATAAGCCTGGATACTAGAATTAAAACTAGAGGGTAACCAGAAGAAGCTTAGTGAAGCTTCGGTTACAAATATGGGTTTGTTCATGATTGAAATAAATTTTTCTATAAGTCAAGGTTCTACTTGGGTATTGGATACCGGCTGTAGTTCTCACGTATGCAATCCAATGCAGAGACTAAGCAGAAGTAGAAAGCTAAACAAAGAATAAGTA
The DNA here is from genome assembly GCA_034770075.1 of Aralia elata. NCBI lineage: Eukaryota > Viridiplantae > Streptophyta > Magnoliopsida > Apiales > Araliaceae > Aralia > Aralia elata. The sequence continues at coordinate 30,077,392 of CM068381.1, forward strand.
ATCTTACGCGTGGAGAATGAAGCAATGGTTGCTGCATTAACCGTATGAACTTATAGTTTAGCATTGCCTACGGGCAAGTCTATTAAGTTAATAAGTTGTTATTATGTTCTAGTTCTCTTTAGAAACATTATTACTTCCGTTGTTGGACAAGGAAGGTTCTGGTATTATATTTAAGAACAATTGTTGTTCTATTTATAATGATAATGTTTTGTTTGAAACTGGAAGATTACTTGATAGACTTTGTATACTTGAATTACATGAAAATTATTTTGCAAATTGAACAAACTAGTAAAAGAAAAGGGGATGGTCATTCAAAGAGTTGAATGTGTGTATTTGATGAAATACAAGTCTGAATCATTTGAAATGTTCAAAGAATTCAGAAGTGAAACATATTGACAGAGTATTAAGATTCTTTGATCAGATCGAAGAAAGAATACTTGTACAATGAGTTTCTAGATCATCTCAAAATGGTATTTTCTCATAATGGACACTTCCTGATACGCAATAAATGATTAGTGTATCTAAAAGGAGAAATTGTACTTTGTTGGACATGGTGCAGTCCATAATGATTTTTACCGACATTCCAATATCCATTTAGGGTTATGCCCTACAAACGGCTGCATATCTACAAAATAAGGTAACCTCAAAAATCTGGCCCCAAGACTCCATAAAGGTTATGGATAGGGAGGATTCCTAGTCTTAAATATGTTAAGATAAGGGGTTGTCTAGCTTATGTGAAAAAGGTTTCAAAGATAAGTTTGGGACAAAAATATGACAAGTGCAAATTTGTGGGATATCCTAAAGAAGTTTAGGGTACTATAATCCTATATGCTACCTTCTTGGATAAAGGTGTTTATCAGTGAAGGAGCTAGTGGGAAGGTAATAGATCTTGAAGGAGTTCAAGAACCACAAAGCACTTTAAGTCAAACCGAGGAACCTGTAGATAGACCTATTGTACCACAACCGAATCGTAAATCTGGAAGAGTACCGTAGATACCTGGGAGGTATGGATTCATCATAGAGGATGATGATGAGGTACGTATCATAGAGGATGATGATCCAGTTATATACGATGAGGCTATGAGTAGTAGACACTCAGAGAAATGGCAGATGGCCATGAAATCCGAAATGGACTCCATGTATGAGAACCAAGTATAGACTCTGGTGTATATGGGTCTTTAAGAGAAAGACTGGGGCAAATGGCAAGGTGGAGACCTATAAGACCAGACCTGTTTAAAAGGTTTTTCAAGTCAAGGAGTTGACTTTGATAAAACCTTATTACCGGGTAATGCTCAAGTCCATTTGGATTTTGCTTGTGATTGCAGCTTATTACGAAATCTGGCAAAATGGATGTAGAGACACCCTTCCTCAATGAAGACTTGAGGAGAATGTATGTATGAAACAACCAGAGAAATTTGTTTCAAAGGTTGAAGCAAATCATGTTTTAAGCTACAATGATCCATTTATGGATTGAAGCAAGCTTCTCAAAGATGGAACATTCGTTTTGATGAGACAATCAAAAGAGTTTGATTTTATCAAAAACGAGAATGAACCTAGTGTGTACAAAAGGGTCAGTGGGAGCACTGTAATATTCCTTGGTATTATATGTAGATATACTACTGATAAGGAATGACACACCAATGCTACAATCAGTAAAGATAAAATTGTCTAAACATTCCTCCATGAATAACTTGGGAGGAACATCCTAAATTGGGGATATAAATCTATATAGATAGATTTAAAAGGATGTTCGGCTTGACCCAAGAAACGTATATTCATTTCATGCTAAAGGCGTTTAGCATGGCAAACTCCAAGAGAGGTCTCATGATGATGAGCCATGGAGTGTATCTCTCTAAAATTGTCCCCAAATTGAAAGAGAGATCGCATGAGTTACTATCATGTATGCAATGAATGTACAAGGCTTGATGTTGATCAGTCATATTCTGGAGAAGATCACTGTAAGACAGTGAAAAACATCTTTAAGTACCTAACCGGTATTGAGGATGTGATCATTATACATGGTAGGTCTGAATAAAACTAGAGGACTAAACAGACTCAAGTTTTTTCAGACTGACCAAGACGATAACAAATCCACTTTAAGGTAAAACGTAACCTTGAAAGGTGGTGCAGTGAATTGGAAAGGTTTCAAACAGCAAAGAGTTGCTGGTTTAGTGACAAAGACAACGTATATAGCTGTAAATGAAGCTGCAAGTTGATTGTTTGGATGAAAAGTTCATAACAGAACTAGGAATAGTTCCTAATTCTCATCTTGGATTCAAACATGTATTGCGGCACTTTCATTTGATTAGTGGAATCATTGAAAGAAGAAAAGTCACTATAGGGATAGTGGATTCTCGAGAACAACATTGTATATCCATCTACTGAAGCTTTATCCAAACAGCAGGATGATCGTCACTTAGAGAAGAAGGGTATTAGATACCATGACGATTGGCTTTAGTGCAAGTGGGAGATTGAAAGTAGTATGCACACAAGCCAATCATATTTGATATGATGTAACATATACTTTGTAATCTTATTCGAGTATTAAAGGCATTTTACTTTATCTACATAATGCTGTTATATTAAATGTGATAAACCCATAGTTTTGAGCAATTCTTTTAGAATCATGATGGTGATCATGCTAATGAGATCTAAATTCTGGATAGCTCACAAACTAAAAGTGTTTCTAATCGATGGATTACTAAAAAGGGGATTAGTGAATCCGGATAGATTAGTACATACGTTGCTTGCTCTTATGAAAAGGATGATTGATCTCATAATCATTTGTGTGGAGACACTAAAGCAAGTATGTAGGTGCTTATTAGAGAATAAGTTCACTGAACGTGGCTCGCTAAGAAATACCTAATGGAGTTTTACTCGCCTGTCAATAGGAATTCCTCTAGTGATAGTAGTACAAGTGATCCTTGGACTTGAGATCATCATAGTATCTTGTGCATGATGAGTTATACTTTGACATGTCCCTTAAGACCTTTAGGGTATATCAAAGGGTATGATTGGGTATAATAAGTTGTACATAGAAATAGGTGAATGATCAACAAAGAATCTACCACTTCTAGTAAAAGGAGAGAATGTCCTATGTGATTCGATAAATGACGACTCAGAAGTCTTTGGCCAAAGCAGAATGAAATTAGAAAAGAGTTTCTAATTTGCATTAATCAGAGTTGTGCATTTTAGAATCGAAATACATATAATTAAATAAAATAAGACTTGACAGTAATTCCATGTCTTATATTTAATTAGGACATTGTATGGTAGAAGGATTGAATTGTACGGTAACTATGCACTGAAAGGTTCTTTTATGATTAATGTTGAAATCTATATTATCTGGAAAGTCGTTGATCGCTAAGGGGGCTTACCCTTATTGTAGAATAAATATTATTTATTTAAATGAATTAAATAGATTAATTTATTTATTTAAATAAGATTAGAATTGTTCTAATTGATTTATTCACAACCGGTTTAATATGGAGAACCTAAAGGGTCACACCGCAAAAGAAAAATATTTATTTAAGAAGTAAATGGCATAATTGTAATAATAAGTTAAGTGTATTTAATTTAGTCTATGGAGATAGAATAAATTAAATAGCTTAATATTTATTATTTAATATTTTAGAAATATTAAATATAAATTAATAAGAGGAGTCTTATTATTATTATTATTACTATTACTATTATTTAATTTCTAATAGGGATTGGGAATTAATTAATAGAAGTACTCTCACATGAATTCCTAATTGGATTAGGAGTTTAATTTAATTAAACGAGTTTAATTAGAATAGAAACCCTAATCCTAAATAGTTTAGGGAAGGGTTTTCCTACATCTATAAATAAGAGAAGTCTTATCATAGATTGGGGTTACACACTCTTGCATAAGAATTGTAGAGAGTACTTACAATTTCTATAGAGATAGAAACTAGGGTTTTGCCAACACCCATCTTCTTGAACAAGTATTATTCCTTGGTGGATCACCTCTAGAGGCCAAACACTTGGGTGGCTAACGTTGATCAAAGAAAGGAATTTAATCGGTGGAATTCAAGGAGAACGCGAAGGAATTGGAGGTGAACTTGTACCTGAGGAAGCTAGAATTCTACAAGGGTATAATTCTTATTCTCCATCTCTTTCGTTTAATTAATAATTGTGCATAAAGAAAGATCATGGTGATGGTTTGTATAAAATTTTAAAATCTGATTTTTATCGCGCTTCCGCACTATTTATGTAATTTGATTGCATATTCGCGCTATGTACAAACCTAACATTGTTAATATTATTGATGGACAAGTTTAAAACCATCGTTTGCATGTTAGTATTAAAATCTAAGAAGAAGGAAATAAACAAGCTATAACGAAGTTATGGCAAAATTTTCTATAAAAGACATAAAACAATGAAAATCCTAGCTTAGAACTATTTTTGGGACAAGTTAAGCGAGTAGAACATGTGTCCGAAAAAGTCCGTTTTGTTAGGGCTTTTATAGCTCATCAAAAATGTGAGCCATAGGCTTGGGAATGAACTCAATCTGATTTCAGATGAGCGAGTTCCGGTAATTTGAAAATCTGACGTAAAGAACGTCAATTAACGAGACTACGAGGAACTTTTGAGCCAATTTTTAGGCTCGTAAGGGAATTAGAAAATTATTTTGTCCAGGAGAAGTTTTAGAAAATGTTATGAGCTCAGTACTGGCTCAAGAACGGACTCATTCCGATAAGGGATGGGCGAGTTATGAAGTGGCAAAGTAATCAAGGGAGAATGAACAAAATATGGAGCATTAAGAAAAATGGGTAAGAAGACTACTGATAGGTATGTGCAGCAGCGCATGCCCGAAGCGCAGTAGCGCATGAGTTTAAGCCTGCGAAGCGTAGTAGCGCATAGGCTGAAGCGCAGCAGCGCTTGACGTGCCTGGGCACAGGGCAGGGCGCGCGGGCGCGGTACGACGTGTTGAGTCTGGCGCGCGGCGTGCTGGGCACTACCTTGGGGTGCCAGGGCCAAGCTTGGCCAACCATGAGGTTGTGCCATGGGCGTATCGACAAACGGGTTTCGCAACGCCGTGCAATGTTCTGGACATTTAATTTTACATTGTTCAAAGTCATAAAAAACGAATGTTCCATAATGAACTAGAGTTAACATAAACCAATATATGGCGTCAAATATGTGATTAATTGGTATGTATATGTAAACTTAATTGTGTAGGCCATTCGAAGGGCAAACTAGCATAAAATTCTAGAAGACGCACAAGACAAGTTTTCTAACCTTACTCAATTTATATTTGAGCAAATTTTCTAACTTTATTCGACTATGTTCTTGTAAAATTCTTATGATAAGTTATTATTCAGATTTACATAATCCTTAAATGATTATGTAAATTTCATACTTATATAAATCTTTTAGTATTTGTATAAGTATTAAAGTTATACTATGAATAAACTGTTAAAACTTTCAAGTTCTATTATTCATGAACTGCGTATGATAAATGTCAAAGCCATTTGACTTGGCTAGACACATGTTTAAAATATTTTATCGATTGTATTATAAATCTTTGAAATATTATTGATGTTAAGTAGAGCTTGTTAGTTTCCAGAGGCACAAAAGATATATATAAGGGGGGTTGAATAGATATTTTAAAACTTTTTAATCTTTTTTCAAAAGACTTAGCTAATAAATAAGTTAATTAAGCACAGCGGAATATATGATTGATTTTAATCCCCCTTAAAGATAAGACAGTTATAGCAGATATGATGAAGCAGTGATAGAGAGACACAAAACTTTAAGTGGTTTGGAGCACACAAGACTCATACTCCACTGTTCTACTCCTTGAATAGCAAATCCACTAAGGATATCTTTACAACTTGAATCAGTAAGATTCCTTCAAGGCTAGCAGTCTCGAAACTCCAATACACTAAGTACTCTTTAAAGCCAGCAGCCTTGGAACTCTAGTTCACTATTGAACTTCGTCAAGTCTAGCAGACTTGGAATACTGTAGACTAAGACCCACAACCTTCGAATCACCCAGTACACTTGGTACTCTTCAAGTCCAGTAGATTTGGAACTCGTTGGTCACTTGTTGACCCTTTCACTTGATTGAGAGTATTTTGGTTGTGATGCTACTAAGTTGCTTGAAGCATATGGTCTGATGAACTTAGCAGCGAAGCAAGATGTTTCTTTGATCGTAGAGTGAGATTTTAACAAATTTGATTTCTTTGTAGTTGTACTTGCTTTCTATGATTCTCCAATCTGTTTGCCTTATATAGATGCCTTTGAATTCTTCCATTGAAATGAGACCATTGTATCTAATATTCCCGTTGAGATTTGTTGCTTGAACTTAGGAATAGTTTATTCCTTGTTGTGCACAGTAGTGGGATGAGTCAGCATCCATTAGCTTGCTCTAAGATGGTGGCAGGAACAGTGCTCAGAATTTCTGCAGCTGTAGCTGTTTGTTCCCCACTGACTTTAATTCTTCGTTCAGATCAATTAAGTATTCAGCAACTGTCTTGGGCAGGTCACTCTACTGATATGGATATTAGCAATCAATATGGGCAACGTAGAATATTTAATTCAGTTCTTGGTTGCTTTGTCTGAATGAGAATTGTAGAGTGTTTAGCTGACTATACGATCCTTTGGTGAGACTTGCTTCTTGCAGACGTTCACTGTGATCTTTTCATGTTGCGTTTTAGATCACTTAGAGACAATATTAATGTTTTGTTCCTTTAGCTTCTTAGGAATTGTTGTCTTGCTAATGCAGATATGACTCTACGATCGAGCTTGACTGATGATAGAATTAACTCTACGATCTGCCGAGTCACTCTACGTTTGTCTAGTCGAGTTTTACTCTACGTTTGCTTAGCCCAACTCTATGATGCGACTGACCTAGCTTCACTCTACGTCTGCCTGACAAACTCAACTATACCGAGAGGGAGCTCTACGACTAACCGAGTCTCACTCTACGTTTGCCTGACAAATACTATGATGTGACTGGCCGAGCTTCACTTTGCGTTTGTCTAGCAACCTCTGCTCTACGATCCATCACTGGATGCTTTATGATGACTTGTGTAGTACTCAACGATCAGTCTAGCCTTATCATCTTAATACATTAGATCAACCTAACGGGCTTGATCTTTTTTGTCTAAGTCCTTGTACATCAAATCTTTGTAAGGACTTTACAATTCAGCTACTGAAACACATATACCTTAATATCCCAACATCAAATTAAAACATGTGATTTCTAATAATCTCCCCTTATTTGATGTTGACATAAACCAGTAGTTTTGAATCATCTCATCAATTTTAATGTAATTGCTTATAAAAATAAACATGTCTTATAGTATAGTGAGCAACTGTATTTCTAGATAAAATCATGAATTTTATTGATTAACATATGAATATTACAATAAATGTCAGTTACATCAACAAGGAGAAAGGAAAATTACGAGATGCTTTCAAGCCTTAGTTCCTACCTCTTCCTTTTGCTCCTCTCTTGGCCCTTGGAGGATTAGCCCTTTCATATTCAACTCTTCTTTTGTACATTTCCCCGCCTTCTTCAGTCATACGGTGGAATTCTTCAATCTGCTCTTGACTGAGGCCAGAAGAGGGCATATGACTTCCTTCTTTACCATGGTGGTGAGTCCCATGTAGATGGCGATTTAAGAGAGTAGGGTCACCCGATGGTATACGTACTCCAGTGGACGTTATATCAGGTTATCTTCTGGAAGAACTAGGAACTTCACTCCTTATTGGAATAACATTGATGGGCTCATTAGTAGGATTGGATGACTTCCTTCGCTGTTCCTCCCTACTTTTGCTTTATTCTCCCCTATTTTCCTTATGAATATTCTCCCCCTTTATGTCAGCATCCAGGGGTTGAACGTCTTGAGACAGCTGTTGCATACCTTGCACCAGTTCTTGCATTTGCGAACGATACTGAAGAATGTTATTTCTGTTTTCTTGGACCGTTTCTTCAGTCTGTATTCTTTAGTGATGTACCATAGCCAAGGTTGCATCTTTTCATTGCATTTGCTGAAGGGAGGCTTCCTTAAAATTATGAATGGAGTCTCGAAGCTCTAGGATTTAATCATTGGTGGCCTTGTTGGTTTGTTCAATGACTTATTGGAGGGATATAACTGTGGCTTTATGTTTGGCAATTTCAGTATGATAGAGTTTATCCCTTTGATCAATGTTTGTCATCAATTCTTTGAGTATCTCCCTCAGTCGTTTGGTGAGTACAGTACCCAAACTGTTAGAGTGATTATTTGTAGTGTCAATGACGTTGTCATGTATTCGATGGAGGGATAGAGAATTGGCTTCAAGATTCTCCTCCATATCTGTTGCCATGTAAGCTGTTAGGTCGGCCATCTGATCCTTAGTGGGAAGTAGGTTGACTCGATCAAGGATCTATTTTACTTTAGTTGAAGGTTCTTCCTGATTGCTTCTTTGAAGATTGGATAGGGCAGTGAAAATGTCAAAGAATTCACTGTGCGGGGAGGATGGGATATCAGACTGAGTGATTGGGGCAGTGATTTGTTATGTGGGAATGGAGACTTGTTGATTGATGGTCATAGAGTCATTGCACTCTACGTTCGAAGAGTCGATCGTAGGGTGGGGTGACTTTATGTTTTGAGTGAGAAGGCTTAGTGGGCCATTAGTCGCAGAGTGTAGGGATTCTACGGCCGGAGATGGTTGATCATTTGGTCCATCAGTCACATAGTGTTGAAACCCTATGACTGGAAGTTGGTTCCTTGGATCAGGAATGACGTCAATACATCGGGGTATTTCATTAAAAAGATAGAAGTTTGACGATGGAGTATGATTGAGTTTGAAGGATGAAGGAATAAAATATATCTTTTGCTCGTTAATTTGGAATGAACTGTTGGTGAGAAGCTTCTGAGCAAAGGTGACATTTCTTGGAAATCCTTAGGCAAGCACTGAGATTGTTGGGTAAGTCTTGAAGGCCCAAAATATGTGATCCCGAGAATTTAGAATTAAAGTTTGGTGGAAGGACATCCTTAGTAAGTAAGAGAATAAGCAGTTGTAGTTGATGTGCCTTTCCTCATCTCTGTATTCAGCAATGATTTCTAGGCTTTCTTCTTCACACTCATCACTTCCTTCATCACTAATCTCTACTGCCTCAACTTTTTCTGTTAATATCTCTTCCTTATTTACTTCTTCAGGTTCTATTACTTGAGGGATTGAGAAGGTTTCATTATGAGCTTCTGATTGCTCCCCCTTAACCTGAGCGTGAACTTGCTCAGAAGCTTCAGGAATCTCCCCATTAGTTTGATCCTTACTTGGTTTAGCAGCCTCGTGTTGCTCCCCCTCAGTAGGGACATATTTTTGTTCAAAGACAGTTGGGCTTACTGCAAAGTTGATATCAACAGCAACTGACTCAAAGATCCTGGTTTGTTTCAAGGATGCATTGGGAGAGCTAGGGATTTACATTGGGGCTTCTTGCTCAATATCAGTTGCAAATTGGTCAGAGGACATCAATCTTCTTTCTTCGTCCTTGATACGCATCATTACTTCTCTGAGCTCCTTTTAAGCTACAGTCATCAGCCTTTTCTTTACTTTCTTTGGCTTGGGTTCAACAACCTTCTCAGCCATTTCTTCATGTTTTACTTAAAGCTCTGGTGTTACAACCATCCTAGTCATTGCTCTTCAACAACATCTTCAGTGTTGGGCTTACCAGCCTTATTAGCAGCATTTTCTGCTCTTGACTCAACGATCGTAGAGTTAGGATCTTCAACGATCATAGGGTGGTTTTTCTTTGAGCTGAGTTTTCCCTTCTTATGATACACCTGAAGGATAGGTGTATTTTCATCAGAGATTTCTTTTGTTTGCTTCTGCTTCCTCTTCTTTATTGGTGGTTGTTCTGTAGACAGAGCAGGAATTTTTGGTACTTAGGAAGTCTCATTTGTTGATCCTTGACGTTCATCCTCTATTTGATGCACTTCTTTTGCCTTTTTCTTCCCTTTGTTCTTTCTGCTCAGAGTTAGGGGTTCTTGATTTACTTCTTCAGTGTCTTCAATAACTGACAAGTTCCTTATCAAGGGCCTTTTTTCCCCACTTATACATCCACTGGATTTATACTGGATCATTCTTAAGTTTTCTACTGGATTTCTCTTCTAGTTTACAAATAACTTCTTCATGATCTTTTTGTTGGCGTTGAGGACTTCACCTTCCTCATCCCCAATTTTATCACCCAGTGCTGATTGCAGAAGGAGGCTTATGAACCTTCCATAGAGCATTTTCCCGCTACCGCTACCCTTGGATTTCTTAGCACTTTGAACTCGGTTGCCAATCCATTCCATCAATAGTGCTCCGAAGTTGATATCAATTTTGAAGACGATTGTAGTCATGATTTTCATTTGGAGTTCACTTACTGAGTCATGAGTTGTGTCTTTGCAAAGGATGCATTTTCCAACAAGAAATTCATATTTTTGGGGAAACTCCTTCTTTAAACCTTTTAACTCAGGTTTGTCTTTGTGGTGCATTCGTTTTAGCCCTACTGCTCTATCGATGCAGCTTAGAGAGGTGAGGCCTTCAGTTTTGAAACCTAGGGCTAGATTTACCTCTGATGAACTGAGTTGAATGGATGTTCTTTTGACTTTGGTGGATAAAATACCATCAGCATATACTCCATTTTCGTAGAATTCCCTCACCAATTTTGAATAAATCCTTGTTTTGGTTTCTAGAGCCTCCTGAAGTCCAACACACTTAAGAAGAGAGATAGTCTTCTGATATTGCTTCTCGGTGTTGGAGAAATCTTCGAAATCGAGTTCATTGCCTGGGATGACTAGAGATGGTGCCATTGTTAATTCCTAAAACAGTAACTAAGATGTCTGAGTGTATGCTTGTACTTTGAAATCTAGGGTTTTGGCAAGAAGGAGAGACTATTCAAAATTTTGAAATCAGAATACGTAAATGAGTAGTAACAGTTACGAACTAATTTAAAACCTCTTAATGGTCCGAGTGGGACACATGTTTAGTTCTGAGTGGAGGCATGTCTTTTATTATGAAGGATAAGACCTTTTTGCCCTTAGCTCCCCCTAAGCTCTATGATTCCTCCTTGAGTCATTCTGACTCTACGAACACTTTCCCACTCTACGATTGGTTCCAGTCCTACTCTACGAACAGGTTTTACTCTACGACCTCTTCTGTATTTGGCTTTCATTCTGCAGAGTTAGTCGATTCCAATACAAAAGTATTATAAATGTAAATTTAGCATTCCTAATTCACTTATCAGCATGTTAAAACTTGATTCCTCCAATGGTTTTATAATGACATCAGCAAGCTGGATTTCAGTTGTAATATAACTTAATGAAATATTACCATTTTGCATATGATCTCTGATGAAATGATATCAGATGTCTATATGCTTAGTTCTTGAGTGCATGACATGATTATGAGTTATAGCAATAGCACTAGTGTTGTCACAATGTACATGAATAGATTTGAACTCAAACCCATAGTCAGCTAGTTGATTTTTCATCCATAGGATTTGTGCACAACAACTGCCGGTTGCAATGTATTCAGCTTCTGCTGTTGTAGTTGATACTGAATTTTTCTTTTTGCTAAACCAAGAGACAAGTTTATTTCCAAGAAGTTGACATGTTCCACTTGTGCTCTTTCTATCAATTTTGTAACCTGCATAGTCAGGATCTGAGTATCATATAAGATCAAAGGGTGACTCCTTGGGATACCAGAGTCCCAAGCTAGGAGTGCCCTTAAGATACCTAAAAATTCTTTTTATAGCCATTAAATGTGATTCCTTGGGATTAGCTTAAAATCTGGCACAAATACAAGTAGCAAACATGATATCTGGTCTGCTAGCTGTTAAGTATAGGAGAGAGCCTATCATACCTCTGTATTGAGTAATTTCAATACTTTTACCTTTCTCATCTTTGTCAAGCTTAGTTGCAAGTGCCATAGGAGTTTTCATGATGTGGCTGAATTCATGTCATACTTCTTTAATAAGTCTTTAATGTACTTGGCTTGGTTAATGAATATACCTTCATTAGTTTGCTTCACTTGAAGTCCAAGGAAGAAGTTCTGTTTTCCCATCATGCTCATTTCAAACTTAATCTGCATTAGCTTGGCAAACCTTTCACACAACTTTTCATCAGTAGAACCAAAAATAATATCATCCACATAGATTTGAACTAGAAATGATATGTCCTTGTGTTTCCTTAGGAATAAAGTAGTGTCTACTCTACCTCTAGTGAATCCCTTTTCAGTAAGAAAATTTGTAAGAGTTTCATACCATGCTCTAGGTGCTTGTTTTAAACCATATAAAGCTTTATCTAATTTATACACATAATTAGAAAGGGTTGGATTGATAAAACCTGGAGGTTATTTCACATAGACTTTTTCTTGAAGTTCACCTTGAGAAAAACACTTTTGACATCCATTTGGAAGACTTTGAATCTCATGTGAGCAGCATGGGCAAGAAATATCCTGACGACCTCCAATCTTGCAACAGGAGCAAAGGTTTCATTATAGTCAATCCCTTCTTCCTGTGAGTAACCTTTAGCTACCAATCTTGCTTTGTTCCTTGTGATGACACCTTCTTCATCCATCTTATTCTTGAAACCCCATTTGGTGCCAATGACTGGATGTTGTTTTGGCCTTTCAATTAGTCTCCAGACTTTGCTTCTTTCAAATTGGTTGAGCTCCTCTTGCATGGCCTCTATCCAACTTGAGTCTTTTAATGCTTCTTCTACCTTATTGGGCTCTATTTGAGAGAGAAAGCTCGGGTAGATGCATTCATTTTGAGTTGCTGACCTTGTCTTTACTCTAGCATTAGGATCTCTAATGACAAGATTTTTAGTGTGATCCTTTGTCCATTTTCTCCTTCTGATGTCTTCTTGTCTGAGCTCTTCTAGATTGACTTCAGGTTCAGGTCGTAGAGTCTCACTATCTGGTAATGTGAACTCTACGATATTTTTTTCTTGCTCTATGTTTCTGATTCTGGTTCTACGTTCGTAGTGTCTAACTCTACGATTTTTGATTCTGTAATCGTAGAGTTCTTTTCTGCACTTTCGTTGAGTGGAGCATCCTTCCTTACAGGGTCTGATTCGTCAAAGGTTATATGAATGGAGACTTCAACAGTTAGAGACTCTTTGTTGAATACCATATAGGCTTTACTATCCATAGCATAACCAAGGAAGATTCCTTCATCTGACTTTGGCTGGAATTTGGTCGGTACTTCTTACCATTGTTGAGAATGTAACACTGACAACCAAATGCACTAAAGTAGCTGATGTTTGGCTTTCTTCCTTTCCACAACTCATAAGGAGTCTTTTTGAGAGTTGAGTGAATAAGAGACCTGTTTTGGGTGTAGCAAGCAGTGTTGACAACTTCTGCCCAGAAGTACTCAGGTAAATGGGCAGCTGCAAGTAGAGTTCTTCCTGCTTCAATCTGAGTCCTATTCTTCCTTTCAGCCACTCCATTTTGTTGAGGAGTTTTTGGAGCTAAGAAGTTGTGATTGATGCCATTTTCTTCACAATATTGTTCTACTTCAGAGAAATAAAACTCTCTTCCATGATCACTTCTGATAACTTTGATTTTCTCCTCTTTCTCATTCATAACTAGTTTGAACAACTTGATTAGTTGAGAACTGGTTTCATCTTTAGAGTTTAGAAAGAATGTCCATGTGAACCTGGTGTAGTCATCCACTACTACCAATGAATATCTCCTTCCTCCAAGTTGGGATGGACCCAAATAGATCCATATGGAGTAACTGCAGGGGCTTATCATTAGAGTTGACTGTTTTGCCTTTGAATAAGCTTTTTATTTGTTTTCCAAACTGACATGCTTTGTAGGGTTTCTCTTTGATGAAGTTGAATTTTGGTAATCCTGCTACAAGGTCTTTGGAGGCTAGTTTTGACATACTTTTGAAGTTTAAATGGGAGAGTCTCATATGCCATAACCAACAAAGATCTTCAGAAGCTTTGGCAAGAAAGCATATTGTCTCATCCTGACTTAGCTCAACAAGGTTGACAATATAGACATTTCCTTCTCTTGATCCTATCAGCTTCAATAAGTTGGTCTTCAAATCTCTGACTTGGCATTGATTATTAAGAAAGGTGACTTGATGTCTTTTGTCACATAGTTGACTAATGCTTAGAAGATTGTGCTTTAGACCTTCAACATATGCCACTTTGCTAAATGACACAACACCATTCCCAGCTGATCCATATCCTTTTGTCTTTCCATAATTGTTGTCTCTAAAAATGACTGCAGGACCATCTTTTTTCACAAAGTTTGACATGAGGGCTTTGTTGCTTGTCATATGTCTTGAGCATCCACTATCAAGGTACCATGTTGACTGAGTGGTGCTATATACCTGCAGAAATGATTAACTTTCATTTTAGTACCCAAACTTGCTTGGGTCCAGATTTGTTAGTAGCCTTGGGGACCCAAATCTGCTTGATTTTAGGTCTATTTAGCACATGATAGAAATCATTGAAATAGCATTTTGCGGCTTTATGACCATATTTATAGCATGTATAGCATTGAATATAATGTATGTTTGTGTGTGAGTATGGATTCCTTTTTATTTTGGGCATATGTGGATAGTAGTGGCCCACAGCTTTTCCTTTTGACTTATATTCTTTCTGCTTCCACATAATTCTACGATTCAAAGTTTTCATAGAGTTAAAGAGAACTCTACGTTTCTTGTCGGGTTGGTTCGTAGAGTTTGTTCTGTCAGACTCTACGATCCTTCGAGGTTTAAATGTAGAGGTTGACTTACTCTTTGATCTCTTGAATCCTAGGCTTGTGTGAGTTTCAACAACCCTTTTTGCGGAGTTTGAATAGCTTGGACCAGCTGTTTGTGAGGATTTGACAAATACAATTTGCTTATTGATCTTAGAGGAACTGTTATCATTTGCTTCCATATTTTTGTCCATAGTGGGTTCTGAAGTGGAATTACAGAACCCCAGACCTATCTTGCTAGTAACAGATCTTTGGCTAGAGATCAGAGAATCCATAGACAGAGAAGACTTGTTCCATATTGAAATTGTCTTTTCTAGTTCCTGAATCTTAGAGACTAGAATCAACTCTTTCTGAGTGTAAAGCTCATTTATCTGTTTTAAGTTAACATTCTCATCCTCAAGACTGGTGTAAGAGTTAGCAGTTCGTAGAGCAGTTTCCAACTCTATGATTGCTTTTTCTTTTTCCTCTTGAAGGAAAGAATGGTCTCTAGATAGAACCCTAAACATTTTCATATATTTATACGGTTCTATCATGGAGTCATGCATTCCTTTTCTAAGATCATAAATAGTTAAATCAAGAGAGTAAAAATCAAATACCTCATCAATGTTGAATTTTTTGACTTTTTTTTCTTTGGCCATTAGGCATAAATTGGCTTTATGTGGTTCTTCATCTTCATTCGACTCATAGCTTGAGTCACTGTCTAAGTCACTCCATGAACTCTCAGTACGAAGCCCTTCTCATTCTTCTTGAATTTGTGATGGTCTTTGAGGTTTTTCTTTGAATGTGAATTCTTCTTATTCTTTCTCAATTCTTCTCTTAGAGGTTTATCGCAGTTTGCAATGAAGTGACCTGGTTGTTTACAGTTGTAGCATAAATCACTTACATGTTCTTTATTGCTGCTACTGAATCTCCTTGATCTGTTGTTTCTGCTAATGAACCTTTTAAAGTATCTGACTAGCATGACAACTTCATCATCATCATTTGAGTCATTTTTGATAGCTCTCTTTGATGTAAATGCTTTAAGAGCAATTCCTCTTTCCTTTTTCTTTCTTTCTGACAAGGTTTTTTCTCTCAGAGTCAGCTTCAATTCATAGGTGAGAAGGTTGCCATATAGCATTTGCACAGTCATTTCACGCAGATTTTTTGATTCTTTAATGGCAGTGGTTTTGGCATCCCACTTGCTTGGCAAGGCTCGCATGAATTTGTTGATGGGGTCTTTGTTTGGATAGACCTTTCCGTATGCTTGAAGAGAGTTGAGCAGCACGTTGAACCTTTCATATGTGGAATTAATGTTTTCCCTAGAGATGCGGGTAAATATTTCGTACTGCTGTGTGAGTAATGACTGTTTGTTTTCACTAACTTCTTCAGTCCTGATGAGTGGGTTTTAACCTATGAGTTAAATACATCTTTGGCTTAATTCTTTACGCCAATGTGGTTTTGCGATTCTTGAGGAAGAATATTTTTACCCGATTCGGTACACTAAGGGCCATAATCAGTGACGAAGGTACCCACTTTTGCAACAAGCAGTTCACCAAATTGCTAGCTAAGTATGGAGTCAAAGACAGGATTGCCACGGCTTATCACCCCCAAACAAATGGCCAAACGGAGGTGTCAAATCGTGAAGTTAAGCAAATTTTGGAGAAAGTGGTGAATCCATCTCGTAAGGATTGGGCAATGAAGTTAAACACTACTTTATGGGCATATCGAACAACCTTCAAGAATCCTATTGGAATGTCACCGTATCACATGGTCTACGAAAAAGCGTGCCATTTACGGTCAAGCTTGAGTATAATGCATATTGGGCTATTCGAAAGTTGAACTTTGATTTACAAGCAGCTGGCGAGAA
Source organism: Aralia elata (assembly GCA_034770075.1). NCBI lineage: Eukaryota > Viridiplantae > Streptophyta > Magnoliopsida > Apiales > Araliaceae > Aralia > Aralia elata. The sequence continues at coordinate 30,093,959 of CM068381.1, forward strand.
AAGGTTGCTTCAATTGACTGAGATGGAGGAATTTCGAAACCAAGCATATGAGAACGTTAAGCTATATAAAGAAAAAGTCAAGATATGGCATGACAAGCGAATAAGTGAGCAGAAATTTGAACCAGATCAGACGGTATTGTTGTTCAACTCCAGATTAAGGTTATTTCTCGGGAAGTTGAAGTCTAGATGGTCAGGTCCTTTCGTTGTCACTGTTGTAGCTCCCCACGGGGCAATCGAGGTCGAAGAACCAAACACAAAGCGCACATTTATGGTCAATGGTCAACGACTTAAACACTTTTGGGGAGGTGATGTGGATCGACAAGCATCATCGATTTATCTCACTTTGCTCGATCAAACTGATTCATGAGACCGCAAAGAAAGTCGGGCTGACGATTATAAACCAAGCGCTTGATGGGAGGCAACCCAATCATGTTATTTTATTGCTTTATTAGATTTAGCATAGTTAATAATTTTGTTTCTAATTACTAGAATTAGTAGTTCAGTTGTTCTTGAATTGCAATATTTCTTCAATCTCGCGTAGTGTATTAATCCATGTTACTTCGTGTTGATCAGGGACAAGCCTTTGAGGAATGCATGAGTAGAAAGAGTAATGTTTGGGATGGCATCAGTTGAAGGAAAGAGGGAAAAAAGCCAACTTTCAAAAACCAGAATTCTCGCCTCGGCGAGAAAAATGAACTAAAAAGTCTAGCCTCGGCGAGAACTTCTCTGCAATTCCTCGCTCCAGCGCAAAAATTTCTCTCCCCAACCCAAACCTCTCTGGACTTTCTCGCCCCGACAAGGTTCTAAGGTAAAAGTTCTCACCCCGGCGAGAATCGTGGAATTCAAGTTTAAAAATTCGTTCCCAAATCAGTTTATTTCATTCCTAATCTGATTCCACTTACCATAAGCTATTTTCTTCCCTCTCCTACACCAACCAAACTTCCCCACACCCATTTTCCTTCCAATTTCTTTTCTTCTCCTACCCACAATTGGATTAAATCATTAAATATATCCATCCTCTCTCTAGAACCAAACCCTGATACAACTCTCACTGCAAATCTCGTTCCAAATAGGATTGCTCTGTTTTCTACTATAAATATATATGGGTCTTTCTCTTTGCATGCACAAGTGTTAGGGTTTTTCTCTACTGGTTCAACCGTTCAATAAACACAGAGTATTCTGCATTGTTCATTGGAAGCGATTATACCTTGAGTTTGGGGGAAAATATCAGTACATCATTATCAACCCATGGCTCCAAAAAGGCATCGGGGTGAGAGCTCATCTTCAACACCATCCAGGCAATTTGATCAAAGGAAATTCGTTAGTGCTGAGGCCGCTAACAAATTTGATTCATATGTATCGGGTAAAGCTCTAACTCCCGAGCGCGATCTTTAACCTGACGAGGTGGTAGATGGTGAGATATGTTACAGATTGTAGAGAGAGGATGGGAGACATTCACCGCCCATCCAGAACCTACGTGTATAGCCATCGTCAAGGAATTTTATGCTAATGCAGAGGACGCGGCTCCATGTGAGGTTGTAATTAGGGGTAAGAAGGTTTCGTTCAGTGCCTAGACTATCAATGAATATTATAATTTGAGGGATGAACGCTGCAGATATTCTTAATTTCTTGCTGAAGGGCCTAATTTGGAGAAGGTTGTGACTGATTTGTGTAAACCGGGGACGACTTGGATATCTAGAGGACCTCGTGCAGTAATTTCTTTCCATAGCAAAGATCTAAGTCGTTATGGCAAGGTCTGGTATGCCTTTCTGTCCGCCAAATTGATGACATCACTTCATGTGAGTGATGTCCCCAAGGAAAAGGCTTTGTTGTTATATGCAATTATGACGGGTATAAAGATTAATGTGGGTGGGGTGATTGAGGCGTCGATTCGCCGTAGCTTGCGAAATTTACATACTCAGGGTGGTTTGCCACACCCTTCTTTAATTTGCAGGCTATGTCTTCAAGCGGATGTTCATTGGAGTTCGGAGGAAGCTGTCCAACAACCGTTACTTATTTTGGACCACCGACTTATTTTGAGGTATAAGGAGTGGGAAGGAGGTGAGTCTCATTCGCGTGGCTTGGGATATATTGTTTATCCTCCTTCTGAAGGTGAGGAGCAGGAGCCCGATGAAGAGGTAGCGGGTCCTTCGACGTCCACTTTTATAGGCAAAGCTAAGTTTAGTCTTCAATTTCGCGAGTTGCAGTGCCTTATCGATTCTCAGCACAAGACCATATTGAGGCAGAATCAATGGTTGGCGGATCGACAAGAACATATATTTGCTTATCAGTAGAGTTGTACGCAAGAGATATCAAATATGTATTCTAATATGCAACCGTTGATGGATTATGTTCATTTTTCAAAGGCGCAAGCATTGCCAGTTTTTCCACCACCAACCCCAGATGATGATGACGAGTTCGGTTCTATAGCTTTCCCTGTCAGGGAAGTCCTCTATTCTTTATTTTCTTTATTTTCAGCACAATGAGGACATTGTTTCGTTTGAGTTTGGGGGGATTTGCTAGTTCTATTATGTTTTGGTGGTGTGTTTTAGTTTTGTTGTATGTAGTTGCATTATAGTGCATTAGTTTAATTTGAATAGTGTCATTTGCATTTATTCGTTTTGTTGCATTCAGTTAATCTAATTAAAAAAAATATATGGTAGAGTAGGATCATATAGAATTGCATTTAGTAGGGATACTTAAGTAATGAATTAATATAAATCATGTAGGGAAGGCCGATAAGGAAACTTTGATCAGTTCTTGATTAGTTTAACAGGATAGATAATGAATGTTAAGTCAGGAGTTTGACTGTTTTTAGTTGTGTTTACTTGGGACCCTTAGTTTCTAATTGCTCACGATTTTGTATTGAATTGGTCAGAATTTGGTTCACTTTTTGTATTAAATGCTCATTAAGGATATGTTGACTTTTATCACTTGTTGGATCGAGAAAAAAATATGTAAAACGGAAGGGTATAGACAGATAAGAACAAATCTTGACTAGTTTGTCTTTGCGGCCGGTGTCATTTGAACAAGTAAGCCCTTAGGATGTGTCTTTACACTCAGCGCCCTAAAATCGTCTGGTTTGGGAGTCGTTGATCGAAAGTTCGTTACACGGGTGGCATTGAAAAGCCTAATAGAGATGAACATTGCACAAGTCAAGAGAAAAAAAATTATATTTACGAGATGGAGCGTAAAACGCACTTGTTAATGAAAAAAAATGTGAAAAGTGAAGACAAGTGGGTAAAAATAAAACTTGAAAGTAAAAACATGCACACTTATCTTTCTTTGAGCATTGTGATACTAAGGGTTGAATTCAGGTTTAGATTGATTTGATATTTGCACACACACATGGAAGGGTTGAGAGTAAATTATAACTGAGGATAATTGGATTGTAGATGGTGCAAGAGGTTGAAGTTCTGTTAAATTGTTAGATACTGATTTCTGAGGCTGAATTTTTATGATGTATGTTGATCAATTGCTTAAGTATGAACAGTCATGCATGTTCATTCATGTAGGTAGTTAGTTTAGTTATGCATTCATTTATGTTTTTGCTTGAGGACAAACAAAGTTTTGAATTTGGGGGTATTTGATGAGTGGGTTTTAACCTATGAGTTAGATACATCTTTGGCTTAATTTTTTACAATCTTTAAGTGTTTTTAGTATCTTTTTATTTGTTTTTGTGTTGCTTTTATAGGTTGAGGCTGGCTGTAGATTGGTTAAAGAACAAAGAATGTGGTACAGAGTATTCTCGCCGGGGCGAGCTTCCACGAGCTTGATTTCTCGCCGAGGCGAGCTTTTGTGAAAGAATTTCTCGCCGAGGCGAGGAAGCGACTGGAGAAAAAAGAAGTTGATTTTTGACAGGATCAGTTATTTAGGAATTGGATGCTAACAAGGATTCTTTTGACTAATCTGATGAAGACATATAAGAGATATATTAAGGGATATAATGCGTTGGCAATACCAACATGGAGATTGAATTTTCAGAGCTGACCAAGGAAATTGGAGATCAAGACAAGCATTGTGAAGAATTCAGATTGGCGGATTGAAGATTAGAGATTTCATTGAGTTTTCTTTTAATCTTTTATCTCTGATTTATAATTAATTATGATGACTTATTTTAGAATTCTAATTTTTATTTTCAGTATGAACTAAACCTTTAATTAAGGCTATAATTGAACCAGTTATGCCTATGAATTAATTATCTATTTTAATTCCAGTTATTTATTCAATTTGAGTTGTCTATCTTATTCTATGCTTATTGATTAATTGTTTGGCCAACAATTAGCGGAATATTCTAGGTGAATTTGGGAGATGAAATCTAGGATTAGATTTGAATATGATAGCATGTACTCTTAATTATTTGCATGTGTTAAATAATTAGGGTTGTAAGGTGAATAGGGATATCTTTTTGCTGCATGTAACTGTTGGGAATTGATGTTTAATGGATTTAATCCTTTAGTTTTGCATAGGAATATCGCAGAGTTAATTGGATTAAATAAATTTATTTGATCACTTGGAAAAGGACTTATAAATGCAATTGAATTCCTGTTAACAACTCCATTGAAGTAAATAATTGAATGACGTAGTTAGATTAGTTTATGCCACATAACTGGGGATATTGTAGTTTTAAGTTTTTAAATCTGAATTACAACTTTCGTGTTAGTTATTGATCTTAGTTTCAATTTAATTAGTTTCAATTTAATTAGTTTCAATCAATATTCAAATTGCGATTGTTTAATAGAATAGCAGTAATCTAGATTGATAGTTGAAGATATAAAACACGAAAATTCCTTGTGGGTTCGACACTTTATCTTATCACTTTATTACTTGTTTATCGTGTATACTTGCACGTAATTGTTGATTGTGAAATCGGACAACAAGTCCCTTCATTCATGATTAGCAGTGCATCCCAAACTTCTTTTACTGTTTTACAGTTGACGACGTTTTCAAACAGCTCATCTTCTAAAGCCGTGAATAGAATATTTTTGGCTCTCTTGTCCAGCTGAACTATTTTCTTTTATGCATATGTCCGATCTTTCTTTGATTTGATTAAGACTTTGTTTGGATCGTCAGTAGTTGGCGTTAGCTTTGTACGTACGTAGGGCCCACTAATGATAGCATCAAATAGATCTTCATCGGTGGCATCTATGTATGCCTGTATGCGAACTTTCCAGTTGGCAAATTTATCTTTGTTGTAAAGAGGTGGTTTGTTTCCTCCACCTAGTTCAAAGCCATTTCTGGTTTGTGCCATTGATCTACTCAAGCGGGTTAAGCTTTAATAAAGAGAACCTGCTCTGATACCAATTGTTAGTTTCTAGAGGCACAAAAGATATCTAGAAGGGGGGTTGAATAGATACTTTAAAAATTTTTAATCCTTTTTCAAAAGACTTAGCTAATAAACAAGTTAATTAAGCACAGCGAAATATATGATTGATTTTAATCCCCCTTAAAGATAAGACAGTTATAGCAGATATGATAGAGTAGTGATAGAGAGACACAAGACTTTAAGTAGTTCGGAGCACACAAGACTCCTACTCCACTGTTCTACTCCTTGAGTAGCAAATCCTCTAAGGATATCTTTACAACTTAAATCACTAAGATTCCTTCAAGGCCAACAGCCTCGGAACTCCAGTATACTAAGTACTCTTCAAAGCCAGCAGCCTTGGAACTCTAGTTCACTATTGAACTTCGTCAAGTCCAACAGACTTGGAACACTGTAAACGAAGACCCGCAGCCTTAGAATCACCCAGTACACTTAGTACTCTTCAAGTCCAGCAGACTTGGAACTCGTTGGTCACGTGTTGACCCTTTCACTTGATTAAGAGTATTTTGGTTGTGATGCTGCTAAGTTACTTGAAGCATATGGTCTGATGAACTTAACAGCGAAGCAAGATGTTTCTTTGATCGTAAAGTAAGATTTTAACAGATTTGATTTCTTTGTAGTTATACTTGTTTTCTATGATTCTCTAATCTATTTGCCTTATATAGATACCTCTGATTTCTTCCGTTAAAATGAGACCGTTGCATCTAATATTCCCGTTGAGATTTGTTGCTTGAACTTAGGAATAGTTTATTCCTTGTTGTGCGCAGTAGTAGGATGAGTCAGCATCCATTAGCTTGCTCCAAGATGGTGGCAAGAGCAGTGCTCAGAATTTCTACAACTGTAGCTGTTTGTTCCCCACTGACTTTGATTCTTCGTTCAGATTAATTAAGTATTCAGCAACTGTCTTGGGCAGTTATGAGTAGATTTTATATCTATTAATTGGTCAACCGATCTACGATCACCCAGATGGCGTCTAGACCCTTTTGTGTTGTCGGGAGTCCTACCACAAAATCCATAGTGATGTGCTCCCACTTCCACTCGGGAATCTCTAAGGGTTGCAACAATCCGCTCGGCCGTTGGTGCTCTGCCTTGACCCTCTGACAAGTTAAACACCGGCTGACGAATTCCGCAACTTCCCCTTTCAAATGCGGCCACCAATAATGTTGACGAAGATCTTGATACATCTTGGTGCTACCCGGATGTACCGAAAATCTCGTATTATGGGCCTCCTGCAATATTTCTTCCCTTAAGTCTGGTACATAGGGTATCCAAATCCTTCCCTCGAATCTCAGCAGACCCGTGTTGTCAACCTTGAACTTCAACATTTTTCCTTCCGATAGTTGCTTCTTAATGCCAATGCATTCTTCATCAAATTCTTGAGCCTCCTTTATCTTATCCAGTAGAGTCGGACCCACTGTCACGGTGAACAATTTTTCGTCCGTCTCCATTGGATACTTAACCTCCAGTTCCAGGCGTCCAAAGTCCTTTATCAGCTCTGCCTGAGTTGTAAGCCTCATCAACTTCTCTCTGCCTTTCCTACTCAGGGCATCTGCCACTACATTTGCTTTGCCCGGATGGTACAGAATCTCACAATCGTAATCCTTGATTAATTCTAACCATCGGCGCTGCCTCATATTCAACTCCTTCTGAGTGAAGATATATTTCAGACTTTTGTGATCTGTATATATCTCGCACTTCTCTCCATATAGGTAGTGCCTCCAAATCTTCAAGGCGAACACTACTGCTGCTAATTCCAGATCATGAGTCGGGTATCCCTTCTCATAGTCCTTCAGCTGGCGTGAAGCGTACGCAATGACCCTGCCGTGCTGCATTAGTACACAACCAAGGCCCTTGTGTGACGCATCACTGTATACTACAAAACCTCCAGTGTCGTCTGGTAATGCCAACACTGGTGCTTGGCTAAGTCTCTTCTTCAACTCCAAGAAACTCTCCTCGCACTTCTCTGTCCAAACAAACTTTACCGTCTTTCTGGTTAGATTGGTTAACGGTGATGCTATCTGCGAGAAATCCTGGATGAATCTCCGATAGTATCCCGCTAACCCTAGGAAACTCCTGATCTCCGTTGGCGTCTTTGGCTGCTCCCAGTTGATAATGGCTTCCACCTTTGCTGGGTCTACCGAAACACCATTACTGTCAATGACGTGTCCAAGAAACTGCACCCTCTGCAACCAAAATTCACACTTTGAAAACTTCGCGTATAGCTTCTCCCTTCTTAATGCCTCCAAGGAAATCCTTAGATGTTCAGCATGTTCTTCCTCTGACACTGAATACACCAAGATGTCATCGATGAATTGTAATACCCATGCTTTGCTTTAAGTCCCACATCGCCTATTTTAACAACTTGCTCCCCTTTATCAGTCTATATATATAAAACTAATATTTTATTTTATTTATTAAACAATAAGGATTTTCTTATTTTAAGAAAAGACTTTTTGTGAGAGGGACTTTTTAGTAAGTACCTCCTTAGTTAAAAATTTTCAGTATCGAGGGCATAGGCAGACTACGTACCTCATAATTTCGGGTATGTTTTCTTTATTTTTTCGTGTATTTAATTAATTTAATTTTCTGTATTTCTATTTATAACTTTAGTTAATATATTTTAGTTAGTTTGTTAGTTAATATTTTAGTATTATTTTGGCTAGATATTATGTATCTCTTTAATTTATTAATCTAATAAATATTATAGAGGGTTCAATATATGCATACAAACTATTAATACTAATATTTTAGTATTTAATAAAATGTATTATTTTTGTGAATAGATTACTTTGAGCAAGCCTAACTAATTGCATCTGTAATTGTGGGTATTGCATTACGTACTCCAGGTACGGATTCCGTACTCCTTCAGCGATAGTCTTCTGAAATTTAATTAATTCGTTTTGTTTCGTGTTTTGAATTCTGCTATTATTTCACATAATTGTTTTTGTGAAATTCATATAATTCTTTCATTTTTGAGTTGATACATATGACTCGTATTTGTACTCTTTGAGTTGGATTATCATGTCTACTATTTATTTTGATATCTGTAGAACAGTACAGGTTGTTACCTTCTTTTGAGATATTATGATTATGATTTGATTTGGTTCAACATGTACGTATAGAACCCTTTTTGTTGGTATTGTGTCACATGTGTTGTGACATGGTATTTTGTTAGAATATACCGTAGGGTATACCTGAGCTATAACCACCTGTGGGGGTACCACAGGCATGTCGTCTTGGCACGAGAGACATGACACTTCCGTGGCAGTGTGATTAGTTCACGGCGTCTCTGTTTTGTGCTCCGATGGGAGTTGGCCGTTTGGTGATTTGCTGTGAGAGGCGTATGGGTCGGCCCTAGTTTTCTGTTCTGTTCTGCAGATTGGTGATGTTGTGCCAAACACGCCTTCTGATTTTGCATGCATTTGGATTCGCGGTCCAATGTGTGATTGCTTTTGTAGCATTATTGACTTGTCTATGTGGCAAGCTATATTTCTGAGCTCGGTATGAAATAAACACCCAGCCATTTGATTCAGCCTATTACTTCGTTGTGTTAATTCGTTTTAGTTCAGTTCAGTTCCTTAATTGATTTAGTTAAATTCAGTTCATAATTCTGTGCTCTATATCCGTACTGGGCATTTGGCTCATGCTGTGTCTTTCTTCCGGCAGGTACTCAAGGGGATCATGGGCAAGTATGATGAGAGCTCCTCACCTAGATGGTTTAGATATTTTGGTTATGTTTTGATGTTTGAGTTACTGTTTAGAGTTGTATTGAACCTTTATTAAGATTAGGTTGTATTAAACAGTGTGTATTTTGAGCCAGTTTTGCAGTTATTAATATCTCTTTAGACTAATCTTTTATGGTTTATAATTTTGGTGTTAGTTATATTTCTGTTGTGCTTTGCACGTGACCTCCCTTTTCTATTTTCGGAAAGGGGGTGTTACAGAGTTGGTATCAGAGCCTAGGTTCTTTCTTGTAGAAAACCTATTTAGGTTTGACCTGTGAGTTATGGGTAGACTTTGGGTTAGGTTTTTGTTCCATTTGATATGTCGTTCAGCTATCATATTAATCGGATTCGAATTATTTTGCTTCAGTCCATTGTTTTCTTTATTAGATGGCTCGTAGATCCGCTAGAGTTGCTGGTAGACGAGGAAATAGTAGGGGAAGAGGCGTGCGCCAAACCGATGTACATTCTGATATGCAGCGTGATGCGCAGCCTAATAATCAAGATAATGCTCAATTGGCAGCTTTGGTAAATCAGGCGATTAATCAGGCTTTGCCGCAATTGCTGGCACAAGTGGTTCAGGCAATGCAACAACCGACACCAGAAATTCATAATCAAAGAAACCCCGGGAATGGTGGTTCGCAGACAAATGAAGAAGAAGTGAATACTGTTGGGGTTGATCCATCCATTGTTCCGATGTATTTGTGGTTAGAAAGGTTCCAAAAACAGAAACCACAATCATTCACTTCAGCCCCAACTCCAATTGATGCAGAGAATTGGGTTTCCCATTTAGAAAAGATATTTGATGTGCTAGGATGCTCGGATAACCAGAAAGTGGTACTAGCTAGTTATAAATTAGAGGGGGATGCGTAAAGGTGGTGGAAAGCAATGAAAGTAACAAAGGGTGATGGATTTGTAGAGGCACTTACCTGGGCGGAGTTTTGTGATATCTTTTATCAACAATACTTCTCAGCTGCTGATAAAGAGGCTTATGGTAGAGAGTATCTGTCTATTCGACAAAAGGAGGATGAGTCTGTTACGGATTTCATGACAAGGTTCACGACCGGGTAAGGTGGTGAAATTAATTTCAGCTCTAAAAGCTGGAAAATTGGTGGCTAGGGGTTGTGAGGGATATTTAGCAATTGTGAATAACACCTCTATGGGAGAGTCTCGTATTGAGGATGTTCCGACTGTTCGTGAATTTTCTGATGTGTTTCCAGAGGAATTGTCAGGATTGCCACCGCAACGGGAAATTGAGTTTACTATTGAGCTTGTTTCTGGTGCAGAGCCTATCTCTAAGGCACCGTATAGGATGGCACCATTGGAATTGCAAGAGTTGAAGGAGCAATTGCAAGAATTATTAGATCGTGGTGTAATTCGACCGAGTGTTTCACCATGGGGAGCTCCGGTTTTATTTGTAAAGAAGAAGGATGGGTCTATGAGGTTGTGTATAGACTACAGAGAGTTAAACAAGATTACCATCAGGAATCGGTACCCTTTACCGAGGATTGATGATTTATTTGACCAACTTCAAGGGGCGAAGTATTTTTCGAAGATAGACTTGAGATCAGGTTATCATCAGTTGAGGGTAAGAGATGAGGATGTCTCTAAGACAGCTTTTCGTACTCGCTATGGGCATTACGAGTTTCTGGTGATGCCATTTGGGTTGACTAATGCTCCAGCAGTATTTATGGATTTGATGAATCGGGTGTTTAGGGAGTACTTGGACAAATTTGTCATTGTCTTTATTGATGACATTTTGATTTATTCTAAGTCTAAGGAGGAGCATGAGGAACATCTTCGCATAATTTTAAAAATTTTACGAAAAGAGAAGTTATATGCTAAATTCTCCAAATGTGAGTTTTGGTTGGAGCAGGTTATATTTCTGGGCCACATTGTGTCTGCTGAAGGCATTAAGATGGATCCTGCGAAGGTTGAAGCTATCACTAAATGGCCGAGACCTACTACGGTGACGGAGGTTAGGAGTTTTTTGGGTTTGGCAGGGTATTATAGGCGATTTGTAGAAGGGTTCTCTTTACTTGCCTTGCCATTGACTCAGTTGATGAGAAAGGGCACGAAGTTTGTGTGGAATGAAGAACGCGAGAAGAGTTTTGAGGAGTTGAAGAAACGGCTTGTGACAGCTCCAATACTTACATTGCCATCAGGGACAGGAGGTTACCAAATTTATAGTGATGCTTCTAAGAAGGGTTTGGGGTGTGTTTTGATGCAGCACGGTAAGGTGATTGCCTATGCTTCTAGACAACTTAAACCTTATGAAGTAAACTACCCCACTCATGATTTGGAGTTGGCAGCAGTAATCTTTGCTTTGAAAATTTGGAGGCACTATTTGTATGGCGAGACTTGTGATATCTTCACCGATCACAAAAGTCTTAAGTACATCTTCACTCAGAAGGAGCTCAATATGAGGCAGAGGCGTTGGTTGGAGCTTCTCAAAGATTATGACGCTAGAATTCAATATCACCCTGGGAAGGCGAATGTAGTTGCAGATGCGCTTAGCCGAAAGAGTTCAGGGAGTGTAGTAGCCCCTATTACACAACCACAACTTATTTTAGATATGGAACGGTTGGAGTTGGAGTTGTATGTACAAGGTGCAGATGGACTTTTAGCAGGTATGAGAGTGGAGCCCTCTCTTATCTCAAAGGTTAAGGAAGCTCAAAAAGAAGATGGCGAGTTATGGGCTATAGCGCAAAATTTGGAGGGAGGAAAGCAGTCTGAGTTTCGTATTGATGACCATTGCGTGATTTGGTTGGGTAAGCGGTTATGTGTGCCGTCAGATCCAACTATTCGGGAGGCAGTATTAGCTGAAGCTCATAGTTCACCATTTTCTATTCATCCGGGTTCTACGAAGATGTATAGGGATTTAAAGAAGAATTTTTGGTGGAATGGGATGAAGCGAGATGTGGCTGAATATGTAGGAAGATGTCTTACTTGTCAGCACGTGAAAATTGAACATCAACGTGCTAGTGGATTACTGCAACAATTAGATATTCCTGTTTGGAAGTGGGAGGATATTACAATGGATTTTGTGACTGGGTTGCCAAAAACGTTCAAGAAGAATGATGCTATTTGGGTTGTAGTAGATCGATTAACCAAATCAGCTCACTTCTTAGCTATCCAGGAGGGTTATTCTGTAGACAAGTTAGCACAAATCTTTCAACAGGAAGTGGTTAAACTTCATGGAACTCCAGTGTCAATTATTTCAGATCGAGATCCACGGTTCACTTCACGGTTCTGGAAAGGGTTTCAACGAGCTTGGGGCACTCGATTAAAATACAGTACTTCTTTCCATCCACAGACTGATGGGCAATCTGAGAGGACTATCCAGACTTTAGAGGATATGTTGAGGTCTTGCGCATTAGAATGGTCGGGTAATTGGGATGATTACTTGAGCCTTGTTGAGTTTGCTTATAACAATAGCTGGCATGCAAGCATTGATATGGCTCCATTTGAGGCATTATATGGTAGGAAGTGTCGGGCACCAACTTGTTGGGATGAGGTTGGTGAAAAGATCATAGAAGGGCCTGAGTTAGTTCAGATCACTACGGAGAAGGTGGCGGTGGCTAAGGAGAAATTGCAGTCGGCTCGATCACGGCAGAAGAGTTATGCTGATAAGCATAGGAAGATCTTAAAGTTTCAACCTGGTAAACACGTGTTTTTAAAAGTTTCTCCTTGGAAGGGTATTCGACGATTTGGATTAAAAGGTAAACTTAGTCCACGTTATATTGGGCCATTTGAGATTCTGGAAAGGGTTGGCGAAGTTGCATATCGGTTAGCTCTGCCTCCACAATTAGCTCATGTGCATAATGTGTTCCATGTGTCAGTGTTGAGGAGTTATCATTATCATCCGTTGCATGTAGTACAATATCCGTTCGATAAAATTCGGAAGGATCTTACTTGTGAAGAACAAGCCGAGAAAATTTTAGATCGACAAGAGCGGATTATGAGGAGGAAAACAATTTCGTTTGTTAAAGTTTTGTGGAAAAATCATTCGGAACGAGAGGCAACTTGGGAGATGGAGGAGTCTATCTGGGCGGAGTATCCGCATCTTTTTGATAATTAGGCACGTTCCTTTTCTTTTGATTCCGGGGACGGAATCTTTTTAAAGGGGGAAGTAATGTAATACCCATGCTTTGCTTTAAGTCCCACATCGCCTATTTTAACAACTTGCTCCCCTTTATCAGTCTATATATATAAAACTAATATTTTATTTTATTTATTAAACAATAAGGATTTTCTTATTTTAAGAAAAGACTTTTTGTGAGAGGGACTTTTTAGTAAGTACCTCCTTAGTTAAAAATTTTCAGTATCGAGGGCATAGGCAGACTACGTACCTCATAATTTCGGGTATGTTTTCTTTATTTTTTCGTGTATTTAATTAATTTAATTTTCTGTATTTCTATTTATAACTTTAGTTAATATATTTTAGTTAGTTTGTTAGTTAATATTTTAGTATTATTTTGGCTAGATATTATGTATCTCTTTAATTTATTAATCTAATAAATATTATAGAGGGTTCAATATATGCATACAAACTATTAATACTAATATTGTAGTATTTAATAAAATGTATTATTTTTGTGAATAGATTACTTTGAGCAAGCCTAACTAATTGCATCTGTAATTGTGGGTATTGCATTACGTACTCCAGGTACGGATTCCGTACTCCTTCAGCGATAGTCTTCTGAAATTTAATTAATTCGTTTTGTTTCGTGTTTTGAATTCTGCTATTATTTCACATAATTGTTTTTGTGAAATTCATATAATTCTTTCATTTTTGAGTTGATACATATGACTCGTATTTGTACTCTTTGAGTTGGATTATCATGTCTACTATTTATTTTGATATCTGTAGAACAGTACAGGTTGTTACCTTCTTTTGAGATATTATGATTATGATTTGATTTGGTTCAACATGTACGTATAGAACCCTTTTTGTTGGTATTGTGTCACATGTGTTGTGACATGGTATTTTGTTAGAATATACCGTAGGGTATACCTGAGCTATAACCACCTGTGGGGGTACCACAGGCATGTCGTCTTGGCACGAGAGACATGACACTTCCGTGGCAGTGTGATTAGTTCACGGCGTCTCTGTTTTGTGCTCCGATGGGAGTTGGCCGTTTGGTGATTTGCTGTGAGAGGCGTATGGGTCGGCCCTAGTTTTCTGTTCTGTTCTGCAGATTGGTGATGTTGTGCCAAACACGCCTTCTGATTTTGCATGCATTTGGATTCGCGGTCCAATGTGTGATTGCTTTTGTAGCATTATTGACTTGTCTATGTGGCAAGCTATATTTCTGAGCTCGGTATGAAATAACACCCAGCCATTTGATTCAGCCTATTACTTCGTTGTGTTAATTCGTTTTAGTTCAGTTCAGTTCCTTAATTGATTTAGTTAAATTCAGTTCATAATTCTGTGCTCTATATCCGTACTGGGCATTTGGCTCATGCTGTGTCTTTCTTCCGGCAGGTACTCAAGGGGATCATGGGCAAGTGTGATGAGAGCTCCTCACCTAGATGGTTTAGATATTTTGGTTATGTTTTGATGTTTGAGTTACTGTTTAGAGTTGTATTGAACCTTTATTAAGATTAGGTTGTATTAAACAGTGTGTATTTTGAGCCAGTTTTGCAGTTATTAATATCTCTTTAGACTAATCTTTTATGGTTTATAATTTTGGTGTTAGTTATATTTCTGTTGTGCTTTGCACGTGACCTCCCTTTTCTATTTTCGGAAAGGGGGTGTTACATGAATACTACCACGAACTTGTCCAAATACTGCTTGAACACTCTGTTCATCATATCCATGAATGCCGCTGGTGCATTTGTCAGTCCAAATGACATAACCAGGAACTCGAAATGTCCATAACAAGTTCTGAATGCCGTCTTCGGGATATCCTCCTGCCTCACCCTTAGTTGATGATAGCCCGTCCTTAAATCGATCTTTGAAAAGTATTTCGCTCCCTTGAGTTGATCAAACAGATCGTCTATCCTGGGCAGCGGATACCTATTCTTAATCGTAACTTTATTCAACTCACGGTAGTCGATACAAAGCCTCATCGAGCCATCCTTCTTCTTTACGAACAGAACTGGCGCTCCCCATGGTGACACGCTCGGCCTGATATAACCCCTGTCTAACAGTTCCTGCAGTTGAACCATCAGTTCTTTCATCTCTACTGGTGCCATTCGGTAAGGCGCCTTAGATATCGGTGCCGTCCCGGGTACCAAGTCGATTGCAAATTCTATCTCTCTATCCGTCGGCAGTCCCGGAAGTTCATCTGGGAAGACATCAGCGAATTCCCTTACAACGGGTATCTGACTCAGTTCACCCTCGACCCGTCGAGTATCTACCACGTGAGCCAAATAACCTATACAACCCTTCTTAAGCAATCTCTTCGCTTGCATCATCGTCAGACAACAAGATTGTCTCGGCGATTTACTACCATAGAACACCACCTTCGACTTACCCGGAGTCTGCAGGTGTATGCACTTTTTCTTACAGTCAATGATCGCCCCGTGGCTCGCTAACCAATCCATCCCAAGGATTACATCGAATTCTCCAAGACGAATCGGCAACAAGTCCACGTTAAGCTTAAACCCTCTCACATCAGCACAACAATTCTTATAAATGTAGTTCACGGGGATAATCTCTTTGTTCGCTACTTCTACATTCATCGGGTGTTCTTACAGTTCATTAGGTAAATTAAGTCTTTGAGCAAATTCATCAGAAACAAAAGAACATGAAGCTCCCGAATCAAATAGCACATAGGCATCTATGTTGTTGATTGGAATAATACCTGACACCACCTCCCTGGATGCCACGGCATCTTGCACTGTCATGTTGAAGGTCCTTGTTGTTGGCTTATTTGGTTGGGCTGGTCCTCCACTGGTTGCTCTCGAGTTGTTGCCCCTATTGCCATTTCCGCCATCCATGTTTCTCTTTCGGGGACATTCCTTGCTCCGATGTCCTATCTCTCCGCAATTGAAGCAACCTCCCTTCTTCGCCTTAGGACAATTGGGCGAGATATGCCCTTCTTGTCCACAGGTATAACAGACCATCTTCCCCTTCATACACTCTCCCGAGTGACCCTTTCCGCAATTCCCACATACCGGCCTTTTCTGTTGTATGCTCCCTTGCTGGATTTCAGAATTGCTACCCCCACTGCTCCATTGACGCTTCCTACTGTTGCTGCCACCACCGCTAACATTTACATTTCCTCCTTCTACCTTCTTTTTGTTCCTTTCCCGATTATATTTCGAAACCGCTTCACTCCCACCTTCAGCAATGAGAGCTTTCTCCAACAAGGTTGAGAATGATGTAATTTCCAAAACCGTTACCTTGCTGTAGATCCACGGTTTTAATCCATTCTCGAATCTCCTGGCCTTCCTCACCTCAGTGTCCACCTGATGTGGGGCGAATCTAGCCAATTCATTGAATTTTGCAGCGTACTCTGACACTGATAAATTTTCTTGCTTCAATTCCAAAAACTTGATTTCCATTTTCGCCTGCGTACTCTCGGGAAAGTAATTCTCGAAAAACAATGTTTTGAATGCTTCCCACGCCACGACTCCAGTTCCAGCTTTGTTCTGATTGGCTTCCCACCAGAAGTTAGCCTCACCTTTCATTAAGTAGGTAGCAAAAACTGTCTTCTGCTCCTCCGCGACTCTAGCGATGACAAAGGCCTTTTCAATCTCCTTTATCCATGACTGGGCCTCTATCGGGTTTGTTGTTCCTCTAAACTCTGGAGGCCCTACTGCCTTGAAGTCTTTAAAGTTGGCTAAGTGGTTGCCTGCCTGGTTTCCTGTAGTAGCGGTTTGATTCCGCAAGGCTTCTGCCATCATGTTCACAAAATCTTGCATTAGGTTTGTGGAGTTTCCTCTACACTGTTAACTGACTCTTCAATCCCTTGGTTTCGTAGGATTCGTCTGGGCGGCATTATCTGTTTAAGCAAACCTTACACGTTACTCGGGCTTCCTTAAAACATAAGTATTCGACATGTAATACAATAATCACATGACTCTTGTGTGGGAGTTTTAGATTACCCAACCTCGGAAATTCTGCTTTCCCGATTAGTGATTTAAGTACTAAGATACCGATTCAGTTTTACTAAATTAACATAATCATTGCATAAATGGTATATCAAGTAAAATTCTCAAGCACATACCATAATAATGCATCTATATTCATATACCGACTTAAACGTCTTACACGTTCATCACAGGTATATTGTCATAATTGCTGCCATCCCATTTAATATAACAAAAGGTGGGATTCACTTAAATCATTCTTTCCTACCTACATAATTGGGAAGTACATCCTACATACGAACTACCTCGCACCTTGCTGAGGTTAATACAACTCTAGTAAACCAAATGGTAGTACCAATAACACTGATCAAGGCATAACCACCCACTTCCAACTATCCTCTAGGGGACACAAGGTGAATGCAACTCACGCTTGCTCTCGCTACTGGAGGGCAGATTCATCCATCTAGCGTCGAACTGCATCCAGACAATGTCTAAGGCTCGCTCCAATTCAACTATCTTCGCATCCTTAGCCTTTACTTCATCCTTCAATTGTCCTAACTGCAGCTCCCTTAGCAGCAGCCTCCCTCGCAACTCGGCTAACTCAGCCTGGGCCTGGTAAGCAGCGTCCTGGTACTGCTGTTCAGAAATCTAGTGGATGTGGTTCTGCGCCTCTAATTGTTTAGCCTTTACCTCTAGCTCGGCGTTCCTTGCCAGCAAATCTCCTATCACATCAGGCTCTATGGGCTCCTGGGTCACTGGACAACTATCTTGACTCTCGTTCGACATCCTACAAACATCGCACAGTAAATCCATATTAGTACCACAATAAAATATATTCATTGATGAAATGAAATGATATTTTATTCGGTACGACTAGAACTCTATGAATCTCCCCGACCCATCACCTTCATACTCTATGTGAGTTTTCTACTAAGGTTATATCCTAGGTTTCTTGTTCCTAACGTTTATAACCTACAGCTCTGATACCAACCTGTGACACCCCCAAATCCAGGTTTCCAAACCTCGAATTCGGTGCTCACGATAATTCGACGACAAACATACTATCTAACTAAATGCGGAATAATAAACATACATTGTTTATCGAATGGAAATAAAGTCTTACAATTCTGGTCCCAAGGTTCTTTAACCTTAACATAAAACGTACCCTTAATACAACAAAAGGTTCACCTAATCAAACAACATTCAATAATAACTAGTACATAGGCACTATCGGGCATCTATTCCTGCACCTTCCCTTTTCCTTTGTCTCCTCTAGATGTTTCTGCCTTAGCTGAAATAAAGATCATGATATAGCAAGGGTAAGCAACTAATTTGCTTAGCAAGTATATACACAAGAGATATATCATGATAGAAGGAAATTTTTTGCTTTCAATGTTCAACAACAGTATAAGGGTGTGAAGGAACATGAATTAGTAAACAACAGTTGAATATCCGAATAATTGAATGACAATTACTGAGTGGTTTGAAACAACCAAGGACGTTTTCCAAGGTTCTCAGCATTTAAACTGGACCTCTTAAAAGTTTTGGTAATCGAGGGGATCAACCTCTCATACCCCGTGATTTATGCATAAACACTTAATAACCAGCATTGATATCATGCCTTAAACAAGTTTATCCTTTTCTCAGCCAAGAG
The DNA here is from genome assembly GCA_034770075.1 of Aralia elata. NCBI lineage: Eukaryota > Viridiplantae > Streptophyta > Magnoliopsida > Apiales > Araliaceae > Aralia > Aralia elata. The sequence continues at coordinate 30,112,701 of CM068381.1, forward strand.
TTCTTACCACAACAATTTAATAAGAACAGCTTTTAAAATACCATTGTCTTAACCAATTTAGACATGCTGGATCTAGCTGATACAAATAGCATAGATCGATCTCATAAACAATTCATACTTGAAAGAACTTTAATTAAATTTACAGTTCAATCATAATAGGATAGGAATTCAATTGCACAATGTGCGAATCTCAATAATCAGTATAGATGTGAATAATCGACAATAAGTATTCACTAACATGCTTCGAAAATAATAACTCGATATTGAGTTAGGGAACTTGCAATAATGTAAGAAGTTTAGGGTTAGGAACTTGCCTGTTTGCTCAGCTACAAATAAATCTTAGCTTTAACTAATTGATCTTGGATAACCTATCAGTTGATAAAGTCGGTCTATCCATTAGCATTGCATAACTGTATACCGATACACTCACTTATGCTATCTATTTAACAATTAAGCAAATCACATAACACGCATAAGTAAATAAACTATAGTAAATCCTATAAGACACTTAATTGACTTTTAGGTTGATGGTTTAAATAAATCAACCATGAATCCCTTAAGTAATAAACACTTATTAAACCTCTAAACAATTAATTATAATTGTTCAATTAATTAACATTACTCTTTCTTAAGTCATATTCATTTATTAAACCCTTAAACAATTTATTTTGATTGTTTAATTAATAGGTTATTAACTCTTTCTATTTTATTAACTTTATCTCCATTTAATTACTATTAAATAGTAATTAATTAATTATCTTTAGTTATTAATAATAGTAATTAATAACTAATTACAGTTACTTATTATTTAATTATTAATTAAATAATAATCGAATTATAAATTTTAAATTGTCTCTAATTATTATTTAAGATTAGAAAAAAATAATTAGTTAGGTTTATTCATTATCTAAAGTTAATCAAATAATAAATAATTAATTAGTGAGTAATAATTATCTTTAGTTATTATTTAATAATAAATAATAACTAATTAGGTTTATTTATTATTTAAAGTTAATCGAATAATAAATAATTAATTAGTGAGTAATAATTATCTTTAGTTATTATTTAATAATAAATAATAACTAATTAGGTTTATTTATTATTTAAAGTTAATCAAATAATAAATAATTAATTAGTGAGTAATAATTATCTTTAGTTATTATTTAATAATAAATAATAACTAATTAGGTTTATTTATTATTTAAAGTTAATCAAATAATAAATAATTAATTAGTGAGTAATAATTATCTTTAGTTATTATTTAATAATAAATAATAACTAATTAGGTTTATTTATTTCTTAAGGTTAATTAAATAATAAATAATTAATTTACAATTCTTAATTATCCTTAATCATTATTTAATAACAATTAAACAATAGTTAATTAATATAATATATTCAGAAAACACAAGATTAAATGCGCAAACTTAATTTTTTTGTGCATTTACTAATTTTACAAAATTTAATAATATTATTTGAAGTATTTAAATTAATTAATATAAATCTGGATGGCAAATCAGTAAATAAGGCAAAAATCCGGACGGAGGGGCAATTCTGTAATTTTCCCGTCGGTGCCTCCCGCGCATTGCGCGCGTGCCTTCCTTGCCCGGCCTAAAACGACGTCGTTTGGTGTGCGCCTGTTAACCAACTTAAGCCTGCCGCGCCATGCGCGGCCAGGCTGGTTCCGGTTTTGGCTTCCAGGCAGTTGGTTTTTTTTTTTTTTTTTTCTTTCTTTTACACCAAATTGATTCTAATCACCATTAAACAAGTTTTATACTCCAAATAAATTCTCAAAAATTACCCATGACTAAGAAAAATATTTCTAACATTAAAACAAAATATTTATGACTTAACTCAATATTTTTTTATCAATAAATTTTGTACTCCAATAAATCATTGTACACATGTTTTAGCCCATCAAACCACTAAAACTTGCTACAAATATTTTATACTTCAACATATTATTAATAAAACATACTAAACCATTATTTGTCATCACCTAGGTTTTAAAATCATGAGTTAAGCATTCTTTAAAAAAAATATATAGATCTAACAAAATAAAACATAGATCTAGCAAAATAAAACATAGATCTATACACACCTCATCCCTTTCATAATCATCAAACAACAATCAAAAATTAATCCCACACACAACTAGGGTTTTAAAAGAAATGAAGATCCATACCTTGGTTTTAAAATCATGAGTTAAATAATCTTTTAGAAAAATGTAGATCTAACAAAAATAAAAACTTAGATCCATGAATACTCCCTTTATACCACCAACCCCAATCAACACACATAAAAGTTTCCAACAAAATAGTGTGTAGAAATCATAATATAATACTAGCAACAAGAAACTAGGGTTTGAAGGAATGGAGTTTATACCTAGCTTTAATGGCTATGCGAATGGAGATGGCGTAAACACTTCAAGGTCTTCTTCTTCCTCTCACAAGACTTGCTCTTGCTTCTCTCTTCAAAACTCTCTCAAGCTCACAAACTCTCTACTTGGTGAATAATAAGTGAGCCAACCCTTGTTAACTTTGGTGAGGGGTCCTATTTATAGGAAAGTAGAGACCATGGGCAAAATAGTCATTAATCATGACTAGGCAAGGGCAATTTGGTCAATTCATCAATAGTAGGAAGTTTCCTAGCAACTTCCTCAAGGGTATTTTAGTCCTTTCCCAACCTCTTTCAAGGTTAAAATAGTCTTTTCGCAAAATCTTAATTATCCATTAGTTATTACCCATTCTTCATTGGTTATTAGACATTGGTTATTAGACATTGGTTATTATCTTGCCATCATTACATTGGTTGAACACAATGGTTATTATCCCGCCATCATTTCATTGGTTATTAACCACTTGGATATACAATGGTTATTGCCCTTACATAATTACCTTGGTTATTAACCACTCTTGGCCATTTTAGTCATTACCCACCAATTCCTACACTTGACTCACCTATGGTTATCTCTTAACCATAGTTATATCATACCTGCCAACACGAGTATAGACACATCTTATACATCTCCCACCAATTAACCCAATCTGGTTTAAATAGAACACAACGTTAACTCATTGAATTAAATTAGATTTAATTAATAAGGACGTTCAAAATTCACGGGCATTACATTATCGGTAGTTAGGAATAAACTAATAATTAGGGTTTTCATTCATTCATTTTAAGAGAGAAAAAACAGAGATTTTATTAAAGGGAGAATTGTTTTAGAACGTAAAAATTAAGAGTTTCAGCAGAGCTTTATTTCGGAGGAGAACTAAGGCTTAGGAGGAAGAGCAAAGTCGACAGAGTTTATTTCTTCTCTCTTATTTTTTTATTTTAATCTAGAATGGATTCTAATGAATCATTGATATTTTTTACCTTCAATATGAACTAATTCTTTTAGTTAAGGATTCAGTGGAACTCGATGATGATTTTATTTAATATTTATTAGTTCTTCTATTTAACTTGATATTGATTAAGTTGTTTATTATAACCTGTTTTAATTGTATAATTGCTTGATTAACAATTAGTAGATAGACTTAGATGACATTTGATAATGGAATCTAGGTTGAGATCTGGTTATAATAATTTGTGATTAGTAATTTCTTCGGTAATAAGGATTATTGATTGAATGCTAATTTTGTGGACGGGATAGAAATATACCTGAATACCTCAAGCAACTTTGGAAAATGAATCTTAATAAATTTGTTATTATTGTTTCTCATAGAAATATAGGGGAATTAATAATAATAGGTATGCTTTATAACTATCCGAAAGGTGGTTATAATAATTATTAGTGATTTTTCATTGACAATTCTAATTAATCAATTTAATAGAAGAATAGTAGTATTACTTAAATGAATCATCGGGGAAAATTGATTCCTTAACCTCTTTATTTATTGATTTAATATTTTAGCAGTTAATTATTTAGTTAGTTCACTCAGTTGATATCGAAATTATCTAGATTAAATTAATTGATGAATAATTAGTATTTAGAATTAGTTAGGTTATAATTCACTCCTCGTGGGATCGACAACTCTACTTTCACTTTATTACTTGATTGACCGTGTATACTTGCACGTAAATTGCTAGTATAGATTTAGCCCATCAGCAGGTCACTCTATTGATATGGATATTAGCAATCAATATGGGTAACGTAGAATATTTAATTCAGTTCTTGGTTGCTTTGTCTGAATGAGGATCGTAGAGTGTTTATCTGACTATACGATCCTTTGGTGAGACTTGCTTCTTGCAGACGTTCACTGTGACCTTTTCATGTTGCGTTTTAGATCACTTAGCGATAGTATCAATTTTTTGCTCCTTTAGTTTCTTGAGAACTGTCGTTTTGCTAATGCAGATGTGACTCTACGATCGAGCTTGACTGATGATAGAATTAACTCTACGATCTGCCGAGTCACTATGCATTTGTCTGGTCGAGCTTCACTCTACGTCTACCTAGAAAACTCAACTATGTCGAGAGGGAGCTCTGCGACTGACCGAGCCTCACTCTACGTTTGCTTGGCAAATACTATGATGTGTCTGGCTGAGCTTCACTCTGCATTTGTCTGGCAACCTCTGCTCTACGATCCTTCACTGGATGCTTTATGATGACTTGTGTAGTACTCAACGATCAATCTAGCCTTATCATCTTAATACATTAGATCAACCTAACAGGCTTGATCTTTTCTATCTAAGGCCCTGTATATCAAATCTTTATAAGGACTTTACAATTTAGGTGCTGAAACACATGTACCTTAATATCCCAACATTAAATTAAAAATGTGATTTCTAACAGATCTATCCAACTGAATTGTTTCGGTTATGATTCTAATGTATGTATGAAATGAAAACCCTAATAATAGGAAAAAAAATTAGTTAGATATACCAGCAAGGCTACAAGCGCCTAAACCAAAAGCATATAGTCATTTACAAGTAGAGTGTTAATCAACATAGAGTACTTAGATGACATTTGACAATGGAATCTAGGTTGAGATCTGGTTATAATAACTTGTGATTAGTAATTCTTCGGTAATAAGGATTATTGATTGAATGCTAATTTTGTGGACGGGATAGAAATATACCTGAATACCTTAAACAACTTTGGAAAATGAATCTTAATGAATTTGTTATTATTGTTTCTCATAGAAATATAGGGGAATTAATAATAATAGGTATGCTTTATAACTATCCGAAAGGTGGTTATAATAATTATTAGTGATTTTTCGTTGACAATTCTAATTAATCAATTTAATAGAAGAATAGTAGTATTACTTAAATGAATCATCGGGGGAAATTGATTCCTTAACCTCTTTATTTATTGATTTAATATTTTAGCAGTTAATTATTTAGTTAGTTCACTCAGTTGATATCAAAATTATCTAGATTAAATTAATTGATGAATAATTAGTATTTAGAATTAGTTAGGTTATAATTCACTCCTCGTGGGATCGACAACCTACTTACACTTTATTACTTGATTGACCGTGTATACTTGCATGTAAATTACTAGTATAGATTTAGCCTATCAAATTTTTTGCGTCGTTGCCGGGGAGCAATTGATAGCTTAAATTTTTCTTGTTATTAATTTTCATCATTTAGTTTTAATTTAGATTTTGTTACGGATTTACAAATTTGGTGTCTATTCGCAAGTAGCTTTGTATGCAAACTAGGTCAAAGGAGCAAGAGTTACTGCCGTTTGAGGACGAGATTGATAGAAGGCTTCGAAGAATACGACAGTTTTGCAAATAAACACTTAAGCAACAAGTTATGGTTGCAGAAGACGCACTAAAATCACTTAAGGACTATGTGATGCCGCAAGTCACTGAAATTCATTCAAAGCATTAGGAGGCCAGCAATTCAGGCTAATATTTTTGAAATCAAACCTGGTTCGATTCAGATGGTGCAGAATTCAATTCAATTTGGGGGCATGGCAAATGACGATCCGAACAATCACCTTGTAAGTTTTTTGAAAATTTGCGATACATTCAAATACAAGGATGTGACTGACGACGCAGTGAGACTTAGGCTCTTTCCTTTCACACTTCATGATAACGCAAAGAATTTGCTACATTCGTTACCAGCAAGGTCAATCACTACTTGGGATGGCTTAGCTAAGAAATTTTTAGCTAAATTCTTTCCCCCAGTAAAGACAGCAAAAATGAGAAACGAGATTACATCTTTCACACAATTGGATTCTGAATCATTGTATGAAGCATATGAACGATTCAAGGAAATGATAAGAAGATGTCCACATCATGGACTTCCGAAGTGGTTACAAGTACAAACTTTTTACAATGGGTTGTTTAACACAACACACACTTGTATTGATGCAGTTGCCGGAGGAGCCTTAATGGGCAAGAGTTTTAAGAAGCATATGAATTATTGGAGACAATGGCTGTAAACAATTATCAGTGGCCAGCTGCGCGAATGACTCAACCAAGGACTGGAGGAAAAATTGAGGTAGATGTAGTGACAGTGATGGCTACACAAATGCTAAATTTGTCGAAAAAGGTTAATGCAATGGGAACCCAATCAGTGCAACAGATAGTTGCAGTCTGTGAATTATGTGCAGGGAATCATCATACAAATAGTGTGCAATTAATACTGAATCAATGAATTTTGTAGGAAATAAGCAGGGTACGTATTCCAACACCTACAATCCGGGGTGGAGAAATCATCCAAAATTTTCTTGGAGCAACAATCAGAATCAATCATCAGCCCCCAAGACAGTTCCATCGCCTAAGATTCCAAGGTCAAGCAAACCCCCAACCAGAAAGGAAGGCTAGCATAGAAGAAATACTCACAAAGTATATTGCGGTGAATGATACGAGGATGAATAGCTTAGAAGGTTCACTTCAAAATTTGGAAACTCCGATGGGACAACTAGCAAGTTCAGTGAATAGTCGTCCACATGGTTCTTTATCGAGTGATACCGAAGTTAAGCCGAGAAGAGAAAATCACGAGCAATGCAAAGCTATTACTTTGAGAAGTGGGAAGAGTTTGACAAAAGAGGATACTATACCAGCAAGAAAGATTGACACTGATAAAGAAGATGGAATTGAAAATGACGTGAACAAGAGTGAAGAAAAAAAATGAAGAATTGGGATTAAACCAGTGCAAGGGTAAGCAAGGAGCAGAGAATTCTATTGCACCATATCCATAATGGTTAAAGAATCAAAAGTTAAACAGTCAATTTTCAAAATTCTTGGAGGTTTTTAAGAAATTACATATCAATATCTCATTTGCAGAGGCATTAGAGCAGATGTCGAGTTATGTTAAGTTTTTAAAAGAAATTCTCTCAAAGAAAAGAAGGATGGGAGATTGTGAAATGGTAGCCTTAACAGAGGAATGCAGTGCAGTTATTCAGTAGAAGTTACCAACTAAAATGCAAGATCCAGGGAGTTTCACAGTCCCGTGCACTATTGGAACGCAATTTGTGAGAAAAAGCTCTATGTGATCTTGGCGCAAGCACTAATCTCATGCCTTTATCAATCTATGAGAAACTTGGGTTGAAAGGAATAAAATCGACAAAAATGACTATACAACTGGCAGATAGATCAATCACACGTCCAAAACGAATTATCGAGGATGTGCTAGTGAAGGTTGATGCGTTTATTTTCTCGGTGGATTTTGTTATTCTTGATTATGATGAAGATGAGAAGATTACATTGATTTTGGGATGACAATTCCTAGCCACCGGATGCACTTTGATTGATGTAAAGAATGGAGAACTCACGTTGAGGGTTAATGACCAAGAAATCACAATCAGCATGTTTGGATCAATAAAAATGCCAAACGATGTGGAGGAGTGTTATGATGCAGAAGAGATTTTCGATAATGAGACGTGGGAAGATGATCACGGTGAAGAAAGGAAAGAAAATGAAAAGCAAGGGAAGATGGAAGAAATTGGGCAAGTGAAACATGATATGGGATGCGCAACTGAAGGCATTCTTGACCATGCCAACGAGCCCGAGTGATTGAAAAAGAAGAAGTCAGGCTGAAGACATAAAAATAAGCGCTACTAGGAGGCAACCCATGGGTTAATTAAAAATTAGATTTGAATTCATTTAATTTATTTGTTTTTGTTTAATTTCTACATAATTAATTGATTAAGTTAAGCTTTGTTAGCAAATTAATTCAGGGGATACAAGATGTTCATCAAAATTATGGAGATTAAGAATTAATTCAATGTGTGAGAAGCGTGCTTGGAATGGCTGAGGAAAGGGGAAAATTTTGGTCTAGCAAGCTTTCAGTCGCACACCAATCAGAGATCAGGAGCCGCGGCACACAATATTAAGAGTCGCGACATGTTTTAAGAGCCGCGGCACCCACTTTCAAGAGTCGTGGCGCTCAAACCTTCAGCACAAAATAAAAAACCCAATCAGAGATTAAGGGTCACAACGCGCAAACTCAAGGGCCGCGATGCTCATTCAGAAGCCGCGGCACATAGATTAAGAGTCACGGTCGTCATGCGTATATCAGCAGAAATCAGCGCAGCATCCGCGCGCCATTTCCCCCACTTCGCCCCATCTCTCATCACTCCATCTCCCATTCAAACATAACTTCCCTAAAAACAATCACTCACATTCCATATTTACCCAACCAAATCAATTCCTACCATAAATAGAGATTTAATTCCATAATAACCCAACAATTTAACCCTAATTCCATCACTGCAAGGAGGATTCAAGCATTTATAGTAGAAGAAGGAGTTGAAACCTCAAGTTCATAAGTTTTTCCTCTTCATCAAATACACAAGGTATCAGGTACATGCAATCACTTCTCTCTATCCTTGTGATTGAATTACATTAGTTTTGGATTAGTTAACTAGAGTGTTCATCTTGAATCTATCATCTGTGGATTTGAGTTGATTTGTTTATCATAAATTGAGAGATGGTCATAAATATTGATGAGTTCTCGATTAACAATCCAAGATAATTAGCATAATTTGATGGGAAGTGTGTTAAGCAAAGTGAAACAATAAGTAAAGTTGTAGTCTTAAGTCTTATAAATCTGTTCTCAAACTTGTGGTAGTTAGTTTTAGTAGAATTAATTAATTAGTTTCAGAAATTCTCAAAACCCTAATCGATCGTTTAATAAAATTGTGTTAATACAGAATTGATAATTGGTATTATAAATTACAAATTTTCTGTGGGATCGACACTCTCTTATCACTTTATTACTTATGGACTGCGTATACTTGCGCATTTGTACTAGTATAGATTTTCCCAAACAAGTTTTTGGCGTCATTGCCGGGGAACTATTTGTGTTTATAATTTTCAAGTATCAATTTAATTAATTCAGTTTTAGTTAAACTTTGTTTTTGTTTTTTTTGTTACCTCCTGTTTCAGGTGATCTCGGTTCGTTTATGCAAACACGATCAAAAACAGCCGGAACTTGTGCAGTGCGAGGACAATCTTGAAAACAAGTTACGTTAGTTAAGAAAGTTTTGCAAAGAGACAATTGAGAAAGAGCAAATGGCTAACGAAGAGCAGAAATCACTAAGGGAATATGCTATGCCTAAAATAGATGAGATCAAATCAAGCATCACTAGGCCAGCGATCACTACACAAACTTTTGAGATTAAATCGGGTACAATTCAGATGATCCAGAACTCGGTACAGTTTGGGGATTGGCCAATGATGATCTGAATGAACATTTGGTGAGCTTTCTTGAGATTTGTGATACATTCAAGTATAATAATGTTTCGGTTGATGCGGTGAGATTACGTCTATTTCCTTTCACTTTGAGGGGTAAAGCAAAGAGTTAGCTGCATTCACTCCTGTCGGGATCCATTACGACCTGGGATGACTTGGCCCAGAAACTTTTAGCGAAATTCTTTCCACCAGCTAAAACTACTAAAATGAGGAACGATATTTCTACTTTTGAGCAATAATATGGAGAGTCATTGTATGAGGCTTAGGAGAGGTTCAAAGACTTATTAAAAAGATGCTTGCATCATGGGCTACCCAAGTGGCTACAGGTTCAGACATTCTATAATGGGTTAAGTAGTAACACTCGAACGAGCATAAATGCAGATGCGGGAGGAGCACTTATGGCTAAAAGTTTTGATGAGGCTTTTGAATTATTGGAGACAATGGCAGCGAATAATTATCAATGGCCAACTGCGAGAATGAATCATCACAAGGTAGCCGGGGTATTAGAAGTAGATGCAGTCATAGCATTAGCAGCTCAGATGGCAACTATGTCTAAGAAGATCGACGTTATAGCAGAGTCAAAAACTCAGCAAGTATCTTTTGTTTGTGAGCTATGCGCGGGATCACATCATACAGATTATTGTGCTATTAATTCTGAAGTAGTGTAGTTTGTGGGTAGCTACCAACATCCTCCAAACCCTTACCAAAACACTTACAAAGAACCATCCAAATTTTTCACGGAGCAACAATCAGAATCAACAACAAGCTCCTAGATCATCATATCCCCCTGGATTTCATAATCAACATCAACAAGTAGTTATACAGTCGCAACAAGAAAAGAAACCAGATTTGGAAGAGCTCTTGATGAAGTATATGGCGAGCAATGATGTATTGGTAAAGAGTCAAGTAGCTGCCATCAGAAATCTGGAGAATCAAGTGGGTTAGATGGCCAATATTTTGAACAACAGACCTCAAGGATCTCTGTCGAGTAACACAGAAGTTAACCCAAAGAGAGATGGTAAGGAGCAAAGTAAAGCTGTCACACTTAGAAGTGGGAAACAACTTCTGCAAGGCAGTGCGGCCGCGCCTGAAATACAAGGAGAGGCAGCGCGGCCGCGCCCTACTCCAATTACAGATTCTGCAAAAAATTTGGAAGAGGAAGATAAGAAAACAGAAACTGAGCCAAAAAAAGGAGAAAACAAATCAATCAGTAGTATACCCACCAATTCTATATCCACAGAGATTTCAGAAACAGAATTAGACAAGCAATTTTCCAAATTCCTCGAGGTTTTTAAGAAGCTACAAATCAACATACCGTTTACAGAAGCTCTAGAGCAGATGCCAAGCTACACCAAGTTTATGAAAGGAATTTTGTCAAGGAAGAAAAAACTTGAGGATTATGAAACAACAGCGTTGACTGAAGAGTGTAGTGCTATACTGCAAAAGAAGTTGCCGCCGAAGTTAAAAGATCCTAGCAGTTTTACTATCCCTTGCACCATTGGTAGTTTGTCAATCAAAAGATGTTTGTGTGATTTGGGTGCTAGCATCAACCTCATGCCTTTATCGATATATGTCCAGTTGGGTCTACCTACACCGAAATCAATAAACATCTCTCTTCAGCTTGCAGATAGGTCAGTTACATATCCTAGAGGTATTGTGGAGGACATTCTTGTGAAAGTCGAGAAATTCATATTCCCAGCTGATTTCATCATTTTGGATTATGAAGAGGATAAAGACATTCCTATCATACTTGGGAGACCGTTCTTGGCAACTGGTAGAACACTCATAGATGTGCAGAAATGAGAATTGACTATGAGAGTTCAAGACTAAGAAGTGACATTCAATGTGTTCAAGGCCATGAAGTTTTCTACAGATGAAGAGAAGTGTTTCCGAATGGATGTGGTTGATAAGGTGGTGAATGACGAGTTTTTGAGGACAATGACTAAGGATCCATTGGAAACTACTTTATTGGGGGATGCTGAAATGGATGATCCAGAGATGCTAGAGTTTCTTTAGATATTAGATGCATTGTCGAGGGTACGCAAGTTAAAATTCCTTTTGAACCTTTGGAGCATACAGACAAGTCCTTAGATCGCTTGAAGCCATCTCTTGAGATACCTCCTACACTTGAGCTTAAACTGTTACCTAGCTATCTCAGGTATGCTTATTTGGGCGAATCATCTATTTTACCTGTTATTATTGCTTCTATTCATAACGAATTTCAGGAAAGTAAGTTGATACGAGTTCTTCGAGAGTATAAAACTGCAATTGGATGGACCATTGCTGACATCAAAGGAATAAGTCCATCTTTCTGCATGCACAAGATACTTATGGAAGATGATGTCAAACCCACCGTAGAACAACAAAGAAGGCTAAATCCAATTATGAAAGAGGTAGTCAAGAAAGAGATTTCAAAATGGTTGGATGCTGGTATTATATACCCGATATCTGACAGTTCTTGGGTGAGCCCGGTTCAGTGCTTACCAAAGAAAAGAGGCATGACAGTAGTAGCAAACGAAAACAACGAGCTGATACCGACGAGGACAGTAACCGGTTGGAGGGTTTGCATGGATTACAGGAAACTCAATAAAGCAACCCAAAAGGATCACTTCCTATTACCGTTCATTGATCAGATGTTGGATAAATTGGCTGGACACGAGTACTACTGCTTATTGGATGAATATTTCGGGTACAATCAGATTGCAATTGCTTCGAAGGATCAGGAAAAGACTACGTTCACTTGTCCGTATGGTACTTTCGCTTTTAGGAGGATGTTTTTCGGATTGTGCAACGCACCAGCGACGTTCCAAAGGTGCATGATGGCAATTTTTTCAGATATGGTGGAACGTAATGTGGAGGTTTTTATGGACGATTTTTCAGTATTTGGGGACTCTTTTGATAGTTGTTTGGAAAATCTTGTCATGGTACTGAAAAGGTGCGTGGAAACCAATTCGGTGCTTAACTGGGAAAATGTCATTCCATGGTGCAAAAAGGGATCATCCTCAGGCATAAAGTTTCAGCAAAAGGTTTAGAGGTGGATAAATCCAAACTCGAAATAATTGAAAACTTACCACCACCAACTTCAGTAAAGGGGATTCGCAGTTTTTTGGGACATGTTGGGTTTTACCGGAGATTCATAAAGGATTTCTCGAAAATCATAAAGCCGTTATGCAGTCTAATGGAGAAAGATGCCCCATTCAAATTTGACAAGGATTGTTTGTCGGCCTTTGAGCTTTTAAAGAAGAAATTGACTATAACACCAGTGATAGTTGCACCAGATTGGTTAAAGCCATTTGAGTTAATGTGTGATGCTAGCAACTATGCAATTGGGGTTGTTTTGGGTCAACGCAAAGAGAAGGTCTTTCATGCCATTTATTATGCTAACAAAACACTCTCGGATGCCCAACTCAATTATACAACTTCTAAGAAGGAGTTTCTTTCGGTAGTGTACGCATTTGACAAATTCTATTCGTACTTAATAAGAACTAGAGTGCTGGTGTTCATGGATCATTCAGTGATCAGATATCTGATTTCGAAGAAAGATGCCAAGCCGAGGTTAATTAAATGGATACTTCTACTCCAGGAATTCGACTTGGAAATTCGAGATAGAAAGGGTACGGAAAATCAAGTGGCGGATCATCTATCGAGATTGGAGAACAATGAAAATGCAAAGGGAGACAAGACCGTGATTAACGAGTTCTTTCCGGATGAACAACTGTTCGTGATAAAAGCAGAAGTTCCATGGTATGCAGATTTTGTCAATTATTTAGTTAGCAACGTTTTTCCTCCTGACTTAACCAGCCAACACAAGAAAACGTTTCTCCATGACGTGAAGAGGTACAGTTGGGATGAGTCATTCCTGTTCAAGCATTGCGTAGATCAAATGATACGACGGTGTGTTCCACATAGCAAAATTGAGAACATCTTACATCATTGTCATGATTCGCTTTATGAAGGACATTACGGGGGTGAAAAGACAACTGCCAAAGTGTTACAAGCAGAATTCTTTTGGCCCATGTTGTTTAAAGATGCCCATCAATTCGTTCAGAGATGTGATAGATGTCAAAGGGTGGGCAATATCTCCAAACGTTATGAGATGCTATTGAATACCATTTAGAGGTTGAAGTCTTCGACGTTTAGGGAATAGACTTCATGGGACCATTTTCAGCCTCCTTCAATAACCTCTACATTCTCTTAGCAGTTGACTATGTCTCTAAATGGGTCAAAGCCAGTGCGATGCTAACTAATGATGCCAAAGTTGTAAGACCCCGAAAATTTTAATAAAGAGAATTTATTTTTCTTATTATTATTATTTAAAACAGAAAGGTATTAAATCGATAACGATAAAGTTACTAGTAAAATGTGATAATTGAGAACTCTAGTAATAACGCTAAATCACTATTCACGCGATCACTATTCATGGATGACTATTCACGCTGAAAACGCTTTTACACTTTTTTCGATCTTCGAATTATCTCATAACGTTTATATGAGCTGGATACGAGATTATACGGTATAAATACAGAAGTATTATTCTCACGAATATACAATTTATTTATACAAAAAGTCAAACCTGTATGTCGGGAAATATTCCTTCTGTCGGATAATATTCGTTTTGTCGGGGAATATTATATTCGGTAAAGTACGACGGTGCCGTCGAAATAATCAATATTATATTCGGTAACATACAGCGCTGGAATAACCAATCATTGGTGGGCCCCGCAACGGAATAACTGACGTATAAAGAAAGCGATAGAAATTAGCGGCAAAACTTTAACCGTTAACTGTTATAGTACCCGGTGATAAAAATACAGTAAAACGCGTTATTGCACAGTAGCACGCGGTATTCCACAGTAGCAAACGGTGTTGCACAGTATTTTATATTATTGATTCAATAATTGATAAAGTAGCAATTGCACAGTATTTTGATTTAATAATTGTTACAGTAGCATCTGCATAGTACTTTTTATTATTTGTCACGACACTATAACTCATATTATTTGATATGATATTTTAGCATTATTGACGGATTAAAAGTGGAGTCTAACTTAGGGGTACCTAATTGAAATGATGAAATTCACATGCAATGAACTATTGGTTCACGTGATGGTACTATTGGTTCACATAAGGGAACTATTGGTTCACATGTACGGGATGTTATGCAAGATTGATAATACTTGAGGGATTATTTTAAAAATAGAGGCAAAGATGGAGGTACTAAAGTGTAATAAGTCGAGCCCTTAATGTGCAATTAATGAAACTTGGTTTTCCTATAAATAGGAAGGATTATCTTAAGAAAACTTCACACCTTCCTTGCTTATACTTCCTCTCTCTCTAAATTTCTTAAGTTCTCTAAGTGTGCTAGGCTATTTTGAGTATTTGTGAGAATACTAGTATTGTCCAAGTTAGTAAACTTCATAGAAAGCAACATCCAATCACTTATTAAGAAGGTAAGGGATATCATTTCTTTCATACTCTTATACAATATCATTTGCTTCCATGTTCGTAAGTGATATTATACTCATAAAGGTTGTTATTCATTTCGTATTAATTTGTGGGGATAACCTGTCCGTGCGGATTGACGCATGCCTGGTGAATATCCTTTTGTATTCATTCCTTATTACTCTGTAGGAATAACCTGTATGTACGGAGTGTCCTACCTGGTAAATATCCTTTTGTATTAATTCCTTATTACTCTGTGGGAATAACCTGTATGTACGGAGTGTCGTACCTGGTGAATATCCCTTTACATTTATTCCTTATTAATATTTGGGTATAACCTTCCGTACGGATTAACGCATGCCTAGTGAATCACCCTTCGTATTCATTACTTATTAATCTTTTGTGAAAATAATCTGTCTACGCGAATTACCGCATAATGGGTGAAAATCCAGTTGCAGTTTCATATATTCTTTTATACTCATATAATGTATCAGTTCTTTTGTACTCTTTAAGAGATATCTTTTTCTTTCACATTTCTCCATTTATGATAAGAAATCTTTGTTTGTTTCCAAAACCTTATTTTTAAATGGTGAAAATCCCTGAAAATTTGTAGAATATCCTTAATAGTTTGTGCTTCATCTAATATCTTTTCACCTGAATCTTTCTATTTCGTTTAATACGATATAGTTGAATCGTGAATTTTATTCTTGAATATCATTCTTGAATTTGACTCCACAATTTAGTCATCATGTTGGCAATTTGTTCAACCTTTGACACTGGATAAATTAAAAATTCATTCTTATTCTTGATCTCATTGTATTCATTTTATATCATTGTCATCATCCTCATATTTAAATTGTGGTGATAGTTCCCTTTGACCCGTAGTGCAAAGATGAACTAGCGTGACATGATTTTGACCAAACTGTGTATTGGTATAATCATGACTTTTGGTGTTTGTTGTCTAAATTTGGTATTGATAATTTACACGCAAGTATACGCGGTCAACAAGTAATAAAGAGTAAGTGGAGTATCTTTCCCACAAGAAAATATGTTAATATTTATCAATTACTAATTCTAACTCAATTAATCCTATTTAAACTACGAATAATATCTGTGATTTTAAAAACTAAATTAACTACTGAATTATGAAATCGCAAGAAAAAAATGCAGAGATGATAGTTTAAGATTACAACTTCCCTTAGTATTTCATTTAAACTAATACACTTCCTATTTAATTAATTAATTACACTTAATCACTAACCAAGAATTCTTTATAATATTCAAGCGCTTCTTTCGATAGACACATGAACAAATCCTTATAAATCCAACAATTAAGCAACAGAATTACAAGGAACACCCTAATTAATTAATTCACTATATTTCTATGTGAATTATGTTAATTAGAATTTCAAGCGCAGATTCTTTTAATGGCTGCAAAAGACATATAGGTATATTCTTATCCTACATGCTAAACATATCAACCTTACTCAAATTATATGAACAAATGCTATCATATACAGATCTAAATCTATACTCCATCTTCAATTTTGTATAGATTATCCCAGTAATTATTGATCAGACAATTAATCAATAAACACAAGATATGATAAATGATTCAAGAATAATTAACTAAAATTAAATAAGAAGCATCAATCTAAATTTCATACTAAGTTCTGTTGCAATCTTAATTGAAAGTTTAGTTCATAATGATTAAGGAAAACATCATCCCAATAATAAATAAAAACATCCCAAAGATTACAAAATTAAAGATAAAAGAAAGGGATAGAAGAAACTATAAAGTCGCTCCTAATCTCTGTCTTGATCTTCGAGTTCTGCAAATCTCCTTCGTGTTCTCCTTGTTGTTTTCTCTACAAAATCCCTTGTTGCGTTATGTTCTGAAGTCTTCTCCTTTGTATATTAATAAAACCCTCATTTAGATTCCTAATTGGCTTCAATTTTTCCTCACAGCCGCACAAAACCTTCACATTCTGTACTAGAGCGCCTAGGCGCTCTACCTAGTTCAAATCCAAGCGCCTAGGCGCTTGACCAGGACCACGTATTTACAAAAATGCCACTCAGCCCAATTTTTAATCCTTTTTAATTCTTTTATTCACCAAATGACTTTTATGCCCCTCCAACTCCATCCTACAATAAATAAACACAAAAACAAATAAAATAATACTAAAAATAATTATAGATAATAATAATTAAGCTCAACAATACCTAATTCATAAGTATGAAACTCACTCATCATGTTACAAACAAAGGCGTATGGTGAAAGTTCTCTTTGGCCCGTAGTGCAAAGATGAACTGGCGTTTGGCATGATCATGACCGGTGGTGTTATAAATAAATATCTTTGGCACGTAGTGAAAAGAGAGGCTGTTGAATATAAACTGTTGATTTGGATGTTCATAAACTAGAACTGTTGATTGGTGTTACAGGGATAAAATATTGGTGGTAATCCTTTAACTTATTGAAGATGGTAGATATTATAATCTACTTGACTCTTCTAATGGATTGTTCGTTCCGCTACAGTTGTTAAATAATTATAATATCTTTAAATCTCTGATTTATTTCGGTTGAAGGCTAAAGATAATTTTATTCTTCATTATCTTAGTCATGATATTTCTTACTGGGCTATTTATGCTCACCCTTTTCCTTTTTGTTCCATTGTTCTCTTCAGGAAAAGAGAGTGTAGCGGGGACTAGCCGGGGAATTGAGTGATGGTCCGAGACAATAGAAGTATCTCAATACATTATTATTAGTGTGACAATAAATGTATTGAGAATTTAAGATGTATTTGTATTTTGTTATCGTATTTTGCACAACACTTATTAGTTGTTAATAGGAAAATTTATATTTGTATTTGTATTTTGTATAATATTATTGGCGACTCAAAATGGGTTGTATGGACCTATTTTGGGGGCATCCCAAAAGTGGTCTTAAAATTTCTTCAGAAAAACATCTTCACAAGATTTGGCACCCCAAGGGCAATTATTAGCGATGAAGGGAGCCACTTCTGCAATAAGTATTTCGTAGCTCTCTTGGCTAAATATGGGGTCAATAACAGAATTGCTACAGCTTATCACCCCCAAACCAGTGGTCAAGCCGAAGTCTCTAATTGGGAAGTGAAGAGAATTTTGAAAAAGATTGTCAACCCTACTAGAACAGATTGGTCAACGAAGTTGGATGACGCGTTTTGGGCTTACCGGACAGCATACAAGACACCCATTGGCATGTTACCGTATCACCTAGTCTATGGAAAGGCATGCCACTTACCTGTTGAACTTGAGTACAAAGCGTATTGCGCCATTAGAAAGTTGAATTTCGATCTCATAGCTGCGGGGGAAAAGAGGCTTCTCCAACTTAATGAACTTGATGAATTTCGTCTGCAAGCTTATGAGAACTCGAGGTTATACAAGGAAAAAGTCAAAAAGTGGTACGATCAAAAAATTGTCGACGGGAAATTTGCACTGGGACAAGCAGTGCTTTTGTATAATTCTCGATTGAGATTATTTCTGGGCAAGCTCAAATCTCGGTGGTCTAGACCTTTCATTATCAAACAAGCATTCCCTCATGGCATTGTTGAAGTCTTTGGTCATAATCTGGATGAGTTATTTAAAGTTAACGGATAACGGTTGAAACATTATTGGGGTGGTGATTTCGATCGCCAGAAAACCTCAATCACTATTGCCGATCAAACTTGAAACAGGGAGTAGTCAGGCTGAAAGACTTTAAATCAAACGTTTGATGGGAGGCAACCCATACTTTAATGCCATTAATTTGAATTTTTGTGATTTTTAGGGGTAACGTAGTATTTTTAGCTTCTTTTATAAGTAGTAATTTGCTATTTTATGTTTTTATAGGATACACTTCATTGCTGCAATTCATTGGTTCAACACAGGAAGGCTTAACAAATACAGCTTCATGAATATAGGGCAGCGCGGACGCGCCCAAATTACAAAGGGAAGCAGCGCGGTCGCGCCTAGCTCTAGAATTCAAAAATTTCCTGCTGCCATACCAGCGCGGTCGTGCCCAATCCAAGCCAATTTCCAGCGCGGCCGCGCCGCAATCGGTTTCCAGTTTTTAAAAGGAGTCAGAGACCCGGCCCTTTCACTCTTTTTATTTATTTCTTTCCCGCTTGGACTCTCATTCTCCTATTCCTATTCCAAATTGAAACTGTTACTTCACTCTTCCCTTCCCAAATCAAATCCAAATCAAATCCTTCCCAAACCAAATCCAAATCAAACATATAAAATCTGATATTCTCTCTCTCTTTCCCGTTCCATCCCATACATTCATCGATCAAATCCTAACCTTCTTTTTCTTCTCCATAACCGACCATAACCATACAATCTACTTCATAATCAAATTCAAGTATTCTTCTGTCAATCAAACTTGCATATATCCAATATCCATATCATTCATCTTCAACCTATTGTTCCATCTCCATTACACTCATTGTAGTGGGCTATTGTGGGGATCGCTTTGTATAAGAGCAGAGTAAGTACACTGTGGTTTAGGATTTCTCTCCATAACAAGGTAATAGTTACAATTAAAAGAATTTTAGAATTGGGTATACACTGTATTGGGAATTTCAGATTCTAAAGTTCAAGTTTATTTGGATTTCAAAATTGTATTGTACTGTGGTTGTGGTTACTAGATTACATTGGTTTGAGAGAGTTGGTCTAAAAACGGAGAATATACTTACTGCTTGTACAAGAATTGGAAAATTTTTGTTTGATTTCTGTCAAGTTTGGGGGTAACTGAGTTTGTTGTGGGTTTAAGTATTTTGACTTTATGGCTTCGAAACGATAACGCGGTGAATCTTCATGTTCTCAAGCCCGTACTGACTCTATTGACTTTGATGCTAGTCGGTTAATTTCTATTGAAGCTGAGGAATTTTATCAACGAATATTGTTGGAGAAAACTTTTGTCTTGGAATGCGGGCTCAAGCTAGATCCTAGGTTGGATGGGCAGATGATGAGTATGATTCAGGCTATGGGTTGGCTACTGTTCGTTGAACCACCTTTGGCTGCCCCAATATCGATAGTGCAAGAGTTTTATGCCAATGCAAAAATCACTAAGGATGGCACTACTTTTGTGAGGGGTCAACAATTACGTTTCTTATACTAAAGAAAGTATCAATTCGTTGTACCATTTGCCTACTGTTCAACCCAACGATCCCGATTGGTTATACTCTACAAGATAGGACACAAAGTTGGATAGTATCATGAATACTTTGTGCAAGCCAGGTACGGTATGGACTACTAAGCAGGGAATGGACCAGAAGTTATATTTTCCACACACGGCCTTGAGTCGCTATGAGAAGGCATGGTACAGTTTCATTTGTGCCAATTTGATGCCAACACGGCATCAGAATGATGTGACCAAGGACCGAGCTATTCTGCTGTATGGGATTGTGAAGGGAAGAAAAATAGATGTTGGGTATGTAATTAATCAGTCCATTCGCCGGTATCTGCAGGGCAGTACTTCAGGAGGGATCCCTCATGCATATGTAATATCTCGTCTATGCATTGTTGTTGAGGTGCAGTGGGATGATGGCGAGTCCGTGTAGCTTCCTATGAACACTATTGACCATGGTACGATTGAAAAGTACAAGGTTTGGACTGGCGCTCCTTCTCATTCCCGTGGGGCAGGATTTCTCTTGGCAGATCAAAGTGAAAGTGAAGAGGCGTCCGATCAGCCGATGGTCGAACCTGAGCAGCCATTGAATGTGTCTCAGGCTAGGTTGGACAGAATGGAAAGGCGTATGAACCGGCGGATGGATGTTATCCACACTAGCATAACTGAGCTGCGATCATTCTCGACGCAGCTTTCTGACAGCGTTTCTCAAGCTTTTTCCCAATTGGGCGTCCAGGTCCAATTCCCAACATTTAGTGCTGCTCCAACTTACCCTCCCCCAAACACACCTTCAGATGATGATGGGGAGGCTGCAGACGATGCTGCCTCGGATTAGGGGAGTTCTTCTTTCCTTTCCTTTTTATTGTTTATCCAATGAGGGCATTGTTTGTCGTAAGTTTGGGGGGGTTTGTATTTATCTATTTTTATTTAAGCATGATAGTTAGTTTAATGCATCATATTTATTGGCATATAGTTAGCTATAGTTAGTGCTTTATCATACTTGTTTGCATCGCATTGGTTGTATATTGTGGGCATTTAGTTTGTTTATATGAATTCAATTGATGGGCTAGTTTGGGTTTGGCTCGGCCAATGATGAGATTAGTTTTACTTATTAACTTGGACAGTATTGATAGTTGATATGGATGTTATAATGTCGATCATGAGAGTAGTTATGCTTGTCTAAAACTTGAGTAACCGGATAACACGAGATATTTTGATTGGTTTAACTAATGTAGATTCAAAGTGTTGCATAATTAACTTTTAAATGAGAATATTTTGGAGTCAAATAAAAAAAATAGTGAATTGACAATGAAGGCTTAAATGAGGTTAAAAGGTGAAGTTTGGGAGTATCTAAGAGGTATAATAAGGCTAAAAGAGAGAGGAATAAATGCGTTGACTAGTTGGGTTCTGTGGCCTTGGTTACTCGGGTAATTAGATGCTTAGGGGTGTCTTAACACCTAGTGCCTTAAAGCCGACTGGTTTGGGACTCACTAATTGAACGCTCGCTACATGGGTGACTTTGAAAAGCCTAAGAGAGCCTGGCATTGCACAGTCGAGCATAAATACGAGATGGAGCGTAAAACGTATTGGGAAAAGAATAAGGATAGAAATCAACCTTGTAAGAACCCTCATTCTTAACGATTGCGTAGTTTTAGCTGGAATTGTCATATTTGTTGAATTTGAATCGTAAAACCAGATTATTTTTGTTGTAGAGATGGTTATGTAGCTAAATTTGAACTATGTTTAGTTAAATTGATTAAAGAGCATACACGCGCAACTTGGGTAATGACAGGTATATATTGTTTGATTGATTGGGATTACTAGTTCATATTGACTGGATTTACTGTTTCAAGTGTTTTGTTGATATCTCTGAGGCTAAAAGTTAATATTCATACTGGCTATTGGTTGGATTCGTAGGCACAATAGTTAATAGTTGCATTCATGGCATTGTGTTGCATTGTATTGCTTAAGGACAAACAATAGTCTAAGTTTGGGGATATTTGATGAGTAAGTTTTATACCTACGAATCAGATACTTTTTAATGTGGGTTATTATTTATTTCCTTGGTATATAGTTACTTTTCATGCATTTTTGTGTGTTTTGTAGGTTGCATGTGTTGGGAATGGATTTGGTGAGTCTTGAGCAAAACAGCAGCAAAAGGAAGAAAAAAGTGCAGGAAGTTAAGCAGTGCGGCCACGCCCAAAATGAACTAGGGAGCAGCGCGGCCGCGCCGGTCTCCAGGGTTAGAAAAAAAATGTCTGCCACTGCAGCGCGCCCGCGCCCCAGTAAGGCTTAATTCCAGCGTGGCCGCGCTGGTTCGAGAGTTGACCAAGCTTTGTCTTTTCATTTAATTGAAGCAATTTGATGTGTAATTGGTTTTCAGACTTCTAAATCTTTTAGGATTGATATCTGATGTTATAAATAGTTGTTTTAAATCAATTTTAAGGGTGTTGAACTTATTATTAGAAAACCCTAGTTTTGGAGCAAATTGGAGTCTGAAAGCAAATTTATAGCAAGAGAGATTTAACGCAGGAACTAGAGAGAGATTCAAGGATTGCACCATCAGTTTTTATTCTCTTCTCTATTTTCTACTTTTGTATTTTGAATGTTATTAAATTTGTGGATGATGGATTCTAGTTTAATTATGAATTAAATTTCTTTTAAGGCTATAACGGATCTTATTGTGTAGCTTTGTTTGACATGCTTTTTGGATAATTATGGTTAATTATTATTGGATTGGCTATTACGGTTTATGCTTAATTGTCTAATTATTTGGCCAGTAATTACCGGGATAATTTATATGAACTCGAAAGATGAAGTATAGATTTAAATCTGATCATAATAGCATGTGATTGTGTTTTCTACATGTCGATGGAATTCATGATTTGTGATTAGGATAGAGATATACCTACTCACCACATGTAATCTAATAGGGAACCTAAACTTTAAATCCTTTTTAATTGTAATTCATATAGAGATATAGTGGATTAGTTAACTAGGGTGTTCATCTTGAGTCTATCATCTGTGGATTTGAGTTGATTTGTTTATGATGCATTGAGAGATGGTAATAAATATTGATGAGTTCTCGATTAACAATCTAAGATAATTAGCATAATTTGATGGGAAGTGTGTTGAGCAAAGTGAAACAATAAGTGAAGTTGTAGTCTTAAGTCTTTAAAATCTGTTCTCAAACTTGTGGTAGTTAGTTTTAATAGAATTAATTAATTAGTTTCAGAAATTCTCAAAACCATAATCGATCGTTTAATAAAATTGTGTTAATACAGAATTGATAATTGGTATTATAAATTACAATTTTTCTTTGTGGGATCGACACTCTCTTATCACTTTATTACTTGTGGACTGTGTATACTTGCGTATTTTTGCTAGTATAGATTTTGGCAAACATCAACGTACATCTCATGCTTCTTCTTCAACCTATGATCATTCAAAATTTGTTAGTGAAGAAGCTTTGAAGCGATTTCATGTCTCATTGGTGCACAAAAATTTAATTCCGGAACGTGGATTAGTGCCACAAGAGGCCAATGGGCTTGAAATTTGGCGGATGATTCAGGAACGTGGGTGGGGAGCATTGACATATCAACCCGAAGCCGCTGTAGTAGCAATTATAACGGAATTCTATGCTAATGCGGTGGAGGCGGTGAACAAGGTAGCCATGGTTCGAGGTAAGGCGGTACCTTTTAATAGCAAGGCAATCAATGAATATTATGGCCTACCAAACATTGAGGATGATGATTGTACGAAGTTCGTTCAAAATGGACCAAACTGGGACGAGGTTATTCAAGGCTTATGCAAGCCTGGGACGCAATGGACAATTCGAGTAACTTCTGTAGTTTCTTTCCCTCAGCATGGACTAAGTAGATATGGTAAGGCTTGGTTTTATTTTATTAGTGCTAAATTAATGCCTTCCTCTCATGTTTCAGAAGTAACCAAGGCCAGGGCAGCCCTCTTATATGCAATTATAACTGGAAAAAGTATTTACGTGGGCAAGGTCATCTATAGCTCCATCCGTCATGCATTACAAAGTGGTACATCTGGCGGATTTCCACACCCATCTCTCATATGTGGGTTGTGTAAGAACGCCAGAGTTGTTTGGCAGGCAGATGAAATATTTGAGCAACCAAAGTCAGTGTTAGACAGCAACACCATCAACAAATTCAAGGAGCCTGTAGGCAGCTATCCAAATATGAGCGGAGCTGGATACAATGTAGCTTTTGATATTGTTGTTGTCGTTGGTCAGATAGAAGGGCGGGTCCATCGCATGAGGCGAGTTCATCTCATAGAGCTAGGCGAGCAGGACGTGGTGCTTCGTCTGATCCTACGTTGGACCTGATTCTTGCTGAAGTTCGGGCTATAAGGAGGACCTAGACGAGCTTGGAACGAGGCCAGGACAATCTGCTAAGTCTGAATCGTCAGCAAACCCGCTGAGTGAATCAATTAGCAGACCGAGTTGACAACTATGTGAACTACACAAATAACATCATAAATACATTTGCAACTCGGTTCAACATCAACAATTCAGATCCGATTCATTTTCCTCCATCCCAGTGTTTCATGATGCTGCTTTTGAGACGGAGGAAGAGTCTGATAGCCTTGCTAACGATGAGGATGATGCTGATGATGGTGGTGATGCTGCATGCTTGATTTCCAGGGAAGTTTCTGGTATTACATTGAGGGCAATGTAATATTCAAGTTTGGGGGGTAGTTTGATGATACTTTACATTTTAATTTGTTGAATTTATTGGTTTAAAACTTATTTAATTATTTGCATGGTTAATTTTAGGATTTAATTATTGCATTTGTTTTTAGGATATTTAGTTGTTAATTTTTGCATATTTTTTTTACATTTAAAAAATAATAATAATAATATAATAAGTAGTGAATCTTTAGAATAGCCGATGATAAGAGATGATTAAAGGTGATTAGCAGGTTAGAAAACTTTTGAATCTTGTGCTAAACTTTTATGTCATTTTAGAAGTCGATTTTGCGTAGTTATGATCCCTACTATCTTGAGCACTTAAATCCCACTAAAATTAGTTGAATCTTAAGAAGACTATAGTTTGAAACCTTGGTAGGATATGTTGTCATGAGTTAGGATTATGTTACGGCTTTAATTGAGGCAGGGGTAGTGAATTGTTTAAGTTTGGGGGAAAGGTAAGATTCAAATGAAAAGAAAGAAAAAAGAAAAAAAAATGCTATGCTTCCTAGAGTTAAGAAATATGGTGGAGTGAATTGAGCTTAAAAGTGTACTCCTTGGAATTATTAAAACGAAATAGAGCGTAAAACGCACTCGTCATGCATGTGAGAAGGAGCGTAAAACGCACTCACCTTGATAAAAAAAATAATAATACTCTAGGAGGAATAACATAGCAGAAAATTAGAATTGAACTAAATTCTATTGATCTGAACATGAATACCCTACATGAGGTTACTATTGTGATATGTCTTGTAGGTTGATGACTTCTTAATACCACGAGTTTGGCATATAGTCCTTTTAAGGTCAAATTAATTTGGTGGACTTGTACACACACTATGGGATTGTAACTATTGTGATTTGATGACTGAGTGGTTGATAAATTTGCACAGATTTAATTGTTGAAAGTTATTGTATGATCTTTGAGGCTATGCATGGATTCATGATGAACTTAGGAGTAGGATGCATTTTTTAATTTTAAGAATTTATTTATTTATTGTTTTGAGTTTTACTTGAGGACAAACAAATATTTAAGTTTGGGGGTATTTGATGAGTAGATTTTATATCTATTAATTGGGTGTGTTTAACTTGAGTATTTTACTTTTCTTAAGAGTTTTTAGTAGTATTTTAGTGCATTTTAATAGTTTTTGTGAATAATTGATTTCAGCCTGTGATTGTGTAAATAATGGATATTATTGCAAGTTTAGCCTGGAATTGTTGTTACAGGTGAGGATTATTATTTGGCAAAAGTTAAACATGTGAATAAGTTTTAGTAGCTGCAATTCATGAAGAAGATTGGCCAAAAATGATGAACAAAGGAGAATTAAAGAAGGACAGGGTTTTAGAAGCTGAGGCTCGCGGAAAATGAACAGGAGCCGCGACACATAAACCTGAGAGCTGCGACGCATAAATTACAAAGGGCAGGAGCCGCAACGCATGATCCTGAGAGCCGCGGCGCTTGAACTCGGATTGGAGCACGCGTGGAGCTACGCGCCCGGATGATTTGTTTCCTTTTGGCTGAAGATTTGATTTTATTTGCACTTATCATTTACTGGTTAGAACTTATCGGTAGTTAGGAATAAACTAATAATTAGGGTTTTCATTCATTCATTTTAAGAGAGAAAAAACGGAGATTTTATTAAAGGGAGAATTGTTTTAGTACGTAGAAAATTAAGAGTTTCAGCAGAGCTTTATTTCGGAGGAGAACTAAGGCTTAGGAGGAAGAGCAAATTCGACAGAGTTTATTTCTTCTCTCTTATTTTTTTATTTGTAATCTAGAATGGATTCTAATGAATCATTGATGTTTTTTACCTTCAATATGAACTAATTCTTTTAGTTAAGGATTCAGTGGAACCTGATGATGATTTTATTTAATATTTATTAGTTCTTCTATTTAACTTGATATTGATTGAGTTGTTTATTATAACCTGTTTTAATTGTATAATTGCTTGATTAACAATTATTAGATAGACTTAGATGACATTTGACAATGGAATCTAGGTTGAGATCTGGTTATAATAATTTGTGATTAGTAATTTCTTCGGTAATAAGGATTATTGATTGAATGCTAATTTTGTGGACGGGATAGAAATATACCTGAATACCTCAAGTAACTTTGGAAAATGAATCTTAATGAATTTGTTATTATTGTTTCTCATAAAAATATAGGGGAATTAATAATAATAGGTATGCTTTATAACTATCTGAAAGGTGGTTATAATAATTATTAGTGATTTTTCGTTGACAATTCTAATTAATCAATTTAATAGAAGAATAGTAGTATTACTTAAATGAATCATCGGGGGAAATTGATTCCTTAACCTCTTTATTTATTGATTTAATATTTTTGCAATTAATTATTTAGTTAGTTCACTCAGTTGATATCAAAATTATCTAGATTAAATTAATTGATGAATAATTAGTATTCAGAATTAGTTAGGTTATAATTCACTCCTCGTGGGATCGACAACTCTACTTTCACTTTATTACTTGATTGACCGTGTATACTTGCACGTAAATTGCTAGTATAGATTTAACACATCAGGCAGGTCACTCTACTGATATGGATATTAGCAATCAATATGGGAAACGTAGAATATTTAATTCAGTTCTTGGTTGCTTTGTTTGAATGAGGATCGTAGAGTGTTTGGCTGACTATACGATCCTTTGGTGAGACTTGCTTCTTGCAGACGTTCAATGTGACCTTTTCATGTTGCGTTTTAGATCATTTAGAGATAGTATCAATGTTTTGCTCCTTTAGCTTCTTGAGAACTGCCGATTTGCTAATGCAGATGTGGCTCTACGATCGAGCTTGACTGATGATAGAATTAACTCTACGATCTGCTGAGTCACTCTGCGTTTGTCTGACCGAGTTTCACTATACGTTTACCTGGCCCAACTCTACGATGCGACTGGCCGAGCTTCACTCTACGTCTGCTTGGAAAACTCAACTATGCCGAGAAGGAGCTCTGCAACTAACCGAGCCTCACTCTACGTTTGCTTGGCAAATACTATGATGCGCCTAGCCGAGCTTCACTCTGTGTTTGTCTGGCAACCTCTGCTCTACGATCCTTCACTGGATGCTTTATGATGACTTGTGTAGTATTCAACGATCAGTCTAGCCTTATCATCTTAATACATTAGATCAACCTAACAGGCTTGATCTTTTCTATCTAAGTCCTTGTATATCAAATCTTTATAAGGACTTTATAATTCAGCTACTGAAACACATATACCTTAATATCCCAACATTAAATTAAAACATGTGATTTCTAACAGATCTATCCAATTGAATTGTTTTGGTTATGATTCTAATGCATGTATGAAATGAAAACCCTAATAATAGGGAAAAAATTTAGTCAGATATACCGGCAAGGCTGCAAGCGCATAAACCAAACGCATATAGTCGTTTGCAAGTAGAGTGTTGATTAACATAGAGTACTATAAGCTGATCACCTAGAAGTGTTCGTAAGTACATCGGTTTGCGGTAGAAATACGACAAAACCTTTTATGAATGAAAAAGAAATTTCAAGGTCTTTTGACAACTCAGTATGTCGTTTCGAAAATTATTTCAAACAAAAGCAAAGTATTGTTCTTACTTATTCAGCATGTTTCACAACTATTGTTCAGTTGTTGAATTGATATGATATGATTTCTAATTTTGTTGTTATGCAACTGTTATACTTGCTGACCAATTGAATGCTCATTATTGCTTTAAATTAAATGCTTTCAGTTAAGCCGGAGACTGTCGAAGGTTCCCGCCGGGACAAAGGCAAAAGAAAAGTTAACGAGTAGGATTATATTATCCTAATATGTAATAGCTTAGACTATGAAGGATTTATTATTATTATGAATGATATAATATTTATTAATATTATGACGATGAATGATGTAATGGTTACAGACCTGAGATTAGAGTAAAACATATTGTAATAATATAGTTATTACAATTATGTCAATTTTATTGTGATGAATGGGTAGTACCGTGACACACTGGACTCGGGTTTAAAGGTAGATCTGGATTTGGGGTCGTTGCACATTTTCTTAGTCACGATTTTTACTCTAATGAGTTTTTCTTGACTAGGTTTTAACGAGACGGTCAATTAAAATATAATTTTTATGTAAAAGATATGTACTCTTTTTCTCTTCGCTAAGTTTTTTTTCCACTGAATTTTCTTAATAAAGTTTTTAAGGAGACATAATCTTCTATATTAAATTAGGAGATCAAGGGAAGTGTTATAATATGATTTCTTTTATTAAATGCATTTAATGTAATTTATTCTAAGTTAGTGTAGTAACACACCAAACATTCATCATTTATCATTTGTGTGCTAATTTATCTGCCTATATATTGCAGTTTATCAAAAGAAGAAATTGAACTTGAATCTCTCATTGTTTCCCTTTCTCTCCGCTTATTTCTCTCTCTCAATATTGCAAGAATTAGAATATTCTCCTGACTTCTTCTAAAGTTTTATAACATCCATCATTCCATCATATCATATATCATATATCATATATATAATTCAACAAATAAAAAACCGACTCAAATAAAACCGACTTAGCACATACATGTATTTATTATTACCTAAAACTTCAATTTTCAAATAACGGCCCTAAATCAACAATTCCACTTCTAGAGAGAGGGAACGGAAGTGACTGTCGGACGGAGAAGTGGCGTAGATGGACGGAACGGTGGTGAATCCGGCGCCGGTGAGTGGAGTGAACACCGGAGCAAGCAGTGCGTTGTCGGCGTCGTATGTGAATTCGTTTCGAATAACGGCAGTGTCGGACCGATTAGCTTTACACGTTCTCAGTATGGACAGCAACGATTCTGTTGAGTTCTTCAATCTCTGCCTTTCTCTTGCCAGGTCTTTTTTATTTTTAACTATGAATTTCTTTCTTATTCTGTATATATTTAATTGAATATAAGTATGTGTATTTATGTATTTATTTACTGGATTAAATTTGATTAATTATGATTTTTAGGTTCATTTGTCTTACTTGCATTCTAGTTTTTGTCAATGGAATTTGTCTATACTTGTGTTATAAGTGCATGTAAATAGCTATTTTTAGCATTACTATGATGTAGTTTTTATGGGTAATATGAGTGAAGTACACTGAAATTTTCCATAGACTTTATTAACCAGATATAACTTTAATCTAATTATTTCACTGTAATTATAGCTACAATATAGAATTTTCTATAAAAGAAAAGCCATGTGAAACATGATTATGTTGATACTCTTTCTTGAACAATAAAAACACGATTTTTTTTGGTGGGTTGGGGGGGGGGGTGGGTGTCTTAAGAAGAAGATAAATTGAAGTGAATCCCAGAAACATAATGAATGAAATTAAAAATACAGGCCTAAGCCTTTGTGTCAAATTGAGTTGTAAACTTGTGTATCTAGGTTATTTCTTTGGTGTGGGCTCCCGTATCCCATAAGCAACGTTATTGGAGCTGCAAAAGTGAGTTTAGGAAATCCACAAACCTCTCGACAGGAAAGTGGTGACTTGCACGGACTGGTATATTGCTGCTACTGGTTTTGGTGGCTCTTATGCCGAACTTGTAAGCTTTTAAAATCACAGCAACCTGATTTTTAGTCTACGGAGCCAGGGACAGATCCAACCTCTTAGTTTAGTGGGTCAAATTTTTAAAAAGAAATTCCCACAAAAAAATAAAAATATAATAAAATAAATCACAAAACTAAATAATGCCCAAATATTATTTACAATAACATTTTTCGAGGATTCATTACTTGAAGTTGTTGCATGATAGTCTCATTTTTAATAGATACAAAAATCCACAAGCAATTACAAAAAATCTCAAAGCAATTGCTAAATTTGTAAAATTATAAGAAAATAAAATAACAATTACAACATATCGAATTTTCTCTAAAGTCGAGCTAGTGGAAAGAATTTGGCCAAGCCGCTTGACGAGAAATAGAGAGACAAAGAGTTGTAGTAGGCTTAGTGGCCAAGGTAGTATAAAATATGAACTTTGGAGAATTTAATATTTTTCAATCTAAACTTTAAATTTTTTATCAAACACTATAAAGTTTACTTTTTTTCTTTTTGACCCTCTGAAAATTCAATGAGGTCAATTGCCCCCTGCCCCTTACTTAGATCCACCCTTGTATGGAGTAAGGACCAATACTATGGGAGATTAACGGAAAGAGTAATTATTCATGGTTAGATACTACCAATACCCAAGAGAGTAACAACTTATGCAAGAGAGTATGCAATTAGATTTAGCAGAAAACGGCATGGCTTATATGATATAGTTTTTTGCAAAGATCAGATTGTTTGAGAAATGAGGTTCACTTACTGTTGAAGGTTTGTAATAATGTGAGTAAGGAAGCTTACACTGGAAACATATGGAAAAAAAATATAAAAAATTGGAGACATGCAAAAAAGGTCTAATATGCATTAATCGGTCCAAGAGGTAATTGTTAAACTTTTGAGTTGGATTGGGTAACTTGCCAGTCTTTCATGTATTTGTGCATTAATGACGATACTTTTAAAAATTCCAAAACTGATATTACTATATACTCTGAGCAGTTTCATTCGTATTAAGGCCAAATAAGAAGGATGTTAGATGTAATGAGGATAATATCATCAATTGCATACACATACTTGTGTGTTTTGTTCCATGCTGTCCTATGCTCCAGGCATACTTATGTTGGGTGGACTTTCAAAGAGTGGGATTCTATAACTCTATGGAGAGCCCATCTATGTGTTCTCACCACACATTGCTGTTATGGTGGGCTTCTATGTTTCCCAAGCACTTCCGGTTTAACAACACTTGGCAAAGCGCTGTGCTCATGCCAACCCTCTTAAACACGCATTTGTTTTGTTATTGATTAGGCCGGAGAAGGTGGTGGTTGCTTTAGTTGTATTGGGTTTTTATTGATTTGGTACTTTTTTTGGATGTTTGATTTGTTACAAAGTTAGATGGCCAGACCTTGGGTTATTCATTATTATATAGGTTCTTTAGATAACTAGATCTTTACGACAAGTTTAGAGAGGTGTTGGTTCATCAATAAACTAAGTTACAAGGACTCATATGGAGTATTCTGTCAGACATAGGTATTTGAATAGTCCAATAAGGGTATTCCTCAATTATGTCAAAATTTTACCCTAAAACGAAGTATCCAACAACCATATCCTTGACTAAGAGCCTCGTGTCAAACACGAGTTCTTTATAGGAAAAAGTGAATAGTTCATGTAACATAGTCGATAAAGATGTTTAATTTGAGTTGCTTTGGGATAAAATATCTTTCTTTACTTCTCTTTGGACTCATGAAATGGGAGCTTTTGGAGGAATTTCTTTGTTTGATCTTCAAAGAGATTGGCGGGCGGTGCTTCATTAATATTAAGTTTTTCTCGTATTTTCTTTAATTTCTTTTGAGAGGACATGTTGTCCTCGTCATGCGTTGTAATTTTCTCTTTTAATCAATAAAATATTCTTCTTTTATTAAAAAAAATATGTTTAATTTGAATTTAATATATTTTTGCTTATGTGATGATGACCAAATGGATAATTAGCCATTATTTGTATTTTATTGAAAATTGGTGGGCTATGTATAGCTCATACGACTCTACTGACCGCATGCTGTAACTTACAAAATTTTGCTTTAAAATGATGAAATAAATTTTTTATTGGATTTGTGATTTGTTTCATCTCGAGCATTGACATCAATTATTTGTGTCGCTATTCAAGTCATTCACCAAAAACATTTATTATGGTTAAAAAAATCTAATAGAGGACTATTTCTTTAAAATAAAAACTAGTAAACAACTAGAAATATAAAACGAAAAAGTACTATTTAGTTATAAATTCCCAATTCGAAAATTTAATCTTCTAAAAAGTCCTTATAAATGTCCAGATTGGAGGCGAGGGCAAAGGAATAGAGAGAGAGAGGCGGCGCCGTTGGGTGGGAGAGAGTTGTTGAGAGAGAGAGAGAAAGAGAGGTGAAGCTAATGGAGATGGAGAAAACAGCCATTACTCCGGTCCCCAATTGTCAAACAGCACATCATGAAAGCATTGAGTCAATGTTTCATAAGTACACATTTTTTCTCCGTCGTCACCTATATTTTGCAGAATATAAAACGGCCGATTGTGTTAAGCTTTATCTATCTCTTTCCAGGTGCTTCTACATTAAATTCTCATATGCATTGCATAATTATGCCTAATATATTTTTCCATATAAATTCCATCACGAATTTTAATTTTTTCTGTTTATTATTCCCTCAGAGGTTTTTTCTTCACCAATTAGTTGGATTTGACCATTTAGTTTGGTCCATTTTTATATTTTTTAAATTATTCTTCCAATTGTCAAATTTAATTATTTGTGTTTTTGCTTAAATACTCTTCTTGATAAATTTGTTATGTATGAAAAATGTTAATCAGTTATACATCCAAAAAAAAGAGTGAATAATCTATTAATATTGGTGTTTGTGCAGTTGCAAGTTTTCTCGAATGTTATCCTTTAATTGGAAGTTGGATTAGAAGTTGTTCTCTTCATATGATCGAATCAGGATATAGGGTGGAGTAGTCTAATCGCCATTAATAAAGTGGCTCTCTTGAGCCGTTTGAGCCGTTGGTGAATTTGTGTCACAAGAATTTTTTTTTCATAATTTTTATATTTATATCTCCTAATTTGTTGGTAATAACTTTTTAAATTTTTTCCTCTCTTCGAATAGGAGTTTCACATTCTTTTTTCTCTCCCTCACTTACTCTAATATCCTTTCATATATCATTCAATTTTTTAATTTTTTTTAGTATATCTATTTGCACATCCCGTTTCACACCCAAAGACACAAAAACAAAAAATAGTACTAAAAGTATTTCTCTCTTCTCTCTGTTCAACACTTTTACCTTTGTGCGTCTCCCAACAAGATTTTTCTTTTAAAAAAATAAAAAATAAAATTACACACATAGTGTGTGCAAAGGTGACTAGCATTTGTTGAGTCCACTCCCCTCCACCACCTAGATCGTAGATTATAATAGCTATCAATTTTGGGATGCCTTACCTGGCTACTTCAATTTTCTTCTTCATCATCATTATTCAGATTATTCCTCCATGGACATCATCTTCCTCAAAATCTGGCCCATTCTTTCTTGACTAAGACTTCTGAGTAAGCCTCTAGCTGCTCTATTTGCAACATGTATTGCCCTCTTGAGTCTTGCCTCTTCCTTTATCTCCAAAGGGATTCATAACCTTCATCACTTTCTGGAGTTTTCTGTCTAAGCAACTCATTTATCCCATTCATAAAATAATCCAATTTTTTTTTTTTTAAATTTATTTATCAAGAGTTGCAACTCATTTGTGTACTCTCTCTGTAGCTTAGAAATTTTATTGAAGCATTTGGTTGAACACTCGGTGAGAAGATCCTGCCGTTTCATATGTATTTTTAGGAATGTAATTTATTTGGACAATTGAGAATGTGATTTTGAAAATTTGATTAAGCAATAATAATATTACTTAATACTTGAGCTGGTGAATTTGAGTAGTATTATACGGTCAGAAATGGATATTGTCCGGGACAATCTGAATCTGATTATCCAAGATCCAAACAAAGCTACACCAAACTAGCACAGGCTTAGTTAGTATGGTTTAAGAGAGTATTTAAGCTAGAAGTTTAGGCACCAAATAATTAGATACTAATTGAATACTAGTGTTAACACCTATTTATCATAATAATAAGAAGTGTTAACAACTAGTTATCATAATAATAACAAGTGTTTAAATGTAAACTATGGTTGTTTGATGCTATGATGGAGTTATTTATGCTAAATGATGATGAATTCGCAACCAAAAACACAGCTAAAGGATTTATTTGAGAATATTCAGTAATTTTAACTGAAAATCAGAATAAAGAGTGTAAACATGAGTAAACGATGTTTGTAAGATGTAATATGGATTGGGCCAAGTGTATAGAATAGAAAGGAGTAAGATGGAATAGATTTATACCTGATTCAAGCTGTTGACTGATTTTCTTCGATTGCATTTTTTTTTTGGGAAAAACAAAGCAGTCATCCAATTTTCTATTGCTTTGGTGCTGAGATTTTGAGCTGCTATTAATGGTTTTAGGATAGAAGAATTAGATAGTATATAGAAGGCAGTAAAATAAGCTTAGAACATAATTAGAATAAGGGAAGAGAGAATCAGAACAAAGAAAGGAGAGAAGAGCTCAGAGGAAGAGGAAGGTTCCAGGCTCGAATGAGCATACCAATTTGTCAGGCAGGGCTATTGCCCTGATCTGTGATGCAGAGGTAGATAGAAATTTTAGATAGTTTCAGATGAGAATTAAATAGAATTAGGGAGGAAGAAGGAGAGAACTCAACTCCATTAGTTCGAACAGATACAAATGAGAAGAAAGGGAGATAAAGAGAAAACTTCAAAAGCTTTTTACATTTCTTTCATTTCATCATTCGATACCTCAATTACAAAGCCATCACATTTATTCACTGAAAAGATAACTTCCTGGAAAATAAAGCTAATCCTACGCTACTTTGTTATCCTACACCCTTAGTAAACTTACTTCACACAAAATAGCATTGGCACTAGAATACCATGTGAAACAGAACTAGTACATAGACCAAGCTATAGTCTAGCCATAGAGGGATTTCTCAACTTCCTCTTTTGAGTCATTTCTTCCTATGTGTTTTTCAATCCTTAGGGATGCTATAATATACTATCAATACTACCTTGCATGACATTGTGATTTGATTTTATTTTTGTATCTCATAGTTTGGACTGTGGTTTGCCAATCTCCTTTTTATGTGTGTGCCCCTATTTCCTTTTAATGAATTTGATTTTGGAAGAAAGGTAGTGGAATTTTGTTTAATTATGGTGAATTTTAAGTGAGGCGTTGCAAAGATTTAAATCAAATGGCTAGTGCGACTGAATACCCTTATGTGGTGGCCCTATTAGTTAGATTTTTCTATTCTAAGAATCAGTTTAGGAGATTGTTCTTCAGAAGAAGATACTGCCTACCATTTTATGCTGTTTCTGCATGTTTATTTCGCTGCTGACTGGAATATGACGGTTGAGTTTTGTACCTAAGACTGATTGTGCTAAAGCACAACGTCATGGTTACAGACTTGTTTAAAATTGCTATTAGAATTTCGGAAGGCATTGCTAATTTTTGGTCTACTGTGATAAATAGTGGAAGCCACGGGGAATGTATTTTAACATATGCAAAACCTAATCAATTGTAACTAGCTTCAGTCCAAAATGAAGGTTTTAAGCAACTTATATAGTTATATGCTCTGTAGTACTGCATAAATCTGGAGTTTTATGGTCTAATATATGCGTTATTAACATTTGTTTGTCTGGGGTTTTTGGGTAAGATTGATGAGTAAAGAGTTGTTTTTGGAGCATAGTTTCTTGAGGTTCTTGGGCATTTTAGGGGCAAAGATTACAAGTGTATTGATTAATGAAGGACATGCCCTATTTGAATTTTTCGAGGTTGTAATGTTTTATTGTTGAGATTTTTGAAATTTGTTGAACTAGTCAATGAATAGAAGAAAGTTTTCAAGTGGGTTCAAGGTTGGTGCTCATATGCGGAGTTTA
This sequence comes from Aralia elata, assembly GCA_034770075.1. Classification (NCBI taxonomy): domain Eukaryota; kingdom Viridiplantae; phylum Streptophyta; class Magnoliopsida; order Apiales; family Araliaceae; genus Aralia; species Aralia elata. The sequence goes on from CM068381.1 coordinate 30,149,235, forward strand.
TGAATCGTCCTTTCTGCATCTAGTTTGCATAACCCCAAATGCATGGCTAAGAAGTTGTTTGCTTGCGTGCTAACTCCTCCTGCCTTCTCTGTATTTTGCGTTAGACGCCTTATTTTTGTGTAGATAAAATGTAGACAAGCCTTTAGTTCAAGCTTCCATTATGTTTATGTAGTTTCACTATCAAGCACATGAAAACTTTTGTTTATATTCAGTGGCGGAACAAGAACATTTTAGAAGGGGGGCAAAATAAATCAATAAAAACATTTATTGACGCTTGAATTGCTTTTTTTGATTTTACAATTGAGAGAAAGCAACTGTATTCTGCGAGTATGCATAGTTTGAAAACGTCTCAAAATTTGTTCGTTTTCAATTGTTAAAAAAATATCCTTCTCAATATAAACTACCAGACTATCATTCATCCACTCGTCTCCCATTTTATTACGCAAGCTAGTCTTGACAATTTTCATCGCAAAGAATACTCTTTCAACAGTAGCAGTCGCAACTGGTAAAACCAAAGCCAACTCGATCAATTGATATACCAATGTAAAAGTCATATTTCTTCTTGTTTCAATCAGTTTCTTAGCAAGACTTCCCAAACCCAAATCTTTGATCCCAAAAAATTGACTATCGCGTCGCATATCACAAATATAATTTTCAAGTTGATCCCCAAGTATCATGCGATCAGTCAATGAGAAGTCTTCTGGATAAAGCTCAGCAAGACGGAGTAACTTATTTTTGTCAAATTTAGAGAACGAATCCCTTGGATCAAGGCATGATATGCATAAAAGTAACTCTGTGCTTGCTTCTGAAAAACGATTGTTCATCTCTTGAACAATTGAATCAACAACCTACATTGTAATAATGAAAAATTAACAAATAAAGATAAATTCTTGGATAGGAATAATGAAAAAAGATATATAGAGATTATACCTGACAAAAAATCTCAACACGATAATGATGAAAATTAGTAATAATTTGTCCATTGCGCCTGCTACGACCACGGGATCTCATGTTGTCTTTCATATTAATTATTGGGATCACGTTCTTATCGCAAAAAATATTGACTTCCTTCAAAAAATTCTCCCATTCCGCCTCCCTAAAATCTTGTAGTCGAGCTTTCATTACCCCAATCAATCTCACAGCATGTACAATGTTTTGATCTTTTTGTTGTAAGGCAAGTGACAAATCATTTGTGATTCCCAATAAATATTTCATCAAATGCATCACAAATACAAATTCATAATTCTCCATCTTATCAATCAAACTTATGGCTATACCGCTATTATCATCAGAAGCACCATCATCATGCACATTTTCAAGCACTTGTAATACGGAAGTCCACATAAACATAAGACGGATTATTGTTATGTAATGTGACCCCCAACGAGTATCTCCTGACCGTCTTAAACTGATTTCTTGATTTTTTCCTTTACCACTAACTATCTCTCCCTTTTCCAAATACTCTACGATCCTATCATGTTCAAGCTGTCTAAGTTTATCTTTCCTTTTACATGATGCTCCAACCACATTCACAATCATAGTAACATATTGAAAAAAATCACTCACAATACGGCTGCTCTTGGCAATAGCAACAACAACTAATTGGAGTTGGTGAGAAAAACAACGGACATACCTTGCATATGGATTTTCTTTTAAAATAAGAGCCTTCAATCCATTGAACTCGCCTCGCATATTTGAATCCCCATCATATCCTTGACCTCTCAATCTCGATAATGACAATTTATGTTTTGCAAACAATTCATCAATAACATTCTTCAAAGAAATAGATGAAGTGTCAGGCACATGTACCACACCAAGAAACCTTTCAATCACATCTCCATGGTTGTTTACATATCTCAAAACAACTCCCATTTGCTCCTTTATTAAAACATCTCGAGACTCATCAACCATAATAGAAAAGATTTTGTCCCCAATATCATTGATGATGGCAAGTGTAGTTTCCACAGCACAAGCACTTGCTAGTTCTTTTTGAATTTTTGGAGAAGTCATTTGATTGTTTCTAGGAGCGTTCTCATTAACTACCTTGCCTATCTCTTCATTTCGTAGGCTGTACCACTCAAAAAACTCAAGAAAATTTCCCTTATTTGATGAAGTCGATGACTCATCATGTCCACGAAAAGGCAAACCTTGCTTCAAAAGAAGGCGTGTGACATCCAAAGCCGCCGTTAAACGGGCGATAAGCAACCTCCATCTCTTGCCCATGTGCTAGTAGTATATGTGACACACTCTGCCTTTGATTTTGAAAACCTTGAAATCGTATTCTAGCATCATTATGAGCACTATTCGAAGCACCCACATGTTCTTGAAATTTTTCCAATGCCTTTTTCCAGTTGTTGAACCCTTTTTTGGTAAAAGCATCTACTCTGTTTGAATTGCTAAATAGATAGCACCAAAAGCAAAAGGCTGCATCCTTTGAAATGCTATACTCCAACCACTCAAATTTTTTAAACCAAGCGGGCCGAAAGCTTCTCTTCACATTAGTTTTTAATTTTTGGGGATAATTATGGGCAATTGGTTGACATGGACCTCTAGTCAAATACTCTCTTCGAACTTGATCTCTAATCACAATATCAAAGTCTTCAATTGATTTACGTAACCCCGGATCACTAACAATATCATTCGGATTGAACTCCACACGTGAATTTCTTATACCGCCACTTGCTTCGGAACTTGAAAATTGATTATTAGAAGAACCAACAGTTCTTGGTCGCTTAATCACGTATTTGTCCATAATCTAGAATAAATAAAAATATCAATTGCTAATAGTTTCATTTTGCCCAATTATAGTATTTCACAATAATTTCATCAATTTAAACATTTCTTAATAATTTCATCAATTAACATAATTCAATTAGTTCACAAATAATGAAACAATATACAATAAATATACAATATAAATTCAAGGATAATAACACATAATCTCTAATTCATGGCATAATAAACAAACTCTAAATCTCTAATTTAATGAATAATGACAACATTAAGCACAAAATTCCTTATTTGTATAATTGTATCAATTTTAATTTTTAAATAATGACAACAATAACCACAAATCCCTAATTTTTTAAAACCCTAAATCAAATATTCAATTAAATTGACAACTACTAAAACTTACACGCTTGCAACGGCGATTGGCGAAGCCGCGAAGGAGGGGCGATCGGTGACTGGTGTCTGGTGAGCTGCTGAAAAAAAAAAACTAGCAAGTAGCAATATGCAGAGAGGCGGAACTGGAAGAAGAAAAAGAAATAGAACTTGGAAGGCAGGAAGGGTATAAAGTGGCTGGCGGCTGCTAAAGCTTAAAAGAGATAAGGGTATATTTTCTTTTAACTTACTAAATGAAACGACGTCGTTTTATTTAGTAAGTTAAAAAAAAAAACTTTAAACTTCACTTATCAGACATTCAGACTCACTGCCGCAGTCAAGTGTGAATATGAATTATGAATATATGATACCCCTGCTCCCCAGCCTTGGGGGGCATATGCCCCCTCCTTCTGCCCCCCCTCCTTCCGCCTCTGTTTATATTTCAAGTACTCCCTCCGTTCCATAATATAGGATTAATATTGATGTTTTAAAGTCAATTTGATATATTATAAAATTCAAAATTGATATGAATCAGTTAATTTTAGACAACACAATTGTGAAAATTGTAAACTATCACTATCACTAATTACATGATTTATTGTTTTCAAAATTTAAATGAATCACATCAATTTTGAATTTGAAAGTTTCTCAAATTGACTTTGAAAAATCAAACTTGATCCTGTATTGTGGAACATAGGCAATATGTTTTTGATATAGTTGAAAATCTGTTATATTGAAAATATTAAAATATGTTAGATATAATTCACACATTATATTTTTGGCATGCCTTAAAATCCGTGCATAGAGAACGATTGTAGGCTTAATAGTATATTAACTATTTTACTGTGATAAAAGAGGTCTTAAGTGGCATATGTGGTGCTCTTCTCCTACCCCTCCTATCAATTGGTAAATTATAAAATAAGATAAAATTCATGCTGAAGTACACCAAAGAAAACTGGGCACTTTAACTGGGTTGGAGGTAAGTGTATGTGATGAGAGGTGCAATTTGGAATTTCATAACTTCTAGTATAGAGGGGATGGAGCTTCATTCGGCACCATCAAGTACCTTCAACCATATCTGGGGAGTGCATTTGCAAAGTGGATTTTTTAATTACATCTTTGAGTGTGTTATGATCAATAGCGTTCCCAATTCATTTTTAGCCTTTGGTAATCTATTTACAATGAGAGATTTGTTAACACATTAATCTGTGCAATTTTAAATCTTCCATTTGCTTTCTTGTCCACGTTGCACATCAAACTAGCATGTGTGTGTGTGTGTGTATGTGTCAAGTGTGTGGTTTGTGTTGCAAAACATATGGTGTGTGTGTCTAGCTTGTGTTTTTGACATTTGGCTCAACATTGATCTATCTTTGCATCATATTATCTCGTACTGAATTCGACTAGCAATATAAATTATAAGCGCTTTCTTGGGTATGTTACAATAAAACATTATTGATTACAGTGGCATCTAATTTGTTCTTGAATTTCATTTTATAGATAACTCTCATTGTAGCTGACTAAATATACTTTGCCAAATGCAGAGGTATTGACTATGCAATTGCGAATAGTGAAGTTCCAAGCAGAGCTCGAGAGCTGCCTATATTGTTGAAGCAGGTGAGTTATAATGATTTGAGTGAGACTATAGTTTTTTCTATGATTTTCAGCTGCATTGGTTTTCATAAAGTGGTATAGCTTGAATGTTGTGTGCAATTTAAGTGATAAAATTGCCATGCTTGGGCATTTAGATTCAATTAGTGTTTACGGTATGCATGGTTCATCTACACATCCCTTAGCCCATGGTTACCAAATATAACATTTTTGCCACTAATTAAAACATTCCCATTCTCACTTTTATTTTTATTTTTTATTTTTGCCGCAGTAAGTAAAAGTATATAAAAAGTTGCTACAATGGAGTGAAAAGTGAAACACTAAACGAATGGCTCTCAACGAGCCCCTAAATTAAAGTCCCCCAATAAATCAATGAAAGATTAGACCCTGAAAAAATCTCATTTTGCAAAAAGTATAACATCCTCTAAAACATAATCTACTATAAAGTGCCCGTTTTTCCTCATTTCAGAGTGCCTCCTATCTCTCTCATGCCAAATGGTCCACCATTAAGCGATGAGGGATAGTATACCACCTCTTCAAAAACCCAACATCTTTCCAAATTTGCAAGAACGTCTTAATCGAACATGTCATCACCTCCTCCATGCCAATCAGTGCAGAACCATCATTTGGAGCTGTTAGCAAAGTCACAATGCAATAAAAGATGATCTAGGGACTCCCATTCTTTCTTGCACATATAACATCAATTAATCATAAGGATTTTGATGGGGACTCAAGAGTTGAGAAGAAATTTCTATATGTTAAATTTGGGAGAAATTGATATATCTAATTATTATTATCCCCATGCTGGATATCTTAGGAATATTTATTATGTGGTTAGTGTATTTAGTCATTTATTATTATTTTCTTATTCCCCAAGTAAATTTAGGGTTTAGCTCTCCGTGATATTAGTCCCCACAATTGATTATTATTCAGATTATTATTCTGTCTGTGGACAGAAGTGACTGATCTTTGTGAAGTGATCTTGTATGTTGTAACACTGCAGAGTGGCCGATTTCTCTGCGAGAATGGGCATAATTCTACTTTTTATTTTTTATTTTTCATCTTTCAATTTATTCTACCGTATCAACTGTCCACACATTATTTTGAGTCAGATGGCCCCAACAGTCCCTGTCCAAGAGAAGGCCAGGTTCATTGAACCCTTACCCATTCTAATTCTTTTCCAAGGGAAACTCAAAGCATTTTAATCTGGAAAACTCCGATTGAAAGACCTCACTAAATCTCTTTCTATTATGAATGCGTCTCGCTGAATCTCTACTGCCACTAAAAGGACCAATACCAGGTAACTATGACAATAACTCATCAATCACCCAAACTCCCAATCCTGAAAGTTCTGTCAAAAATTGCTTGCATGAGGTTCCCCTCCAAAATCACCACATAATTCGCAACCATGGCCCTATTAGGCAATAACTAAGGTGCCATTAATGGAAAACTACTCTCCCTCTCCTGTTAATAGACTTAAGCAAATCCCCAACCCAAAAGGACCTTTGTAACCCACTGTAGACCAACCATCTGGACACCTAAATTCACTCATGCCCACCTTCTTCCACAATCTGGCCTTCTCTACAACAAATCGCCACAACCATTTACTGTACACTTGATTAAATCTGTCAAAATTGCAAAAGCCTATTCACGTCAAATTCACCAGAGAGAAACCTTTATGGTACTTACCGGCCTCGTCTTTTCCTGACTACATAAAATTGCAACCATCTTATGTAACCTCCTTTGAACTGAAGCTAGTAATTTCAGCGACGTCAAAAAGTAAGTAGGAATATTCATCAAAGTGACATTCATTATCTGAATACGTTGTCCTTAATTTCCTACACTTCTATCAGGAAGCACAGTTATCCGTGTGTTTGTCGTTTGAAAAATTTCATTACAAGATGCTTCAAGTACAAAGTAGAAGCAGGCATTCACCCTGAGATATGAAACATTATAAGTTGTAGTTTTTCAGCACTAGCATAAAGGTGTGACCAGTTAAAACTACAACTGATTAAAGTTTACTTGGTTGGAGAGACATAGGAACTCGATTACTTGGTTTTCCGACAGATCAAGTATTTCTACTAATATATCCACGAAAAGATATGTATACTAGAAAATTATGTCCTTGTTGAATACTAAATTTATCTGTGGAGTGTGTAAGAAAGTTACTCATCACGACACAATTGGTTGTACATGATCTTGTTTTTCCATTTCCTTTGGTCTAGTTTATATTGTTTGATGTAGAACAACGTGAAAAGAACGAATAAAGGGCTAAAAGATATAATAAGGCTAAAAAGTCACAAAAGTGCAAGGCTTAAAATCAATATCAATTCACTTTAAATAGTAGTGATGGATTGCACGAGTTTATATTTAACCACCAAGTAAATTCCTACGTAGTCTAATTTAAAAAGGAAACCAATCTACTATAATTAAAATTCTAGAATATCCTACCTGATATAATAAACTATAATTACATCAATTACCAATATTTATAATCTAAATGATTAATGTAAAGCATTCAGTATTAATTACTTAACATTTTGATCTTCTTCCGCTTTGCATCAAATTATCTCTCACATGGTATCTTATATCCTCTAATCATATGTTGGTACAAATGGAAAATATCCCCTGCTGAGTGATATGAGCTCAAGTCCAAAAGAATCATATCAGCTTCGTAATAGAGTACTCTGCTGCAAACAAACAGCGTTTTCGATTTGTTGAAGGGTCTTCTAGCTCTACGATGTTGCTATATCTATCAATGAACTACCATATTTTAGCTTAGGATTTTTACCTGATGAAGGTTGAGCTTTGAAGTGACTTAAGAACCACCAGGATTTACTAGAATTGCTGTTCAAATATGAGGAAAATAACCAACTGAACTTGGATCACTAGTGGCTATTTAGTTGAGATCTACCAACTGATTGGTTAAAATTAGTATTTTTTTAATGATAATATATTGTTCTGCAAGTGTAATTAATCTAACCTAAGTGATTGCTGACCATCTGGTTAGTTTCCTAGTGCTTTTTTTTTGTTCATCTCCTCAGAAAAGATTAAATAGCTTACAATTTCCGAAATGCTTGTCTCCGTTCTCTTAGTTATTTTTGAGTTAAATTGAAGGGTCTTAGATTTGTCAATTCATTTTAAGGATCTCTGGAAGGAGCTTAGATTTTCCTTGAGTTGGCATATTTTTCTTATAGCATACAATTTCTGATAGGATATGGTTATTAGGAACGTTGATCGATTTGGTAGATAGTACAAAATCGGGTACGGGGGGAGCCTATTGGTGAAGTTCAAAAGGTATCTACGAACCTGCACAACGATTTGGAACGGGAATGATAGTTCTCGGTTCGTAAATCGCAGGGTGGATAGGGTTCCCTGGTAACCTTATAGAATTATTTCTCTAGTAGGCCAGGGTCTCCACTTGGTCTTTGATGTTACCTAACTGGAGAATTTGACAGCTGCAACATACTAGGATTGGTTGACTCTCATAAGACTCTGATCAATTGTAAATCTTTAAAGTCTCATTTCAGAAAGATTTCTGGTACTCCCAACAAAGATGCTCAAATAGCCGGAGCAACGGAGAAGCTCTGAAACAGAAATTTTACTCTTTCAAGGCTTATCAACTTTCACTTTTCCTAAGACGTTGACTGTAAAATCTTATTATAATATTATATCTATCTTTAGTAGAAGTACTCCCTCTGTCCCATGAGAACTGGACTAGTTTGGCTTTTTAGGTCAAATTGACCTATTAACTAAATTTTATACTCCCTCCGTCCCAAGATAAAAGTCCTTCATTGACTTTTGTGGTCAAATTGACCATTTTTAAAATTAACAATTAAACATATATATTTAGATTTTCAAAAAAAACAAACATTGATATTAATACTAAATTGTATATAGTTTATAATGTTTACAGGCTTTTTACATATATATAAAAGAATAATAAGATATATATTGATTTGAAAAATGGTCAATTTGACCATAAAAGTCAATAGAGGACTTTTATCCTAGGACCGATGGAGTATTATTTCCAACAAATTTAGGTGGAGGGAGTGGGACTACAACCATAATAAACTACAGAGAATTTTCTACTAACCCCAATGTTCATGAGTTCGAAAATTTAATAAATATGCTTAATTATTACTCTAAAAATGGTCAATTTGACCAGAAAAGTCATATTAGGTCAGTTAAAGGCAACGACGAAGTAGAAAATTTTCTTGCCCTTCATTCCATTACAGGAACTGTCCCTTATGTTATAATTTTATCTTGTAAATAAAGATTTTTTTATTTGTTTCCATTTATATATAAGTTTATCTATTATGTGTAATATTTGTCAATTTGCCTTTTTTTATGATTTATAGGTATGTCAACGCAGAAATGATTTCCTATTGCGAGCAGCGATCATGGTGTTAATGATCTCTGTAAAGGTATCCCCTGAATTTATACGCTTAGTTTTTCCTTCTCTTACGGTGAAATTCTTGTCACCAACGTGTGTCAACCTTACTAGATAAAGTTATGGATCTCTTTGTTAGTTAAGAGGTTCTAGAAATAGGAGTCACATGATTTGTTAGGTTGATAGGTTCATTTTAGCATGGTTCAAGTTAGTAGTTGATGTTGCATAGATTCTAAATCTAGTATAAATAGAGAACCATGGATTTATGATCTCATCAATGAAATGTAATAGAAAAGGGCTAATGGCTTAGTCCATCTATCTTTTGCTCACTACCTTTCGCTCCTAGTTTCCTTAATTCTCATTCACTAAACTCTCCAATTTCTACTGATCTTTACTCATACAACATTTATTCTTCAACCCGCAGCTCAATTCATCATCATTTTCGCTCCTAAGAAACTCACGGATTACGTCCAAATCTATCTAATTCTCAACTATTCTTCAAGTTAGTTAATCTCTTGCCAGAGATTGATTCAAGTCAGCCAAGCTAGGGTTTGGTGTGACAGCATGTGATTAAGTTTGGAATTGTAATAAATATTATTCAACACTTGGTTATTTTTCTGTAAGTGATGGTTCAGATTTAAAGAAGCTGGTGTATTTACTTGCATTGTGGTTTTTTTCCTTTCGTCTTTATTTTTTCCTGATAAGTTACTTGTAAGGAGTTTCTTCATTCTTGTTTACCAGGTTTTCCTTCAAAAGCAAATCAATGCCTTTCATAACACATTGATGTTAGTTTGTGCTGAATGTAATTTAGTTCGATTCACTTATGTTTCTTCTTTGCGAGAAAACTACTTGGTCATTTACTATGCCTTCAAAAGCATTGGTTTTGAATAACATTTTTCTCATTGCTATGTGGCACTCTCCCATTATATTCTTCACTACATCTAATATATAAGTTTGTCCTACATTTGTTTTGAAGAACATTTTTTCTTTGTTATCTTTAGGGTGGAAGGCTAAGCCAATCCATATGAAAACTATAGATTGTGTGCTGTGAACAATTAATCAATATTATGAAAAATTCTACAACTTAGCAATTATTGTATAAAAAGAACTATTTCAAAATATAAGAAAGTATTCCCTCCGTCCTCAAAAGCATGTCCGAAAGTACACTAGCATTTTGTCCTCAAAAGGATGTCTAAAAGTATACAAATCAAATGTAAAATAGGGCACAAATACTAATTACCCCAAAGTGCACATTTCCCCATACAAAGACTACTACCTAGCATAGTTATCAAGGCGACAAGTCGAGGCGAGGCGACAACCGGGAGCTCTTACGCTTAGGCGACAAGGCGCCCGACTAGTCGTCCACAAGTCGACAAGTCGTTAACAATGTAAATTTTATACGAATAAAATTATATATATTTAATATTTATATAAATATTGATATATTTATTTTTCTAATGATTTACCATATTCATAATACATGTAGCATATCAAATCACAATAAGAAGTGAACAAGATCAAGTCAAAATGGATAATTTTATTATAGTTGTAAACTTGTAATTTTTTGAACTTGTACAACTTCAAATTATATAAATGGTGATACCTTTGTAATATTTAGTTTAATTCAATATACTTTATTAAAGCAAGTTCTTTCTCTTAAACACATGGTAATTGTCGGGGAATATATATATATATATATGTGTGTGTGTGTGTATGTATATGTATATGTATATGTATAATAGACTAATTTGTACGTCTCAAACAGGTTACATGTTTTACAGTTCATAAAGGTTTTAATGTCTTGGTATTCTTAGCGTATTAAGTTTATCAGTTCCTGGTCGTTTGGAGCTTTGAACTTTGTTGTCTGATGTTTATTTTATTATTATACAATATAAAAAAAATTGAGCATATAAAGAAATGCAAAGAGTGAAAGAGTAAAATAATATATTTTACTTAGTTTATGCTCTCCCAAGTGAAGACAAACCTTAGTTGGCAACAAAATCAGAAGCTAGTGGAGGGGCAGCAGCTAATAGAGCACGGGGATGTGTGTATATATATATAAAATATATATACACATATATGTGTATGTATATATATATATGTGGAGCATGGGGATGTGTGTGTGTGTGTATATATATATAATATATACACATATATATGTGTGTATATACATATAAATTTTGCTGCCCACTAAGGTTTGTCTTCACCAAGTATCATCAGTACCCAAAAATTTTCTCAATCACAAAGTTGTTCAAGTCGCCCACCAAGTCGTCCACCAAGTCGCCCACCAAGTCGCTCGACTTTCTCCCCTCCCACCAAGTTGCCTAGATGCCTTGCCAATATGCATCGACTGGACGCCTAGGCGACGACTTGATAACCATGCTACCTAGTTAATTTTGGTATTTTTGTGGGTGCAAACAAAGGGTATAATTGGAACAAATTTTATACTCTCTCCCCTTATTTGCCAACCTTAATTTGTGTTCATTGTACTTTTAGACATCCTTAATTTGTGTGTCTAAGTTAAAGAAGTTTATGAAACAATAATGATTTACTCTTTCTGTCCCAAAATAAAAGTTCCACTTCTCAAAAGTCAAAAGTTTTAAAGAAAACTCACACTTTAACATTATCAATGTTCAAGATTTGATTTCACTTGAGTAAAACTCAGTACATTAATTTTGAAGGTGGACTCTCATTTTGGGACATCTCAAAAAGAAAAGGTGCACTCATCTGGAATAGTTGTATGTAATAAGATCTCTTTGGTGATAAATATTACATCTGGAAAGTTGACAATAAAGAAAATGTCAATCCTTAACTTTTAATTAATCTTTAGTAATGTGACAAACTCTACAATTTATTTTTAAGGATAAAAGACTTTTTACTAGAAGGAAAAGAAGGTGCAAAAGAGGAGGACAAAAAAGTTAGTTGATTTCTATTTTGGTGTTAGACTTTATTAATTTTGGCTTTAACTCCAACAAAGTAGCTATTCTCATAATAAAGATACATATAATTGAATTCATTAACTACTACTCCCTCTGTCCCCAAAAGGATAACTTAAGTGGTAAAAAATCTTTTCTTCAAAAGGATGACAAAAGTGCTACATAAATTTTTACTTGGACAAAATTACCCTTGACTTACTATCATATTTTACTTACCTTAATAGTCAATCAGTCACATCACTAATTCTCTCTCTCCCTAAAATCCAATTAAATATATTAACCCATACAAATATCAACTTATCAAACTACTCGAGGACAAAGGTAGATTGAAAAAAAAATATATACTCATAATTTTTTCACTACCTTAATTTGTGTGAAAATTGAACTTCCGTCATCCTTTTGGTGACGGAGGGAGTATTGTTTTGTCCCACTGTAGGCCTTAGGTACACAGACTATTGGTTTATTATGGGTGCTTTTATTATTAATTAAAAGCTTCTTCATAATGTTAATATAATATTTAATTTACATAAAAAAATTATTTATTGATTGACTTCAAGAATTTTAGGTTTATTTTAATTAATCACGAAATACCTTTTCTCTTTACAATTTCATTAAGGTAAAATGCATCACAATTTTAAAAGGGCTACTCTAAATAGTGTCATTTTAACATGCTTGTTTTTCTCACTTGAGAAAGGAAATCAAATGGTTTGCCTTGAATGTTCCATTTGGTCGTACATCATGGCAACATCACCTATATTATTTTTATACTCTTAATTGTTGTATGAGGTATGATAAAAAATGTGATTATTGTCTACGTGGTAGATTTGATATTTGATGTTTAATTAGTGTACTTGAAACGTGGTTTGTATGGTACATAGTACGAATATGGGTTAAAACGTGATACGCTATATAGCTAAAATGCGATGCGCTAGGGTATCTTTATATAAGTTCTTATAGTTAGGAATTCCCTTAGAATTTGAATGTAATAAACCCAAGCTTATAGAAGACTTTTAGTTGAATTAACAAGTTGATTGATTTATGGATAATTTAATATAAATGTAATTTTCAAACATCCAATACTAAGTTATAGTATTGATACTTTGTGCAATTATAGGTAAAACAAGAAAGAAATTTTTTGGGAGGCTAAATTTAGAGTATTGGTACGTAAGAGTACCATGTTTAGGTACACAAATAGGTTCGCCAGGTCAATGAGAATATCCATGTTTAGGTACGTAAATAGGTTCGCTAGGTTATGAGAATATCTGGTAACTCTGACAGCATCAGCTCTATTTTTCACAATATAATTGATTCTTTCCTTGTTGATGCGCTGTTGTTTTTAACTTTTCATTTCTGGCGGTTCGTGTATATACCCTTTCAATTCCTCATTTAATAGATGATGTCTTGCACGAATGTCTTGAGTATGCTGGCTATTCTTTGCTACATGAAGTTCTTTTAGTAACCTTGACCTCTTTTTTATAGAATGCCTGTGAGAATGGATGGTTTTCGTACAAGGATAGTGAGGACCTTAGGACTCTTGCAAATGAGGTTTGTAAATATCTTCCTAAATTTACTTATAATTGATTTCTTGATTTCTTCCTAATTCCAGGTTAGGGGGATTGTATCATATTGATTTCTTGATGTCTATCAATTTGCATTAGATTGGGAGCACCTTTTGCAGCACAAAAGATATTAAAACTGAGACAAGCAGTCTCCCACCAACAATCTCAGGAATCATGTCGAGGTGATAATTATATTATGCTTTGGTGTGCATTACTCTTCTTTCACGATATCCTCTACTTTATGGTTGACCAAGCTGACAAAATATATACATACTGATTTTGTTCAAATTAAGATCAGTGTTACTCGGACTCTTCATTTTGCCCTAAAATACCCGTGTCCGAAACCCGACACTTGGACAAGATACTTCACTTTAGTGTAAAAAATTGGCAAAATTGAGAAGTACCCGTGTCGGATACCGTGTCCAACCAGACACTCCATCCGAGTCCGAGTAACATAGATTAAGATTTAAAAGCGTGTACTACATAGTGTTGAACTTGCGGGTGAGGAAAGACAAGTGATATTATAATTACACTATGGAATATGCTGTTAATTTGACAGCCTAAACTTCAATTTCATCAGCTTTTAGCAAGTGAGGGTTCTAAATGCAGTTTTTAGAAGAGAAGATCAGATGCTTTAGAAATTCTATTTTAAGAAAGAAGTTATGTTGGGCTTGCTTTACTCAGACCTATTAAACGTTTCCTTAAAATTTTCGTTGTTGTATCATTGAGTCCACTCTTGGCTGATCCTCAAGTCAAGCCTGCATATGCAACAACAACTAGCTTCAATGTAGATTGTCAACTTTCATTCTTGTTTTTTTTTAACTCATTTGTTCTGTAGCAGGTTATTGTCTGCTCCAGACTTTCAACCAATATTGTTAGGTGTTACTAATGATTATGATTTTTCTTTGATAGCTGAATAGTTGATGGTTGTGCTTTGAAGCAGCAATAGTGGTCAAATGACCAATTTTGAAGTTAGATATTTACTCGACATGTGATGTAGCTTACTTGAATTTATATGATGTGCTGAATAATGTTTTCATGTGGAGGTTATGAGAAAAACATCACTTCCTTCAACAATTGTTTTATAGTGACAGATCTCTCTCAATCTCTTCCCCATGCCATCTTGTGCAGATTTTATCCACAAATTAGAATGGGACAGGTTCTTGCTTTCCTTAATGCCAAGGTGGTCTTTTCTCCGTATTTTATAATCATATATGTAATTTTTGACAATGAAGGTATTTAATAAGTCTTTGTCTGTACTGTAGCCGGGATATGATGCATATGTGATTGATTTTCACATCTTAAAGAATGTGAATTGTTCTCCAGAAGATAAAATTGTAAGCTTATCTTAACTTTGCTGAATTTTACTAGTTAAGCTATGCATTATTGAATTTATTTTCTTCTGACATATTGAGCAGAAATCTTTATCAATTCATTCCTTATTATTTTATTTTTTTGCTAAAACACGAATTTTAACAACTAGTTGACCACTTGAGTGGATCTATTTCTCTATCATACGTTACTGATCAATAAAAATTAAAAATGTTGCCATCTCACCTGGTGTACGGCTTATGCTTTACATATATTTTAATTCATCTTCACTTCCTATAACTTCTCTTAATCTTTTACTTCTTAGCATGCTAATAGATGAACACTTGAATGTTAATTTGGCTGATCAGTTCACATTGTCATGAGGTTTCATTTGCCGGCTCATGTTTAATTTTTTTCCCGTGTTCCCTCAGCGATTATTTGTAGCTCAAACAGATAATACGGAGACATCTTCATGTATCATAAGTCCTCAACAAGTGAAGTATGAATTGGTTCCTATCTTCTGACACTTCTAGTTTTATCTAAAAACTACTCTGACCAGCTTTTATTTGTTGTGTCTTTTGTCTTCTTTTTTTTTGTGTGGTTAATTTCTGAAGCTTTCTGTTGAATGGAAGGGCAGTGGACAGAAGGACTAATCTTTTCATGGTTAGTTTCAATTATGTACCCTTATGAAAGTAATTATATGGCATTGTAATATGCTATTATGATTCAGCAACACCAAGGTTTTTCATGTTTTTTTTCTTAATTTTTCCTGGTCAGGACACTGGACCACAGGTTCCAACAAACGTGACACACATGCTTAAATATGGAACAAATCTTCTTCAAGCTGTGGGCCAGTTTAATGGTTTGTAACAATTTTTCTTCTTCTAATATTTCTTCTTTTGCTGCTTGAAATCCATCCCCCCTTTTTACACCATTTGTAAACCTTCATGAAGGAAATTATATTATAATTGTCGCCTTTATGAGAATGGGTGCAACTATTCATCCGTGCTTGCCAGATTATGTTCAGCCCACTGTTGCTGCACTTGATTCAGGTATTTTCTGGAAAGTTATGATTTTACCTTATCCTATGTAATGCTTCGTCAACTTGATGTGTATTAATTGTTGGTTTACTTCATTCTGTTATCTAACTGTTGCATTGTATGTCCTGTTCTTACCCAAGTCATTTTGGTTTTTTTTTTCCTTTCCTTGTAATAGATTCTGAGATAATTGAAGGGCCATCTCGAATATCATTAAATTGTCCCATAAGGTATGCCATCCTGTTATTACTTACAGTCCATGCTTAACCATCTTAATCTTACATGAGTTCTTGCTGATTGCACTTTATTTTTGTGCAATCAACTTCCATTCTCACAGACGCGAAGGGTAATATTTTCACTTCTAGACTAGTTAGAGTAGCACTGCACTTTTGAAGAGATATTTAACCTTTAAATAGCTCTAAGCTCTCTTAACACTGTAGTCCTTTGTGAGATTTTATCCATATTCTATACTTGCCATGTTGTTAGTATGAGTTGTGGGGTGGGTCAAGCCTCTCGGTTGTTTCCTTGTTTGCTTTTGTTCTGTTTGCTTTCACTTGTTGCCTGGGATCTCTTGTGAGGGAGGGTGTGAGAGCTTGTCCATATAAGTGCCAACTTCCTAGCTAGAACATAGAAGTTATGAGACCCTCTCGGCCGGATTTGGCTCCCCTCCATTGCACATTTCCTCCAATTTCATCCAATACACCAATTATTTGATCTTAATAATTTTGTTAGTAATGATCAAAATATGTTAATGGATAGTTGATGATATTAAGATCAATTCTATAAAAAATTAGGGTCATAAAAAATATTTTCACCGTTAAAAGTTTAAAAGAATTTTCATCCATTGAAATTTTGATGAAAAATCCACATGTTCATCAAATGGTGAAAACATGTCGGATTACTTTCATTTTTATGCTATTCAATATAATAAATTAGTTGATCGTTATCTATTTCAATTATACCATATACAACCATAAAAATATGGTGTATTGGATGGAATTGGAGGGAAGGTGTAGTGGAGGGGATCCAAATCCGTCTCGGCCTCTCCACTCATTAGCTTATGTTTTTGCAGCTGATGTTACAGGATGCAGTCGGCAAGCAAGACTAGATATCCTTCTAGTAAGCGTACCCCCAAAATCCACTAGGAGAAGAGAGGAGAGAATGCAAATCCTTGCTGTAATTTTGTTGAAGATCATAGAGACAAACAAACTGCCTTACAATCATAGCAATTAACCCTTCATATAGGGCAATTAAGGGAAAAGATATAACAATAAAAGATATAAATTTTGATCAATTACATCAATTAAGGGAGTGACTAGAATAAAAAAGGAAAGTGGATCAAAATCTACAGTCAAATCTTTTCCCAAATCAAAGCCTGCCAATCAAATATGCTCTGGATATGCATTTGAATCATATCTTAGAAGATGTTCATTTGATGGTCCAAATGATCCAAAAATCCTTTCGAAACCCTCTGCCTTATCCAAAACTCCTGCCTTAAAACTATTCTGCTTCATCCAAATTTCCTGTATTAAACTCCTCTGCATCAGTTCCTCCCACCTTTGAAGAACTCGCCCCTGAGTTATTGTCTGAATAAGGCTATATCCTTGGAGGATGGTACTCATAAATTTCAGCAACATTGAATTTATTTGAGACGTTCATGCTGGCTACGAACTCAATCACATAAGCATTGTAATTAAGCTTTCGCAGAACCTTATATGGGCTATATTTCTTTGGCGTCGATTTCCTGTATGTTCTGGCTGAGAACCTCACTTTCCACACAAATATAATAACAATCTCACCAGCTTGAAACACCTTTTGGCAACGATGAGCATCAGCAGCTGCCTTATATCTTGCATTTGACGCTTCGAGCTGAACCTTATCTTCTTTCTGAATCCTGAATAGTACGAGTTTCTCAGTTATCTGTTCAATAGCTGTACTTGAGTCAGATAGCCTAGGTAGGTAACTTGGGGTCAAAATCCAGTGTATTAAGTGGAGTTTTTCGATAAACAACAAAAAGGGGGATATGCCTATAGAATTGTTGACAGAGCTGTTATATGCAAATTCAATTCGCACAATGGCACTATCCCATTGTTCCAATTTGTCTCCACGCAGGCTATGAATCATATTTACCAATTTACCACTTCTGTTTGTCCATCAGTTACTTGATGCGTGTGTTAAATCTTCTTAATATAGTAGTCCAGAAAATAGCAAGAAACTTGGAATCACGATCTGAAAATACAGAAGTAGATACACCGGATAGCTGCACCATATCCTGAATTCTCGGATACTTTCATCTTGAGGTTTAAAGGACTTGACAACTTATTTGAGCAATTCAAAAGCCTCTAGCAGACCAAAGATGTGAAATCATACTATGATAGTTTGAGAAATATTTGTGCAGACTCCTGGAGAAAATTCCTGCACTCAGTGAGAAATTCTCCCTTTGTAACTGGTATATAAGTCCTTATCAAGGTAAAACGTGAGTTGACATGGCCCCACATTGAACAAAGTGTTTGAGTATGAAGTTGAAGGCTTAATAGGTATATTATGACATTTGTTATGAACTCCCCGGGCTCCCTGACAGTCTTGACGTTAATTAATTCTTGTCCTTAGATTATGAGTCATAAAATTTCGACGGCTTGAGCGCTCTCTAAGCATTAGTATAAATTATAAAAGTTGCATTTTTCCACTACTTACTTTTGTGAGTATCACACTCAACTACTGCTAATTTTAGCTTTGGGTATTGTATATAGCGCCATCTTTTAAGTAGTGCTGATTTCACCTTTGCTTACCCTTTCATCTTCTTATCAATCAAATCGAGATGCCTTGTATCATGATACTGGGCCAGAAACATATTGATACTAAGATGATTTTTTAATTTTGATTCTTAATCTTCAACAGCTTCAGGCGTATTAAAACTCCTGTCAAAGGCCATTCATGCAAACATATTCAGGCCAGTCTCCTTTCTGTCACCACATATGAGGGATAAGAGCTAATAAATCTTAGCAGGGATACCAGATTATTATATATTTGAAATAAAAATTCAAAATGAAAAGGCTCCACTGCGAATTTTTTTAAAAGATCTAGAAAATTCTTAAAAAATATGAAACTACTGTCTTTCCCTCAAATTTTATTTAGATTTCCCTTATTTCCTTTCCACTGGGCAATTTTTTAAAAGATCTAGAAAATTCTTTGAAAAAATGTAAAACCATTGTGTTTCCCTCTAATTTATCTTAGATTTCCCTTCTTTCTGTTCCTTTTTACTCTTAGATTGAATTTTAGTTTTCCCCTCCCTTCTCCCAGTGCTTTGATTTTGACAATTATGTGGATATAAATTCAAGAAGACCGTCCTGGCGCTGCCCGCATTGTAATCAGTCTGTCTGCTTCACTGACATTCGTATTGATCAAAAAATTGTCAAGGCAAGTCCTTGTTCCATTTATTATTTATGCTGTTCCCGTCAATTTTTTTGTGCTTTCTGGTAAAGCTGTCGATTCTTCCTCAGATATTGGAAGAGGTGGGAGAAAATGTTGCTGATGTGATAATCTCTGCTGACGGATCATGGAAAGCTGTAATTGAAAGCAATGATCAGACAGATAAGCAACACGATAAAATCCTTAATTGCAATCCAGATGTGGTTCCACAGCAAGAATCTGCTAGCATAGCAAATGCTCCTCCTGAAATATTGGATCTTACTGAAGGAGCTGATGAGATGGATGCAGTTAGTACCTGTGAACATGAAGACATGAAACCCTTCTCGGCTAATAATCAGTGTCGGTCGATTGTTAAGAATTCAACAATCAACCAAGATATTACCAACACTAGTGCGCTTAATCAAAACACTCCCTCACATATAGAGGATGACTTTTGGGCAGGTATTTATTTGTCCACCATGTATGGACAAGGAACATCCAATGCTAGTTTAGATGCCCTAAGTAATGGTGGTGTTTCTGAGTTTGCTCCTATAAATCATATGTTATCTCCCGTGTTAACTGATGCCACATCTCCTGCTCTTAATCGAGAACCTGAGGCTCTTTGTACGACTGCTCTTGCGACCTCTGTTGTGCAGAGTCAATTTTCTGCTCCCGGAAGTACACCATTACAACAGTTTGGAACTTCTAATATGATTAATGAATATGGGAGGTCTCCATCAATATCCATACATGTAAACAGAACACCTGTTGCAGTTCAGGCCCTTCCCGCGCAAACTCCAGCATCTACTATGCAACAAAGATCAAGAATGGCTTCTCAGCCATCTCCTACACCATTGATGACGGATGGTTCAAGCACAGCTTTCAGTAATGTGGAAAGGCAGCAGCAATCTAGATCTCATTTAAATTCGCTTCAGGGGTCATACATGTCATCTTCGTTACAGCAGCATATTGGGGTAAGAACATTTAACTTACCCAGAATTTTGGTATCTCATTATTGAATTGCTCTGCTTATATCATATACACATCTTTATGTTCAGCTGACTATATATTGTTCTTTTTCATGTAGAACTGGGGTCCCCGTGGTCACTTATTCAGTTCGAGTCGACCATCTCAACAGATTAACGGCCTCCCAGCTCAACAGATTCACACCCACCCAGCTCTTAGTCAACACCCTAGTGGTTACCGAGTTTCCCCTGTACTTGCTACTGAAAGCCAAAACTCACATCAACATCAAGCTATAAGCCAAAGGATGCCACCTCTAAGAATTCAGTCCCCTAGCCTGAACCGATCATCTGCTCATTTACAACAATTTCAAACTCATCAAGGAGGTCTGCATAATAGGGTTTCACCGACACCAGTTGGTGGTCACCAGCAGGACCGATTTCTGGCTGCTGCTCAGCGAGCATCCCACATGGCAAGAATGCAGTCACCATCTCCATCAGTTCAAGTACAGACACCTAGAACTTCGTCTTCTATTCCTGTGAACGTTGATGGGTATAGGCCTTCGGGGGGTAACACAAGAGTACCAGTCCAACCTGTTACAAGGCCTGATGGTTTGGTGGATTCATCAACGGCAGAGCAGGATTGGCGGCCCACTGGCCGCATGCGTGGAAGTCTATCAGGGCAGGCTTATTCTGCTGCACTTAACCAGTACATCAGTCTACCAACCCAGCCTGTTCAACCTGCTGCTAGGCCATTAGCAAGTTTGACCACTAGTTCATCTGTTGTTCCACCCCCACTTAATGGCTTAATAGCAAATAGCAATAATTCCCATTCTGCTCAGGCTAGTACTGCTGGGATTTCGGGGGCTCTCCAAGAGCAATCTTCAGGTATGAACTGAGATGGCAGAAAATCGTCTGGTGAGCCTGTATACAGAGCTTAGGCTGATTTCGTGTTTGATGGTAGCTTTTGAACTCGTCATATCTGAGATCTTTTACATGTATGTTTGTACATGGTTCATGCGTCCCTAATCAAGTTTTCCTGTCACTTCTTCAATCATCATACTTTCTTTCACCATTTCTGTAAGTCATATAATCAGGGGTTTTTAAAAAAAGGTTAACTCAAGGCAAAGTTTGATATTGGGAAGTTTGATGTGTCCCAGTGTCAATGCCTTGTGGACTTGTGCTTTATTTGATTTGTCTCGTTATTTTATTTATTTTTACTTATTTTATGTGAGGTAATTTTTATTCTATGGGAGGAACGGGTGGCACTATTGACACTTGAAAGGGTAAAGTTATGTAGGTACCTTGTTCAAGAATGACCCCCTTTCCACAAGAATTTCAATTCCATGAAGTTGTCCCAATTTTTCTCAAGCTTATATGGTTATATGCATGACCAAGCATGAGTTGCATTTTTTTTAAGGGTGTTGATAACTTGATATTAGCACACATTACATTAATAGTTGCACACCCAAAAGTAACAAACAAACTAAATTACCCTTAATAAATTAAAAACAATTTAACATGCCCAGTTTGCCCAGACTATTATGCAAATTTAGACTCTTAAGTCTCGACTTTCATCAACTACATTTTAGGCATTGTTTTTGTTTGTTTGTTTGTTTTTTTTCTTTTCTTTTTCCTGTTATATTGAATAGTTTGCTTTATAACATTTCTTTCTCCGAGTTATCAGTGTAAAGGTGGTTTAGAGGCAGATGGATTAAAGCTAACGAGAGATTTGTAAGTTTTCTTTACAGTATAGAGAGTGATAATTTGGAGTATTACTTTAAGAATATGGAGTTGAAAAATTGTATGTAAATGTCAGCAAGAAAGGAATTAACATTTGAACTTTTATATATTATTTTTTATATTTCTAAACTAAAGATCTTTGTCTAGTAAATTATATATTTGTAGGCATACTAATATTTTAAGTTAATTATTTTATCTTCCTGCTTTCCAGCGGAGGCAGTGATGTGCCAGTTTATAATTTTTCTGTAGATATAAGTAATTATGGATTTAACATTAAAAAATTTCTTATTATTTTTTGATCTGGTAAGTAACATTCATTGGTTATGGGAATTCAATCAGTGGCCAAAATCAGATAGATGATAGTTTAAAAATTGATTCAATCAATAGATCTTTTTAGATGCTACTTTGTGGCATAAAAGGGTATTGATAAATTAGATGGTTCCTTCTATTCCTATAAATCTTAGAATTTTTGATGGACTTGTGGGTAAAAGGGCAAAAATTAGTAAATGGATAATGCATTAATAACTTTTTTTTATTAATTAAGGGTATCTTAGTACTTTTATTATTTGGTTTTCTATTAATTAAGGGTATCTTACCCCTTTTATTATTTTTAGGTATGCAACTAGTAATATAGGGTGTACCAATATTAATACCCTGTTTTTTTTAATAGGAATGAGTTGCTTTTTGTATAGCGAAAGAGTTAAAATTATATAAAGATAAGTGTGATAGGATAACATAATTGTCATTTATATCCATTCCACTACTTTTCACGTGAAATAAAAATCAAAGGCATAGTTTTCATTTTGATAATGGTTTATCAAATACACTTTTATTTCATTTATTTCTTCATTTTATTCCTTCAACGTTAAGGGTCGCTTAAAAAAAAAAGAAAAAAAAAGGGTGCATGTAATAGAGTTAACATTGCCATTTTAAACACATGTTAAATCATTGGGTCACAACTTTTGGCGGATCAAACTTTCTATTCTTTTTTCATATATAAAAAAGTAAATAAGAACTCTTTGATCTACATGTTAATTATATGCATGTAATACATTTACAAGTGACTGAGTGAGTAATTACTGTATCTAGAATCTAGAGAGAAATTGAAGTTGCCTTAAAAGGGGGCTTAAGGTCTCCATTAATTTCTCACAAGGATGGTTGTGAATGCCCTCGTAAGTTGTTACTACAACACCCTTATCTTTCGATAGCCGCTGGATCTGTTTCTTCACGTTGCATGTGTGATGCGTGCACCGGTAGTAGCTCCTAATTAGTTCATATCAATTGAACACAGAAAAGTAAAAATAAAATAAAAATTCAAATTTTGTTAGATATTATATACATGTCAAAAGATGGAAGAATTAATTTAGGTTGCAAATTAAAATTAATTTTGCATTTTAGAGGTCCCAAAAATGGAAATTTCTAATATGTGATTGAGTTTGGGTCCGTATATTGCATCTTCAAGACTTATTATACGATGCAAGTGATTCAAGAAAAAAAAAAAAGCTATAAAATTTAAAGTTGAAGCTCAACTTAAAACAAAGAAAAAAGTTACATGATTGTGGTCCAAAAAGAAGCTAAAAAATGTCACATGGAAATTGCGGATACAACTTTTTTTCTATACAGATATAACTCTTTCTTTTATATATCACAAAACATTTGACAAAAAAAATTAAATAAATAGAAAAATAATATTTTTACCGCTAAAATTATCAATTCATGCAACTTTACAATATATTATGTATATAGTACAACTGTGTGATACATGTACTGCACTTCTCTTTGTTAGATCAGTTGTATAAAAAAAAATTACATTCGTAATTTTTAATTTTCTATCATTTTTCTCCCGTATTTGTATGGTTATAGTTGTTGTCCTACTCCTTACACTAGAAATTAATTCAAACCTCATATTACTATTGCAAGTGTTTCAGGAGAGAAAAGGAATTAAGGACATTTTTCCCTTTTTCTTTCCAAGTTACAAAGAATTGTATATAAGTGTGTATCACAAAGGGTAATTATATCTTATGAAAAGAGATCAAATACATATATATAATGGAGATTTTTTTTTAAAGCATGCCCTAATCAAGTTTAACTACAAATCCCTTAAAAATTAGTCGAGAAAAAAGAAAAAGGAAAATGACTTTAATAACTAGTATACATATACAGATTAAGAGAAGGAGAAGGCATATAATATAATATACCTTGGGTGTTTGCTATTCTTGACAGCTTTCTGGCCATACTTGCGCCACTTATACCCATCATCCAGAATATCTTCAGAACTCCTGGTATGAAAGGCAACCCTAGGAGGGACAGACTTCTTGGTCCTACCAGCTTTCCTTTTGTTTTTCCACCTATTTTCATCTCCTTCACCATTAATATTAATATTACTCCTAGAAGCCAGTGATACATGACTTGGCGATGGCGGGATTTGGTTGAAGCCGCTGCCGGTTGTGATGGAACTACTACCGGAAAGGAGGCTGACCCAGTCAATATTATTATTGTCCAAACCGAATTGAGAGTTTTGTAGTAATGGTTGTTGGTATTGTGGAAGTGAGGGTGTGAACAAGTATGGAATATTGTGAATATTGTTGTTGGTGTTATTTTCGGGGAATGGAGGTAGAGGTGGTAATGAATCATCTTCATCCATGAGATTCTTAGATTAGTAGCTAGCTCTAACTTTCTACACAGTGGATATATATATTGAATAGGAGTAGTGTGATCAGAATGTTTTTGAGAATTTATGTTTGAAGGCCTTAATTAAAGGTGTTGGTGGTTGAGAAGAGGTTGGACAGTATTCACACACACACACACACATATATATATACATACACACACATTATATATAATATATGGAACTTGACTCCAAACCGTTTGAAATCGTTTGAAATGGATAGTTTATTTGAATAATTTATAAAAATATATTGTATTTTTTATAGATAATTTCATTTCAGATGACCTTTACAAATACAACTCTTTACTATATAAAATATAACTTGTTTATGTAGACTGTCCAAGTAAATTGTTCAAATAGACGGTTAATTTAAAATGTCTGAAATTAGTATTCGTTGTACATACATTCACCCTTATATATATATATATATTTGGGATAACAGGTATGTGAAAACCACAACTAACATGATTGTGTCAAAGTATTAAATTAAAGATATTTCTTTGTCATTTTACTTTTTTATCAAGAAAAACTAATTTGTTTTGGATCGGTTGTCTTAACTGATTGGCTGTAACATATTTTTCCCCACACACAGAGAGAGAAAAAGAGAGAGAGAGAGAGGGTGGGGAGGGGGTGGCTTCATGCTTACTGTAAGTATGTAGGCTAGGGAGACCCTGGCTGGCTAGCTTGTACCCTTGAGAAAGCCAACTAAACTTTACCTACTTCTGCTCAACTGCCCTATTAGAGGAACTAACTACATGCACGTTAAAGTCCCGAATTGTAACGTTATCATCAATGCAGAGTACTATTAATTAATTATGACTATGTCTTGATTTGTTTGGTACACACAGAGGGTAATTTAACATTATGATAGTGATGAGTTGACGAGTCAAAGAATATGCTTTTGTATAGGTTTACGTGGATAATATAATTGGTAAAATCTAGTAAAACTGAGGGGGTTTAGATGATTTTGTTAAACAACTACTGTAGGTGGTGTAACTTGAAGTGCAGGCCAATCGACTGCTGTTGTGGTGGTTTAGAAAATATTGACCCGCTTTCTTAAACAGTACTTATGTTATTAGGTGTTTATGTTTATCTTGAGTTTTTTCTTCTTAATTTTGGTGTTTTGTAATTTTTGTGGCCCTATTCAAAACTTTTGAATTCGTCACTTTTGTATTGATGTTTTGGGTATTAATAAATTTTATTTTTTCGTTCAAAAAAAATAAAATATTGAAATGTTACTCCCGCAGTTTCAAAATACTAGTCCTAACTTAATTAAATTTTTATGAAAATTTGAAACATTTTCTATTCCAAAATCGAAATGATTTTATTTAATATTAATAAATGCAATAATAAACAATGTAAAATATTTTAAAAGTATTACTAATTACAAGTCGTTATATTATTTGTTGATTCAACTCAGTAATTGATCACTATAATTTGAGAAGATCATGCATGATGCATTGCAAATGAAAGGTTTTTTATTGTAATTGTAATTAATATTAATATGACCCGGGTAGAGGAGTCAAATAACCTAATGTTACGGGCTTCACATAATACTTTTTGAGTATGATAAAGCCTTTTGGTATGTGTTGGTGACCTTTACTTCTTGATTTGATGATTTATAAATTTCTTAAGAATAATACTCCCTCTGTCCCAAATTAATTGTTCAGTTTTGACTTTTTTAAGTCAAATCGACTATTTTTAGAATTAATAATTAAGAATATATAAATATATTTCTAAAATTATAAAAATTGGGGTTAGTAATAAATTGTATATACTTTCTTTTGGTTATAATCTCTTCACCTATATTTTAGCAAAAATAGTAAAAAGATTAGTTTTAAAAATGGTCAATTTGACTTTAAAAAGTCAAAACTGAGCAATTAATTTGGGACGGAGGGAGTATTATGTCTACAAATTGTGCACAAATAGTACAACTCATGTATTGTTTATCAATGAAAATGTCTAAAGCATCTAATCGTATGTCTCATTTCCTATTTTCTCTCATTTTTTTATAATGTTTGTGCACAATTTATATATATAGTATGTGTCCCTAACATTACTCATTTCTTAATGCAGCATGTTGCATAATATTATTGCAGTGTATTTCATTATCTTAGATCAGTTAGACTATATTCATCAAAGATTCTTAGATCAAATTAGACTATTTTCATCAAAGATCATACAGCACTGTTTAGCCTACCGATTAATTGTTGGAAAATTAAAAGAATATATAAACACGATTAAATTTATCATTTAAAAAACAAAAACAATACTAGAACTCGTGAGGAAGTGGCAATTTTAGGATTGAATAAAAGAGGAAGTCGTGAGTTATATATAATTGTACTAAGAGGCCATGCTTCATCCGTGCTCATTGTAGAAGATAAGCTAAAAAATGTTTGAGTTGATATATATATATATAGTTAGTAATTAAGATGTACTCTACAAAAAAGTATATATAACTTAATAAATTTCATTCTTTTCCCATACTTTTATAACCGTAAACTTGTCCGTGGCATTCCATTCCAACGGTTGTTCACAAGATCTGGATGTATATTAGATTGATGGGAAAAGTTAGTAATATTTTTAGAAAAATAGTTTTCAGAATTGATATAATATATATATATATAAATGTTTGACGTTAAAATAAATATGCCCTTTCCCTCTATTTTTTTCTAGACATTTGCGGAAGAAAGGTTACGAGGATGAAAAGTTTAGAAAAGAAACATTGTACAATTTGCATTTGATATATTAAAATTTAGGCCATAAATATATTAAGGTAAGGCAGCGCTAACTTGCTTACGACAACCATCCCAAAACTCTGCTTCTTGCGAAAGTCTTGAAAACTGGATACGACCTTTATATATAATAAAATTTTGGAGGTTTCGTTTGGTACAAGAAAACATTTCATGGAAGCCAACATTTTAAAAATTATTTGGTGTTTGCTATATATCGTGGAAAATGTATATTTTTGTTGTACTGTGATTTATGATAACTTTGCTTCATTTTTTTCCCCTTTATTAATTTTTTTTTAATTTGGTTTCTTGTGGCTTGTTCTGAAAAGAGATTAAGTTTTCTAACTGAAACTGCTGAATGGATATGCTAGAGTTAATGGTGTGAAGCCATCAAGTTGTAGTGTTGTACATTTCTTAGGTGGAGACGTGGAGTGTTGTTTATTCAACATGATTTTTGTTACGTATGGAAATTTTATATATCGAGATGCAAGTAATACACACACTAACATAATTTCCAGTTTAAATATTGTAAAATGATTTTGTGTATATATATATATATACACACACACACACGGTTTCTTTCAAAAACGAACTCAAATAACGTACCAAGAACGAACTCTAGTAAAAAAACACGTGGGTCAAACATGGGTTGGCAAAATGGGTCAAATTAAGAAGAAAATAAAACCCATTTGAGATCAGATGCAACCATTCGCTCTCTCTCTAACTCTTCTCTCTCTCTCTCAAAGCGAACCTGTTGCAAATCGAAAGGTAAAGATTACTACTTAGTTTTGTAATTTCTGTTTGATTTGAAAGAAATCTAGGGTTTATTGGGGGTGAGTTTTCCTCATATGGGTTGTCCGTAAAGATTAGAGCTTTTGTTGTATCTTCCCCAAATTGAATTGTTTATTGTTGGTCCAGCCTTCGAATTTGAGTGGATTTCTTTCATTTGGCTTTCAATCAGATGATTCCCAATTTTGTGTAATTTTTAATCCATTTTCCCCTATGTTTGATTTCTCCTTGTTCTGTTGGGTGTACTAGTAATTTTTCTTTTTTTTATTACTTTGTTTGAACTCTTTTCTTGGTCATGTTGACATTTTTTCATGAAAGAAATAATGGATATCTCCCTTTTCTGTCCAACTAGACAATAATACTAATAAATGTTAAAGAAATAATCTTATATTTAAAATAATATTTAAATCATCATATGAAATAAATAATGGATATCCCCCTTTTCTGGGATGGGCATTATCATCAAAGTGTAGTATCAAGTAAAAAACTCTATGCTGAAATGATGTTATTGCTTCTATGCTGAAATGATGTTATTGTTTTTATGCTGAAATGTGTGGATTTTGGAACCTTTTGTGGGATGAGCATTATCATTTCAGCATAGTCAAAATCCCAGATGCAATGAAGTTAGAAATTATTTTGGTGTTTTGTGTCAGAAAAGTTCAACATTTATAGGAAACCACATAATAGAAAAGGGAAAAAGGGCTTTTCAAAATCTTTTTGTTCTTAAGTTGACGATATTTCAATCATTTTAGTTTACCATAAACAACAAGTAAGCACTAGTTAAGTTTGTTTCAGAAAATATTATAAACACTACTGTCTGGAGCTTATTTTTTTTAAATACACAAAGAAGATGATTTTTAACTCTTTGTTGTGTTTTCTAGTCCCGAAAAGCAAGAGTGGTGAACAACCACTTCTACCACGTTTTCATAATGAAAACAAAAGAGAACAATTTTCACACAACAAATTTTCAAATATACAATCACACTATAGTAACCGTATCATTTTCACACAACAATTTTGTGGTGTAAAAAGTAAGCAATAAACTACTTGTTTTTTTTTTCTGGATTTAAATAATTATGTCAATGTTATGCTACAATAATTTCTTTTAAAGTATGATGTATAGTCCATTAATTAATTAAGATAATAAAGTAAAACAAGATTTATTTTTAAGGGTTGAAATATGGGGTAGAAATACATACACCAAGTTATCAATTTTGTTTTTTGTTTTTCAAAAGAAGTATATGTATGAGAATTATCAATTTGGAATTATAGTTGATCGGTTTTATGCATGTCTACTGATAGAAAATATGTCATCGAATTCGTCTACTGCTACATCCGTATGGCCTCCCGTTCATATATCGTTGTGGTACGGGCCCTTGTATAGTAAAACTTTCAATGTCGAAAAAGAATCCAGATAAACACTATTATTCTTGCCCAAGATTAGTGGTATCTATTTATTTATTGAATTTTTTTATTTATTTGGTCCTTTTACAACACAAGTGAATAAATTTATTGTCTCCCAAAATATGCAGCAATGTGGTAACTTTATCAGTTGGTGTGACGAATATGTTCGAGCGTTACATAATCAAGGGAAGTTGCAAATGGACACATCCGAACGTTTAAATGTAACAATTCATCCAACGAATGTGAACGACTCTAGCGAATTAGCGAAGGTGCAAATTAAAATGCGTCAATTGCAACTAATCGTGCGATTTATCATAATTGTTATTGTTATGTATGTGGTGTTATTGTTAATATTATTAAATCGGTTGTAATTTTGATAATTTTCATTATGTAACTAGCAAGTTATGTGCGAGGTGTATATATAATTATTGTTCCCCCCTTTCAATTTGTAGTTTATAATATTATATATGAGCTAAACTCTTTGGCCGAATTATTGCCAAGAATTGAATTCAGCATCAACGATTAGTTTTGTTACTAATTCTGTTTTGACAGTTAGTCTTTGCCAGACCATTGCGTCGTTCTTGAAGCTGCATGTACCTGACTGTACATGCATTTTTGTTAGACAATCACTCCAACAACGAGAGTGCAATTGTTGTTACCTTTTCAATTTCAATAATATAACCGGTCAAGGAACTGTAGTTTGGTTGATACAATCCTGATCAGGCTCACATCAAACCTTAATAACTCAACTCAAATTCCAAGGATTTATCAAGCGATTTTTAATATTTGGGCTGAAGTTTATTCAAAGATGCTTAAAATGGAGTTTAATTTAAGGCCAATTTTAATCAGTTCATATGACAATTTACATTCTAGCAAATTCGCATGCGGGCAACAGACATTCCAATTCTAATAAGCCAATCACACGGGTTTCCTAGCATATTCAGGACTTAACATTTACATATGAAGGGCTTAACATATTAGCTTCCTTTATTATGTAGGCCAAGCGGTTTCCAAGTAGATAACTAGCTAATTTGTTCTCCACGGATTAATGGGTTCTTAACAATTAATGGGTTTCTAATTCCAAATGGAGGAAGGTTTCGAATTTTTAATTCAAATTTGGACGCAGATTTCCTTAATTATTAGGGTATTTTCAGCATGTTTTAGATTCCTAATATAATTAGAATGTTTGATAAGTAGGATTTAATTTCCTTATTGTTTATTAGTTAGGATTTGGCTTCCAAATTAATTTGGTAAGTTAGGATTTGGTTTCCAAATTAATTTGTTAAGCTAGGATTGTGTTTCCAGTTGATTTTATAATTCCTATTAGGATTAGAATTACTTTGAGTAGTATAAATAGGGGACATATATGATGTACTTGATATACTTCAATCAGATTTATTCAATTACAATTATTTGTGAGGTTTTCTCATCTTTTGGTTCTTTGAGAATTTCTAAGTTATTTCTTAGTTTTCTTTGAGATTCAATTTTGACTTATCATACAACAATACATAGTTGTGTGTGGCGTCTTCTACTGCACTAATCGTCGATTGTACCGAGATTACCGCTTACATATAAGCGAGGGGTCAAGGTGTCGTTGGTGTCCATTCAACGCAGATTTCCAAGGCGAGCAATTGTACCAAGATTACCGTCTACATATAGGCGAGGGGTTAAGGTGTTGCAAGCTATCCACCATTCAACTTTGCTAGAAACGATCCGGGCGACGACCACCTCACGCAAGCGTGCCGTGGAGTCCATCATTTGGTATCAAAGCTACATTTTCTAGCAGGTTACTTATCCTTTATTTTTCTTGTTGAAGAGTAAAAAAAAAATTCGTTAGCAAAAAAAAAATCGTTAGCAAAAAAAAGAAAAAAAAAAGTGATATTTGTGAGACAAATTTTTTTTTATTATTATTGTTGCAATTTTCTGGGAATCATAAGTTTCGTGAATATTGGGATTATATTGAAAAAAAAAGGAAGGGAAAAATTATTATTGTTACGATTGCTTGGGACTTTATTGAAGAAGCTATTATTTGGTTCTATTGTTGAAATTTGTGAATTTTGAGGATATTGGAATTTTACTTAAGGGGACTTTTATTGGCGATTGAGGAATTAATTCTATTGGTTATCATACGTCCTATACTGCTATATTTTGTTTTGTGATAAGTCTTATTGAATTTAAAGGAAACTGTGATATTTGTTTGGTGAATTCAAAAAGAACCTATAAGAGGGAATTAGAGCGGTAAAAGGCAAGAGTGTGAGATCAATTAGGGTTAAAGCCTAATTGTGCGATACACGAGCGATTTCATAATTGTGTGATATACTGTTTGAGCGAAACACGTAAGAGAGTGTGTGAGGAAATTTTTCTTTACGTACTAACATTTGTTTTGCAGCAATCATGTATGGATATAATTGTGAAAATAATTATGAGTGGCAAAAGAAATCTTTTCAAGGTAGGCGCGATCCTGAAGCTTATTTGAGTTGGGAAGAAAGGAAGGAACGAGAGTTTGGCTATCATAATTATTCCGAGTACAAGAAGTTCAAACTTGCTGTTCAAGATTTTTCTGATTATGCAGCTACATGGTGGGCTGAATTTGTGCGTAGCAGAAAAATGTATGGAGAGCGTCCGATCGAGACTTGGAAAGAATTGAAAACCGTGATGAGAAAGCGGTATGCTCCAGGACAACTTAGTAGGAGGAATGAACATGCATCTCCGAAACATGTAGAGCAACCTTCAAGGCGTTCAACTTGTGATAATGAAAAGAAGGTTCGTAGACATGAAG
Source organism: Aralia elata (assembly GCA_034770075.1). Classification (NCBI taxonomy): domain Eukaryota; kingdom Viridiplantae; phylum Streptophyta; class Magnoliopsida; order Apiales; family Araliaceae; genus Aralia; species Aralia elata. The sequence continues at coordinate 30,181,666 of CM068381.1, forward strand.
ATTTGCAGTGGAGACAGCGAAGAGAAACTCCTAGGGCATATATTGAACCGACATCATTTGAAGACATCATGAGAACGTATAATGAGTTAAAGGATGATCATTTGAAACAGCAACGAGTGGCTCTTAAGGCACAAAAAGAGCGAGATCAGCCGCAAGAGGAAGAAGAAGTCATGGGATCATTAAGAGAGTTGGCGAGGCAACTACAAAACGCCCGACAGGCGCAAAAGGAGCTAGCCCAGCCGCAGGTGGAAGAAGAAATAATAGAATATGATGTTCAAGGAGAGTTGTTAGATTCTGATGTTCGAGATGAAGTCCATGATCTTGAGGAAGAAAATACCAGTGAAAATGAACGGCAAAAAGAAATTGAAAAAGAGATTGAGTGTGAAAAAGAAAAGTGTGAAAAAGAGAATGAAAAGAAACGCGAGAATAAAAAGAATGAGAGTGAAAACAAACGAGAGAAAGAAACAGTGGAGAGTAAGAGTGAAAAAAGAGAGGAGAATGAGTTGAAAAGTGAGTTGTATTTTGAAAAGCCAATGACTGTACATTCGTACAAGACGGCGCTTTTGAATACTAACAAGATTAACTCTTCTTTTGCTAGTTCTGTTGTTTCTCTTATACAGGTGATTGAGGATATACCCTAAGCTATCATTCCATACCAGCCAGCTTGTAGTATTCCCGAGGAGACGACGGAGTTACCAAGGCGAGTTAAAGAGTTGATAGAGAGAGGTATCGTGGATGAAGACATGAGTTTGTGTGCTATTCATGAGATCATAGTACCTAAGAAGGAAAAGATGTTGAGCTTGTTCGTCGATTTCGAATTGGTAAACAAGTATCGTTGTTATTTCCTTTACTTAGATAATATGCTTGATAAATTGCATAGCGCTTGTGTTTTATCTACATTGGAAGATGACCATGTGATGTTTATGCCTAATCAAATTAGCATGAGATATTGTGATAAATGGAAGGTTGTGTTAACATGTGAATTGTATAGGTGGATAGTTATTTCTGTTAGATTAACTAATGCATCTAGTATGTTCATAAGTTTATTAAAACATGTTTTGCATGCTTCCATTGATAAATTTGTTGTTAGCTATTTTGATGGTAGAATCGTCTTTATCATAAACTATGGAGGATACTTGATATTTATCGAGTTAGTTTATGAGCATGCGTTATATTCTCATTGTCAATATTCTTACTATCATTTGGTAAATTCTCATTGTCAAAGTGCATATCTTCGTAGAATTTATTCTAGTGATTATTGTGAGAATTCTCGTTTTCAACGTTTGTACTTGCATGAAACTCATTCTAGGGTTTTTCATTCACATGTTGAATTAGATTTTGATCAATCTTTACATGGCATGTCGTTAATTGATAATGGTAGTGATCATGGTTCTTCAGTAGAGAAATCTTCATTGCATGATTTGCTATCATTTGGTAATTTCTTTCCATTAGAGTTGTTATCATTGCATGATTTTGAGAATATTGTCCTAAATGGAAAAGAATTACTATCATTTGGTATTGATTTGAAAAGTGTTTATCATCGATTTGGAGTAGGATATGGTTTACATACAGGTCTAGTTAAATCGTTTGGATTAGCTAGTGCATTATATGTTTTCATGTTAAATCATATTTTGCATTCATTCATGAAAAAAATTGTTCATATCTGTTTTGATGATATTCTGACTTTTAATCACAATTGGAGAAATTCTTTAGCACTTGATGAGTTTGATTGTGATCATTGTAGTGTTAATTATGCTATTGAGTTTTCATCTTGTGAAACTTTTTGTAATCTATTATTTACATTGATGTCATTACTTGATTTTGAATTTGTTGATGTCAATGGGAAAGGAAAGGTTAATTTTATTTTGCAGATTCGAGATGAATTCTTACTTATTGAGGAGAAAAACATGGATCGTTGGGTAAATCCATTCAGACAATGCATTGAGAGTCTACAGGGAAGTGTTTTGAATATTGTTCTAGTAGACTATGCAAGTGAATTTGAATTATTTGATTTTTTTGTGATTAGACAAAAGGAACATGTTGATTTGTTTTGTTTTGTGTTTAATCCAGGAATTCAAGTATGTTTGCAATTGCGCCATGGAAAGTTTCAAAGATTGTTATTTGATCCAGGTGCAATGGAATGGATGTTGGTGCGAATGATCGAGATCATAAGAATCATTTTTGATCTGGGTATTCGTCAATGGATATATTTACGGATGGACGACGTCATCAAATTGTCTTTTGATCCAAGAATTCGTGAATGGAAGTTGTTGCAATGTGAAGAGTTCTATATACTGATTAGCATTGTGGAAGTATTTGGTCTACATGTGGAAAAGTATCGTGTTGATGTGGACAGGTTCTTGATTAGAAGAGTTCGAAAGTTTAAGTTTCCAAGTTATGTTACGAGGAGCTTGCAGGATGCTATATCGATTCGAGCATTGCTTGGAAAGATATGTTTACAAGTTGTTCATATCAATTCGGGGAAGTTTCCAGACGAGGAAGTGTTCCTTGCAGGAGTTGGAGTTTTTGATAATTATTTTCATATTCTTACTTGTGATATTGCTTTTATATGTTATGTGCAAAGTGAGAACTGTGATTATGATTTGTTTGATGCTACTAACTTAATTTGTTTTCATGTAGGATCAGATTTGTGAGTAAATCCTGTTTAAGAGGAGGGGATGTCAGATTTGAGGACAAATTCTTTTCAAGAGGAGGGGAATGATACAATCCTGATCAGGCTCACATCAAACCTTAATAACTCAACTCAAATTCCAAGGATTTATCAAGCGATTTTTAATATTTGGGCTGAAGTTTATTCAAAGATGCTTAAAATAGAGTTTAATTTAAGGCCAATTTTAATCAATTCATATGACAATTTACATTCTAGCAAATTCGCATGTGGGCAACGGACATTCCAATTCTAATCAGCCAATCACACGGGTTTCCTAGCATATTCAGGACTTAACATTTACATATGAAGGGCTTAACATATTAGCTTCCTTTATCATGTGGGCCACGCAGTTTCCAAGTAGATAACTAACTAATTTGTTCTCCACGGATTAATGGGTTCTTAACAATTAATGAGTTTCTAATTCCAAATGGAGGAAGGTTTCGGATTTCTAATTCAAATTTGGACGCAGATTTCCTTAATTATTAGGGTATTTTCAGCATGTTTTAGATTCCTAATATAATTAGAATGGTTGATAAGTAGGATTTAATTTCCTTATTGTTTATTAGTTAGGATTTGGCTTCCAAATTAATTTGGTAAGTTAGGATTTGGTTTCCAAATTAATTTGTTAAGCTGGGATTGTGTTTCCAGTTGATTTTATAATTCCTATTAGGATTAGAATTACTTTGAGTAGTATAAATAGGGGACATAGATGATGTACTTGATATACTTCAATCAGATTTATTCAATTACAATTATTTGTGAGGTTTTCTCATCTTTTGGTTCTTTGAGAATTTCTAAGTTATTTCTTAGTTTTCTTTGAGATTCAATTTTGACTTATCATACAACAATACATAGTTGTGTGTGGCGTCTTCTACCGCACTAATCGTCGATTGTACCGAGATTACCGCTTACATATAAGCGAGGGGTCAAGGTGTCGTTGGTGTCCATTCAACGCAGATTTCCAAGGCGAGAAATTGTACCAAGATTACCGTCTACATATAGGCAATGGGTTAAGGTGTTGCAAGCTATCCACCGTTCAACTTTGCTAGAAACGATCCGGGCAACGACCACCTCACGCAAGCGTGCCGTGGAGTCCATCATTGGTTGTGTAGCAAAAGATTTATATGGAAATTAGAGCGCTTTAGAAAACCAATTAAAATTTAGAGCGCTTTAAAAAACCAAGCGGAGAACTTTTGCATCACAACATGTTTGGTTAAATTTTTTTTTAAAAAATCGACTTTCCTGGTTTAGTTTTTTGCAATCTTTAAGGACGTAAACAAAAGTGAAATCCAATATCATCACAAACTTAATGAGCTGTACAAAATAAAGGAATGACATCGAGATATTATGTAAAATCCAGCACCAAATTACTGCGATAATTTTATTGTAAAAACATTCAGAATATGCCATAAGACTTGTTGCTTTGGTAGCACAGTTAATACCATCATCTAAAATCATCTTTGTGACGCCCCCAAAATAGGTAAAATAGGTCCATACAACCCATTTTGAGTCGCCAATAACATTCCACAAAATACAATTACCAATATGAATTTTCCCATTTACAAATATTAAGTGTCGTGCAAAATACGACAACACAATACAAATACATCTTAAATTCTCAATACACTTATTGTCACACTAATAGTAAGGTATTGAGACACTTCTATTATCTCGGACCATCACTCCATTCCCCGGCTAGTCCCCGCTACACTCTCTTTTCCTGAGGAGAACAATGGAACAAAAAGGAAAAGGGTGAGCACAAATAGCCCAGTAAAAAATATCATGACTAAGATAATGAAGAATAAAAATTATCTTTAGTCTTCAACAATAATAAATTAGAGATTTAAAGATATTATAATTGTTCAACACAACAACTGCAGCGGAACGAACAATCCATTAGAAGAGTCAAGTAGATTATAATATCTACCATCGTCTATAAGTTAAAGGATCACCACCAATATTTTATCCCTGTAACACCAATCAACAATTCCTGTTTATGAACATCCAAATCAACAGTTTATATTCAACAGCTTCTCTTTGCACTATGTGCCAAAGATATTTATTTGTAACATCACCGGTCATGATCATGTCAAACGCCAGTTCATCTTTGCACTACGGGCCAAAAAGAACTATCACCACAATTTAAGTATGAAGATGAGGATGATGACAATGATACAGTGAGATTAAGGATAAGAAAAGTTTTATAATTTAATCAATATCAAAGATTGACCAAATTGCCAACACGATGACCAAATTGTGGAGTCAAATTCAAGAATGATATTCAAGAAATTATTTCATGCTTCAACTTTAACGTATAAAATGAAATAGAAAGATTCAAGTGAAAAGATATTAGATGAAGCACAAACTATTAAGGATATTCTACTAATTTCAAGGATTTTCTCCATTTAAAAATAAGGTTTTGGAAACAAACAGAGAATTCTTATCATAAATGGAGAAATGTGAAAGAAAAAAAAATATTCCTTAAAGAGTACAAAAGAAATGATACGTTATACGAGTATAACAGAATATATGAAACTGCAAATGGGTTTTCACCCGTCATGCGGTAATCCGCGTAGACAGATTATTTTCACAAAAGATTAATAAGTAATGAATACGAAGGGTTATTCACCCGTCATGCGGTAATCCGCGTAGACAGATTATTTCCACAAAAGATTAATAAGTAACGAATACGAAGGGTTATTCACCCGTCATGCGGTAATCCGCGTAGACAGGTTATCCCCACAAATTAATACGGAATGAATAACAACCTTTCTGAGTATAATATCACTTACGAACAAGGAAGCAAATGATATTACATAAGAGTATGAAAGAAATGATATCCCCTACCTTCGTTAATAAGTGATTGGATGTTGCTTTCTATGAAGTTTATTAACTTGGACAATACTAGTATTCTCACAAATACTCACAATAGCCTAGCACACTAAGAGAACTCAAGAAATTTAGAGAGAGAGAGAGGGAGTATAAGTAAGGAAGGTGTGTAGATTTCTTAAGATAACCCATCCTATTTATAGGAAAACCAAATTTCATTAATTGCACAATAAGGGCTCGACTTATTACACTTTAGTACCTTCATCTTTGCCTCTACTTTTTAATATAATCCCTCAAGTATTATCAATCTTGCATAACATCCCCTAATAGTTCCCACATGTGAACCAATAGTTCACAGCATGTGAATTTTAAAATTTCAATTAGGTACCCCTAAGTTAGACTCCACTTTTAATCCATCAATAATGCTAAAATATCATAACAATTAATATGAGTTACAGTGCTATGATAAATAATAAAAAGTACCATGCAGATGCTATTGTAATTATTGAATCAAAATACTGTGTAATTGCTACTTTATCAATTATTGAATCAATAATTTAAAATACTGTGCAATACCGTGTGCCTGTGAAATATCGCGTACTACTGTGGAATAACGCGTTTTACTGTTCTTTTTATTACCGGGTATTTCAACAGTTGTCGGTGATAATACTGTTGACAAAGTACTGTCGCTTTCAGTATCCGACAATGGGGCCCACTATCGTTGACAATTTTGTCATTTGTGGGGCCCACTAATATTTTGATATTTCGGCGCCGTCATACGGTGCCGAATATAATATTCTCCGACAAAAAGAATATTCCCCGACAAAAAGAATATTCCCCGACATACACTGTTTATCAGATAATTCGCATATAACACCCTTAACTATCATTTATAACAATTAAGCACCTTACTATTTAAAAAATAAAAAATTTATCATAAAGAAAATAATAAACTTTTATTTCATAAAGTCGGGATCTTACAATCTCCCCTCCTTATGAAATTTCGTCCTCGAAATTGACGTACGTACCTGGCATTTCGAAGAGGTGAGGATACCTTGCTCTCATTTCAGATTCTAACTCCCAGGTCATTTCCTCAACATCATGGTTTCTCCATAAAACTTTGACTTGAGGTATAATCTTTGATCGTAGAATCTGTTCCTTCTTATCCAAGACCTTGACAGGTATCTCTTCGTACGTCAAATCCTCTGCTATCTCGTCTGGTTCTAACTCAATAATGTGGTGTGGATCTTTCACGTATTTACGTAGCATGGATATGTGAAAAACATTATGAACACGAGACATGCTTGGTGGTAAGGCGAGTCTGTATGCCACAGTTCCTACTCGGTCGAGGATTTCAAATGGACCGATAAATCGAGGGTTAAGTTTTCCTCTCTTTCCGAATCGCGTAACACCTTTCCACGGGGCAACACGTAAAAATACATGATCTCCGACACTGAATTCCTCGTCTCTTCGATGAAGATCGGCATAACTCTTTTGTCGATCTTGAGCTGTTTGTATACATTGTCGGATCATTTGGATCTTTTCCGTAGTCATTCGTATCAAATCGGGTCCCAACAATTTTGCCTCACCTACTTCATCCCAACATGCTGGAGATCGATACCTTCGTCCATACAACGCCTCGAAGGGAGCCATGCCTATACTTGCTTGATAACTATTATTGTAAGAGAATTCCACCAATGGCAAGTATTTGTCCCAACTTCCTTTGAAGTAGGGGTGTTCAAAAAATTCAGTTTTTTCGGTTTTTTACCGAATCGGTTGATACCGGTACCGGCGGTACCGGTTTTTTTCGATACCGGTTTTTTCGGTATCGGTTTTTCGGTATTTTAACACTTTTCGGTACCGGTAGCGGTAAGAGATTTTTTGAATTCGGTATAAACCGAAATACCGAAATATATAATTATTTTTAATAATTATATATATAAATATAAATTTTAATTATTATTAAATAATAATTATTGTTAATTATATATTTAATTATTGTTAATATATATAAAAAAATTATTTAATTATTATTAATAATTATATATATTACCATGCGGTATTACCGACAACCGAACCGAAAAAATCGGTACCGATTTTGTACCGAACCGGTACCGAATTACCGGGTACCGGTTCTTAGTTTTTCGGTATTTTTGGATCGGTACCGGTTCGGTATTTTCGGTACCGGTTCGGTTTTTTACCGATGAGCACCCCTACTTTGAAGTCTAGTACGCAGAGTCTTAATAGATCTTCAAGGGTTTGAATAGTTCTTTCCGATTGCCCGTCTGTTTGGGGATGGTATGCAGAACTGAATCGTAATTCAGTGCCCATAGCTTTTTGCAAGCTTACCCAAAATCGTGAAGTGAACCTAGGATCTCTATCAGAAACGATGGATACTGGCATGCCATGCAATCTGATAATCTCGCTTATATACATACTGGCAAGACGCTCAAGTGAATAGTTTTCTCGTATAGGCAAGAAATGAGCAGACTTGGTCAATCTATCTATAATGACCCAAATTACGTCTAAGCCTTGAGAAACCTTGGGAAAACCTGTCACGAAATCCATGTTGATGTGTTCCCACTTCCATTCTGGAATCTCAAGTGGTTGCAATGGACCCCTTGGTACTTGATGCTCTGCCTTGACACGTTGACAAGTTAAACATCTTGCAATAAACTCTGCAATCTCTCTCTTCATATTGTTCCACCAAAATGTATGTCGAAGATCACGATACATTTTGGTACTTCCCAGGTGGATTGCAAATGGTGTGTTGTGTGCCTCCATCATGATTTTGTATTTCAAGTCAGGGTCGTTAGGAACACACAGTCTAGAGTTGACTCGAAGTATTCCGTCTTCGTCGACTCTTGCTTCTGGAATAGCACCTTCTTGTACCTTTTTTTTCATATTCACCAACTCCGGGTCTGTATTTGAGCAGCTTTAATTTTGTCGATTAAAGCCGGTTCTACCTGTATATGTGCGATCTTCACATGGGTTCCTGGAGCCTTTAACTCTATCTCCATCCTTTGTAAATCATCCAAGATGAGCCTTTGCGATGTCAGTAATGCACTCATGCTTGCATATGATCTTCTACTCAATGCGTCAGCTACTACGTTCGCCTTTCCAGGATGGTATTGGATGGTATGGTCGTAATCTTTCAACAGCTCGAGCCAACGCCGTTGTCGCATGTTGAGTTCCTTCTGGGTGAAGAAATATTTGAGACTTTTGTGGTCTGTATAGATCTCCATTTTCTCTCCATACAAGTAATGTCTCCAAATCTTCAACGCGAAAACGACTGTTGCCAACTCTAGATCATGAGTAGGATAATTCCTCTCATATTCCTTGAGTTGCCGAGATGCATAAGCTATAACCTTCCCATGTTGCATGAGAACACAACCTAGTCCTTTGCCTGAAGCGTCGCTGTAGATGACAAATCCTTCCGATCCTAATGGTATTGCCAATACAGGTGCTGAAATGAGCCTTCTTTTGAGTTCTTGAAAACTCTTCTCGCATTCTTCGCTCCATTTGAATGTTGTGCTTTTCCGAGTCAGTTGAGTTAATGGAATGGCTATTCGAGAAAATCCTTCTACGAATCTCCGATAATAACCAGCTAGACCCAGAAAGTTTCGTACTTCGGTTGCTGACTTAGGTTGTTCCCAATTTGATACTGCTTCAATCTTCGCTGGATCCACCGAGATTCCTTTTTTAGAAACCAAGTGACCAAGGAATGCAACTTCCTCAAGCCAGAATTCACATTTCTTCAACTTAGCATATAACTTGTTCTCACGAAGCTTTTGAAGTATCAGCCTCAAGTGTTACTCATGATCTTCACGACTTTTAGAATATATGAGAATGTCATCAATGAAGACAACCACGAAATGATCCAAATAGTCCTTAAATATCCGGTTCATCATATCCATGAAAGCAGCAGGAGCATTAGTCAATCCAAAAGACATGACTAGGAATTCATAATGCCCGTATCGAGTTCTGAAGGCAGTCTTTGGAATGTCATCAACTTTAACTTTCAACTGATGATAACCAGAACGGAGGTCGATCTTTGAAAAGAATTGAGCACCTTGTAACTGGTCGAACAGGTCATCAATGCAAGGTAACGGGTACCTATTTTTGATGGTGACATGGTTTAACTCCCGATAGTCAATGCAAAGTCTCATACTCCCGTCCTTCTTCTTTACGAATAAAACAGGAGCACCCCAAGGCGATGTACTCGGACGTATGAAACCGCTGTCTAACAACTCCTGTAGTTGGACTTTTAACTCTTGAAGTTCAATAGGAGCCATTCGATATGGGGTTTTGGAAATAGGTTTCGTACCGGGTTCAAGGTCGATACAAAATTCAATTTCACGGTCTGGGGGTAGGCCAGGAAGTTCTTCGGGAAATACGTCAGGGAACTCATTAACAACAGAAATATTTTTCAAATCTGACGTACTTTTATTTAAATCCGTTACATGGGCTAAGAAGGCTTGACATCAATTTTTCAATAAACGAATGACTTTGTGACTAGAAATGATGGTTATTGATTTCAATGGTTTGGTTGCTTGAATTCGCATAATAGGTTGATTAGGAATATGAAAACTAATGACCTTACGAAAGCAATCAATTTTAGCATGATGAGCAGTTAACCAATCAATTCCTAAAATCACATCAAATTCATGCATGTTCAAGGAGATAAGATCAATAGGTAATGTGAGGGTGCCGATTTGAACAAAACAAGATTTATAGACTGTAGATGTAACGAATGTTTGTGCTAATGGTGTTTCGACAGATAAGTCAAAATCTAATTCTTCAGGAGTCAAATTCAGGCGTTGAGCACATGTTGGTGAAATAAAAGAATGGGTAGAACCAGTATCTAATAAGGCATAGACTTCACAAGAGTTAATAAGTAGTTTACCCGTAATAACCTCGTTTGGATTCTGCGCTTTTTGTGACGTCACGACAAAAGCTCTCCCTTGAACCACAGACTTTGATTTGTCCGTGACCGCCTTCGGTGTCATCATTGCAGCTGGACTTGACTTCGCTGCATGACAAAAGCGAGCTATATGGCCTTCCTTTCCACAATTATAACATACTTGGGATGGCGATTGTGTACAATTTGGACTGATGTGTCCTTCCTTCCCACACCTGAAACATCTAACAGGTGGTCGTTCTCCTTCCTTCAAAACTGGTACTGGTGCTGGTGCTGACGTTGGTACCTTTCCATGGTTGTTGAATCTCCTCTTCTTGGAATTGTTGCCACTTGACTCACTTCTTTTGTTATCGGGGCCAGGATTACCACCGAAGTGGTTACCATTTCCGGTGTTGTGATTCCCTCCTCGTTGATTATCATTATTTCGATAATTGCTGCCACCATTACGATTATTACCGTGATTTTGCTCTCGTGGTTGGGTGTTGCTCCCTGGTTGTAGTAGTCCTCTTTCCTGCTCCACTACTTGAGCCCTATCCACAGCATCTGTGTATATACAAATTTTATGAGAAACGAGATATTGGCGAATCTCTGGTTTCAAACCTCGTAGGAACATTCGTGTCATCCGTTTCTCAGTGTCCACCAAATGGGATGCAAAACGCGACAGCTCGGCGAACTTGGCTTCGTACTGTGACACCGTCATGTTGTTCTGTTCCAGTTTGATGAATTCTACCTCCTTCATATGACGAATACTTTCCGGGAAATACTTCTCGTTAAATAATTCCTGAAACTCGACCCAAGACATCTCGAGTGCCGAATGATGGGTACGTTTCACAGATTCCCACCAATGATCCGCTTTTCCTCGTAACATAAAGGTGGCAAAAGGAACCTTTTGATCGTCCGTGCAACGCAGTACATCAAATATCTTTATTAATTGCTTAAGCCTTGCCTCTGCCTTGAGTGGATCTGGCTTGCCGAAAAATTCAGGTGGTCCCAATTCTTTGAACTGCTTGACAGTGACCATCCGTACATTATCAACGTTTCTGCCAGTATTGTAGACAGGAGCTCTTCTCGCCTGGTTCTGCAGGTATTGCATGAAGTTCCTAAAAAGTTCATACAACCCATTTTGAGTCGCCAATAACATTCCACAAAATACAATTACAAATATGAATTTTCCCATTTACAAATATTAAGTGTCGTGCAAAATACGACAACACAATACAAATACATCTTAAATTCTCAATACACTTATTGTCACACTAATAGTAAGGTATTGAGACACTTCTATTATCTCGGACCATCACTCCATTCCCCGGCTAGTCCCCGCTACACTCTCTTTTCCTGAGGAGAACAATGGAACAAAAAGGAAAAAGGGTGAGCACAAATAGCCCAGTAAAAAATATCATGACTAAGATAATGAAGAATAAAAATTATCTTTAGTCTTCAACAATAATAAATCAGAGATTTAAAGATATTATAATTGTTCAACACAACAACTGCAGCGGAACGAACAATCCATTAGAAGAGTCAAGTAGATTATAATATCTACCATCGTCTATAAGTTAAAGGATCACCACCAATATTTTATCCCTGTAACACCAATCAACAATTCCTGTTTATGAACATCCAAATCAACAGTTTATATTCAACAGCTTCTCTTTGCACTATGTGCCAAAGATATTTATTTGTAACATCACCGGTCATGATCATGCCAAACGCCAGTTCATCTTTGCACTACGGGCCAAAAAGAACTATCACCACAATTTAAGTATGAAGATGAGGATGATGACAATGATACAGTGAGATTAAGGATAAGAAAAGTTTTATAATTTAATCAATATCAAAGATTGACCAAATTGCCAACACGATGACCAAATTGTGGAGTCAAATTCAAGAATGATATTCAAGAAATTATTTCATGCTTCAACTTTAACGTATAAAATGAAATAGAAAGATTCAAGTGAAAAGATATTAGATGAAGCACAAACTATTAAGGATATTCTACTAATTTCAAGGATTTTCTCCATTTAAAAATAAGGTTTTGGAAACAAACAGAGAATTCTTATCATAAATGGAGAAATGTGAAAGAAAAAAAAATATTCCTTAAAGAGTACAAAAGAAATGATACGTTATACGAGTATAACAGAATATATGAAACTGCAAATGGGTTTTCACCCGTCATGCGGTAATCCACGTAGACAGATTATTTTCACAAAAGATTAATAAGTAATGAATACGAAGGGTTATTCACCCGTCATGCGGTAATCCGCGTAGACAGATTATTTCCACAAAAGATTAATAAGTAACGAATACGAAGGGTTATTCACCCGTCATGCGGTAATCCGCGTAGACAGGTTATCCCCACAAATTAATACGGAATGAATAACAACCTTTCTGAGTATAATATCACTTACGAACAAGGAAGCAAATGATATTACATAAGAGTATGAAAGAAATGATATCCCCTACCTTCGTTAATAAGTGATTGGATGTTGCTTTCTATGAAGTTTATTAACTTGGACAATACTAGTATTCTCACAAATACTCACAATAGCCTAGCACACTAAGAGAACTCAAGAAATTTAGAGAGAGAGAGAGGGGGAGTATAAGTAAGGAAGGTGTGTAGATTTCTTAAGATAACCCATCCTATTTATAGGAAAACCAAATTTCATTAATTGCACAATAAGGGCTCGACTTATTACACTTTAGTACCTTCATCTTTGCCTCTACTTTTTAATATAATCCCTCAAGTATTATCAATCTTGCATAACATCCCCTAATAGTTCCCACATGTGAACCAATAGTTCACAGCATGTGAATTTTAAAATTTCAATTAGGTACCCCTAAGTTAGACTCCACTTTTAATCCATCAATAATGCTAAAATATCATAACAATTAATATGAGTTACAGTGCTATGACAAATAATAAAAAGTACCATGCGGATGCTATTGTAATTATTGAATCAAAATACTGTGTAATTGCTACTTTATCAATTATTGAATCAATAATTTAAAATACTGTGCAATACCGTGTGCCTGTGAAATACCGCGTACTACTGTGGAATAACGCGTTTTACTGTTCTTTTTATTACCGGGTATTTCAACAGTTGCCGATGATAATACTGTTGACAAAGTACTGTCGCTTTCAGTATCCGACAATGGGGCCCACTATCGTTGACAATTTTGTCATTTGTGGGGCCCACTAATATTTTGATATTTCGGCGCCGTCGTACGGTGCCGAATATAATATTCTCCGACAAAAAGAATATTCCCCGACATACACTGTTTATCAGATAATTCGCATATAACACCCTTAACTGTCATTTATAACAATTAAGAACCTTACTATTTAAAAAATAAAAATTTTATCATAAAGAAAATAATAAACTTTTATTTCATAAAGTCGGGATCTTACAATCTTGGTGTCAAATTTGTACTGAAAGTCCCTTTCAGTAAGCTTTGTAAAGCCCCACTCAATTTCTCTTATAGGACCATCCAAGTACCTGAAATCAAAATTCGGAAACAATAATTAATATTGTTAGTTTCATATTAAATTATTTGAACAAGATATTAATAAATGGGACTAGGGATAATGTGAAAAGTAATAAATTATAGTTTATGAAATTTTCTGTCCCCATTGATTATGCTAATGCCACTTTAACCGAGTGGTGAATTTTTCACTAGATTCTAGCAATATAATTGTTCTTAACTTTTTGTATGTTAAGACTTCGAGCATAGAACTAATATATCCTTTTGCTCGACACTGAATCACAAAAATAATTGAAAAAGAAAAGGAAATTGATACAAAGCCAGTTACTCACTCTTGATTCGAATGGAAATCCGGATAGTTCTTTTGATAGCAATCATCTATTTCTGAGGCCAGCAAATAATGCACAACATAAAATATATTACCCTTATTACATCATATTTTTAACCAAATGTAAATATTAATAAAACACTAGTTTTAATTTTAAATAAAACCAGCTCCTACTTCAACTTCAATCCATAGAGTCAAGAAATTACTCTTAACATGCAAGCAAATGATAAAAGATAAAACACGAGAGTAAATTTAATATCGTACCTACAGTTGTTGCGGCGGTTGTTAATTTTGGGGATAATTTCCATAACTAGGATAGCCTCCATAGTAAAGATTAGGATAGCCAACAGCAGCTTGCATCTCTGAACCTGAAAATAAAATAAAATATATGTATATTAGATATATTGATATGCAACTTATAAAATTGAATACAAGAACTGATCAAACCTTTGGAAGTATGACTATCATCATCTGAACTTGAAGATGTTGTTGCACTTTCATTGTCGGGAGAATCTCTACATAAAAGCCAAAATAACACTCATCATTTAAAGATTGAGATCCTTTAAAAAATGTTTACTATTACTTAAATATTACTTACTGATAGGCAACTATTGGACAATTCCTTTTGTCATGTGATTGTCCAACTTTTCCACAACCATGACAATGTCTAGCTTTTGTGTTCTTTGTCTTCCCTAATGCCCTTTCTTTCCCTCTTTTTAAGTCTTTTGCCATATCCTTTTGCCCTCACTTGATTTGATTCATTGTACATATAGTCTTTATTGCAACTCATCTTCCCGGAGACTACAATTGCACCAGTTCCACATTGTGAACTTTTACCACTATCTACAACAAGATTGATTGATTCAAGTGCACGAACCAAAGTATCTTTATAAATATCAATTCCTTCTTGGCTTGTGAGGGCGTTATCAATAACATCCACAGAACATTGAATTAATTCACTCCGCTTGATAAGATATTCTTTGTCACTATTTATCATTATGCCACTTTCATTATCGACCATTGTCCTGGAGTTTGCCTTCTTAGTCCACCTTTTCAAGATGTATTATTGTGGTAATTCATCAAAATCATGTATTTTTTGCAAGTAACCAAGCACATGTCTACATGGTATCCCCATACTCTCAAACTTGTGGCAACTACATAAAACAAAACCCAATTCTTTATTATAAATAAGTTGTCGAACTCTACGTGTTAACACTTTTTTTCTATGAACTTGAAACACGCATTGATTGTCACTTTCCTTGAGAAGCTCAAAACGGTAATTCAAGCATTCCCATATCTCATCTTCAAATTTATAAAACATTTCCCGAGTATAAATTTCAACCATTTAGAACAAAAAGTCGCGATTTATCTTTACTTTAGGCTTCTCAATCAAATCTTTGTGATCGGCTAACAACTCTTCTTGACGTTAGCGTACTAGCCCCCTATTAAATTGGATTATGAAATCAACTAATGAATTATTCTTAGAGACATATCTTATGAAAAAAGCGTGAGAGTTTTTCGATCATTGGCTACTTGACATATTGATTGAGAAAACATGATTACAATAAGCAGGCACCCAATTTTTACGAATTTCATACATTGTTTATAACCATTTATTGTCATGTAACCCGCTCCTCCCAACAAGATCCGTCCATGTCAAATCAAACTCTTCTTTAGACTCCGAATTCCAAATACAATAGGCAAATTCATTATAGTGAGCATTATACTTCACCAAGTCTAATTTTTCAGAAAAGTTTGTCAATATGTGCCAACTACAGTATCTATGAAAAATATTCGAAAGAGTTTCTAAAATTGTTTTGGACATCGCGGGATCTTGATCAGTAATAATTATTTTAGGGGCATCACCTGGCATAGCCTCTAAAAATTGGTTGAATAGCCAAACAAATGAATTTGAGGTCTCGTCACTTAAAAATGCACAAACAAAAATTGTGGTTTGACCATGTTTGTTAACTCCCATTAGTGGTGCAAAAATTAGCCCATAGCGATTGGTGTTGTATGTCGTATCAAAGACAACTACATCATCATAAAAACTATATGCCCTTCTAGAGGTAGCATCAACCCAAAAACAATGTGTTATACTCTGTTCATTATCGACCTTAACTTTATAAGGGAATGATGGATTCTTGCCCTTTTCTAATTTGCAAAACTCACTAAACATTTCTCTGTCATGCCCGTTCAACTCATTACGTCTATCCCTTTCATAATTATATAAATCTGTTTGTGTACACCCAATGTTTTCAAACCCTCCAACATGTACTCTAAGGAAATTGAATTGTTGACGTGAGGGTATATTTATCATGGAAAGTTGTTGAGTCAAACACTTTTGCGCACTCGAAACACTTCGGTGAGATCTTAATAGATGCTTCTTTGACGGAGTTGCCAAAGGGTGACTATGGCCCTCAATAAATTGGTTGACTACATATGCCTCAAAATTTATTTTCAACACAGCTATCTTTTCTTTACAACTCTCTTTTATCGATCCTCAACGCCTTTTAGTTTTAACATCCGCAATTGTTATTCCCTTATCTTGTTTAAAACAGACATACTCTTTCCTTTTCACTTCATCACTTCCTTCGAATTTCTTAGTAGTCCAACTTCGAATACTAAATCCCGCCTCTTTAGCATATGCATTGTAGAAATCCTTAACTTCATCTATTGTTTGGAATTCTTTTCAACACTAGGTTTGAGATGGTCGGCTACTTGCGGATTATAAATAAAATTTTCTCTAACTTCACCACTCTCCCCTTCAATTCTCCTATTTTCTATATCCAGTTCACTATTGTCTACATTATCACCACATTCATTACTATCCTGTACTTTAGCCTCTAAATTATCATCCATCCCTATAGTTAAAAAAAACAAACAACATTGATTCTTATAATCATAAAACCAATCAACAATAATTTTAATTTAGCCTATGAGCATAAATTGACCCTGTTATTATTCTTGTTAACAAAATTCTTTCACAAAGCAAGTACATCTCAATGTGATTATATATTAGTATATATTAAGAGGTCATGTAGCAACTAAAATAGATGGAGACATGGCTTTAGGCATTTTTCAACTCTTATCTAGTTCAAGTTAGTCAGATGATTAAGGGATTGAACAAAATCTAATATAAACAAAAAGCGATCAAGAACCGAGTGACATAACAACATAACCTAGCCAGCCAAAATATACAAAATTGCATATAACAACAGCATAACCAAGCTGGCCAAAATAATTCAAAATTGCATAAATAAGAGCTTTGTGTACATAAACATTATTCACTCTCCTTCCACGGGTCATCCTCTCTGTGTTGATTATTGCCGAGTGGATTATTAATAATACTAGACAAATAAAGTCACACTTTTAAAGTATAGAAAGTATATATAGATAGAATTACATATTTCAAAAATGTCAATTTAAAATAAATTATAGAGCTCTTGCCATACACCATAAAGTGGAAAAACCAAAGGCCTAGGAGGATCAAGGTATATAGATGCACAACCTGGCTTTACCTATACAACAACAAATATAGATATAGTTTGCCTAGCAAATCTACTTGTTATTATAAGAGGAAATCCACGAAATTGACACCAATTGTAGCGCGTTTTTAAAATAACATTCTAGATTACTTGCAGAATTGTTCACCTCAGAATATATTTACCCATACAGAAATCAGGTGAGGATTTTGGGTGTAATAGTTGGTCCTAACAATTTAATGTAATCTTAAATCACAACCCCCTAATAAACCCTAGTTTTTTTCAAATCAAACGGAAATTACAAAATTAAGTAGGAATCTTTACCTTCCGATTTGCAACAGGTTCTCTTTATAGGAATCTTTACCTTTCGATTTGCAACATGTTCGCTTTGAGAGAGGGGGGAAGAGTTAGAGAGAGCGAATGGTTGTATCTGGTCTCAAATAGGTTTTATTTTCTTCTTAATTTGACCCATTTTGACAACCCACGTTTGACCCGCGTGTTTTTTTTTCCGCGTATTTTTTACTTGAGTTCATTCTTGGTACATTACTTAAGTTCATTTTTTAAAGGAATCGTATATGTGTATATATATATATATAATTAATTAATAGAACTCCGAAATTAATTTTTCGACACTAAATATGAGTAATTCTATGATGACAAAAGATGATTACAAAAAAATAGATACAAAATGATGTGTTGAATTATAATTAGTTGATTTTTCACCATAAATAAGTGGGTCCAATAGTTGTTAAGATATTATAAGTGAGTTGGAGTCCTCCATCGGAGAAATAATGAAATGTAAAAGATTAATATATATATATATACATGAATGAGCCCAAGACTTAATAGCTTAAACTTTTGGGTTAACTTAGGTTCTAAACATGTATATATGTTAGTGCCTCGTGTACTCACACGTAATATTCCGGCTCCATGATTTCCCCCCAACAACTGGTGACAGAGCTCCTAGGAGCTTGTGAACCTTTTCAAAAGGATGCAATTGTGGTTCCGAAATTAAAATATCCCAAACCTCTTCAAAAAGACGCACACAATGGTGGTTCGAAAATTAACAAATCCCAGACGTACAACCTCTTCAAAAAGACACGTAATGATGTTGAATTCTCGATGATGGTGGTTCCCTTCCCTAAAGGATTAATATACATGAATGTGCCTAACACCTAATGACTTAAGTTTTTAGGTCAGGTTGGGTTCCAAATATGTGTGTTCATTCTTGGACAAAAAATAAACAAGAGGCGTAGTGCCTTGTGTATGCGCACACGACGCACGGGCTCTCTGATTCTTCCCTAACAACTAGTATTAAAGTTACAAAAAATTGATCCCTGCCGGGTTAGTGAGTTTCTTCAAAAGAGATAGGCGATGGTGGTCCAAAAATTAATTTCGGGCAGCCTCTTCAAAAGACACGCAATGGTACTGAATTCTCGATAAAAGGGTTATCATCTCCTCCCCCAAGGCTCTCGATGGGTGATGTTGAATTCTCGATGGGTTTAGCCAAAAATTGATTTCGAGAGTGGTTATCTGAGAATTGATGTTCGCAATGATTGAAGAGAAGAAATTTAATTCTTGATGGATGATGTTGACTCTCGATGGGAAAACCGGGAGTAGTTAACTAAGAATTAGTGTTGCGGTGATTGAAGAGAAGTGTTCAAGTGAATGGGAGCTCTTGATCTGATGAACTCACTTGTGAGGGGAGACTGTTAGGATATCACAAGTGAGTTGAAGTCCCACATCGAAGAAGTAATGAAATGGTCGACGTCGGGATTTTTCCACGTTAGTTTTGGAAATCGTGAGTTTAGGGGGTGATTTTGAAAAAATTGACTTTAATGTTAACGGAGTTCAAAAGTTTGATTTTAAAGTGGGCCAATTAGACAGAGTCGTCAGTTGATAAAGATTTAAATAGATTTATCAACTTATCTGAATTTTGAAGTTTAGATAATCGAGATGGCCCATTATTTGACTTCGTAAAATTAGTTCACAATCCAGATTCATAGAGTTTGGGGGGGCTTACATAAACGAGAGAAACGTGTTAGGCACCCCCGATTTCCGTGAAATACGGTTACCGCTTTCCTAATATTTTCCTTTACTAGTTTAAATGAATTGCCTTGAGGGTCGTGAACTGTGTGTTTGTGTTCTGTGCCTATATGAATTGTGTTATTTGGGGGGAAATCTAAGATATCGTCTCCTAGAACCATTTTAACTTCGTAATTTGATGTTTGAAATATAGGGTATTGTCTCCTAGATTTGAGTCGAATTGTAAAACATAAGACGTCGTCTCCTATATCATTTAAGTCGAGAGTTAGGGTATCGTCTCCTACATCTAAGTTGAATTGTAAAATATAAGGTCTTATCTCATATGTCATTTAAGTCAAAATCTAGGGTATCATCTCCTAGTGGTCGAGTCAAAAATATAATCTAGGGTTTCGTCTCCTAAACCATATAAATCGTCTAGGGTTTTGTCTCCTACAGTCATCAAAGTTCTGGGTGCATTATCTTGAAAGCAACTTTTGAGCCTCTTTGAACCTATGTGCGAATGATTTTCGAAGAAAAGTTTCGTTTTAGTTTTGCTAGACAAGAAATTTAAGGGTTTTTTTAGGAAAAAATATTGTTTTGCAAACCTTTTGTCAAATAGGAATCAAGACTCTCCATTACTTACAACTTTAGCCTAGAAGTAATCGAATAACCTAGTTTTATTCAATTTTCAAAAGATCTTTATAATTTCATTCAAAAATCATTTGTGTATGTCGAAAGGTAAAATCAAGCATCGAAAATAGGGTTAAAACTATATCCATGAGCATGTAAGTCATCTAAATAACTTCAAGCACCTCGAAATAACAAAGTTCACTATCAAAGAGCCTTAAACCCAATTTTTATGGGATCGAAACCCTCGATATCATTTTAAGGTCCCAATTATATTTACAATTACTGAATAGCAAAATTACAACCGTTAACTATGTCTATCATGGGAATATCATTTAATTCCCATTAAACACGAATTTTAAGAGCATTGAATTCAATCCTAGGCTCACATGATTCGTAATCACATCCAACAAACTTATTGAGATCTATAAACGGAGTTTATAATTTAGGAAAGAACTTCCATAATTCCTAAATCTATAGATCGCGCAACAAATCACAATATCATAATTATTTCGTTGACTATATCGTATGAATCAAGTTATATCACCAATTATTATCGAAATCGCAAGGATCTACCACATATTGACAAGATCTATTAAAAGAATTTAAAATCTAGGGAATGAGACCCATAAATCTAAGATTCCATAGATCTAAAAATAACATATCGAGATCTAATCAGGAATATATCCTAGATTGGCTATAAGAAGATTTTATTCGTTAGAATTCCTCGGTGGCCAAAAGGTAGGATCTCCACACCACTAGATATTAATTTAGGATACTTAGGTAACCTAGAAATCAAGAGAAAACAACTCTCAAACAAAAATAAACGATAAAAGGAGTCGAATCAAAGTTGAAATCGAGAAATTACTAAAAGAATATCATCGGTTGGTTAGGAGGAGATTCCATCCGTGATAAATTCTCTTTAACTGTCCATAATTCCAAAAATAGGATCTAAACACCTCTAGAAATAATCTAGAATGTTAGACAGCCTAAATCGAAGACATAATCGTAAACAACAAAACCCAAGCACAACAATTAGCAAAATATCGAATGACTATTAAAATAACTTTATAAGTTGGTTATGAGGAATTTCTATAATGAGAAACTCTCTCTAACTATCCATGACTCAAAATAGGATCCACACGCCACTAGATATGATCTAAAATGCAAGGAGAGTCTTAAAACGAGAAAACGAAATAAACGAAGCAAATCCCAAACAACGTAATCGCAAACGTAAATGAAAACGAGCGCAGAGATGAGGAATGGACCTTGGGAATAGGAGTTTTTTTCTTCTTAAGCTTTGTATGGATTGCTTTACTATAGATTTGTGGGAGATTTGACGAGAAAAACTAGATCTAAATCTAATTTAGAGAGTTTTTCTCTCACTTTTTCTCTTTCTCTCTCTAGATAACACATTTTCTCTTTCTAAAATGTCTTATTCTCTAAACAAATGAGCCAAACCACTTATTTATAGCCACCTTAGGCCTGCCGCAGGTCTACCTATGGCAGTCCTAGGGTGGGACCCACATGCCTCGTTTTTCGTGTCGCGCCGTCGGTTTTCGTACTGTGCACTGAAACGTCCATTACTTTCAAAGCGGAATGAGTTAGAAGACGTGTCATACCAATCCGGAAAGCTCTTTTCGAGGGCTACGAAATGACATTAAGTTTGATCAATTTTAGATTCGAAAAGATAAAGAAAAAGAGAAAAATCATCCTTCTATAAACGTCGTCTAATCGTTTGTCTTCTTTTCTGTACCTTAGCGTTTAGAGGTCAATGTGCGGACTCCAAATAATCGTTCTGAGTCTTGTAATCTTTGCCTTGACATCCTCGTCTTGAGATGAAATGAAACTATTGCCCTCCTGCCACTGTTAAAGAAAATATATGTAAATTTTAGGTGTCTACAGAAACTGTGAAAGATTAATATACATGAATGAGCTTAAAACCTAATAGCTTAAATTTTTTAGTCAAGTTAGATTCCAAACATGCATGTTAGTGCCTTATGCATGCACAGGAGACGAGCGAGCTTCCCGATTCTCCCCTAACAATAGTTATAACTAGATCTGATAATATGGGTTGAAATTCATGGGGCAATCTATATTTGTCCATAATAAATGAGTTTGGGTTACAAATTATAATATAAAATTTTTAAATATTTTTACTTATATGTACTCATATAATATATGAGTGGATATGAATTGTCATTAAGCCCAATTTATTCACTCGCTTATTATCAAAAGTTCACCCATTTATCCATTCATTCACGTATTGAGCCTCGGACGAAGTCGTAGAAATAAGGCTAATTTGTAATATGCTCAGGTGTTGGTCAAAAAGAGATTCCCCTGCCTCTTTTCTTTTTTCTTTTAAATTTTACATAATATTTATAAACAATACATATGTTTTTTTTACTTACATAAAATTTAGTATCTCCCTTTTTGGCTAATTTAATTACTCATAAATTAAGTTTCTTTGTGCTTGGCCCGAGAGAGACGATGTTTTTCACCGTAACCTCCAAAATTTCATATCCCATTCCAGTTTATTTTCTCCATAAATTTTATTTTCCAAAAACCGTAATTCAGGGCCAGGAGGTATGGAATCTGCAAGTTTCCCACCTTTGTTATATATCCCGCCATATACAAATCGTTTTTGAGCGCTTACAAATTTTCAATTTTGAAATTAAAAGATTATAATTTTTCTTAGTGTAAAAAATCTAAATGTACTTTATGTTTATATTAGTTACATGGGTTGACCCGTATCCGCTCATATTTATTTATGATCGTTTACTTACAACTCACTTAATTTTTAACCTATTTCTACCCAATTAATATAATGATAAATTACATATATTAGTATATTTTTGAAAATAATTAAAAAAATCATACATCCATAAAATAATTACAAAAGTATTACACTTTTTCATTTTTATTTACAAAAGTATTCTCTCTCCTCTCACCACTTTCCATTTCTTCTTCTTCTTCTCTTTTCATTTCTCTCTCCTCCCTCCCGCCGCCCTCCCTCCCCGACTGTCGCCTCCCTCCCCCCCACTTCCCTCCTTCCTCCCGCCTGCCTTCCCCCTCCCTCCTCCCTCTACCGCCTCCCTCCCTCCCGCCTGCCTCTCCTTCTCCCTCTCCCTCCTTCCTCTTCCCTGTCGCTCTCCCCCGCCTCTTACCTGCCCTTCCCTACCCCTCTCCCCTGCCTCCCTCCCGCCTGCCTTCTTGTATATTGTATGTGTTTTAGTGTAGTAACTAGTTTTGATTACCTTTCTATTTAAGGTTGGTTACCTCTGTATTAAGGTTTGGTTACCTTTGTATTACAGTTTGGTTACCTTTATATTAAAGGTTGGTTACCTTTGTTTTAAGGTTGGATACCTTTTGTATTAAGTTTTTGTTATCATTGTATTTAGGGTTGGTTACCTTTTGTATTAAAAGTTGGTTACCTCTGTATTAATGTTTGGTTACCTTTGTATTAAGGTTTGGTTACCTTTATATTAAGGGTTGGTTACCTTCGTATTAAGGTTTGGTTACATTTGTATTAAAGGTTGGTTACCTCTGTATTAAGGTTTAGTTACCTTTATATTAAGGGTTGGTTACCTTCGTATTAAGTTTGGTTACCTTTGTATTTAAGATTGGTTACCTCTGTATTAAGGGTGTTATTCCCACCTGTAACCAATTCTCCTCCCTTTCCCCGCCTGCCTTCCCCCACCGCCTCCCCCCTCCCTCCGCCTCCCTCCCTCCCGCCTCCCTCCCGCCGCCCTCCCTCTCTCCCTCCTGCCTTCCCCCTCCCTCCACCTCCCCCCCCCTCTCCCTCCCTCCTTCTTCTTCCTCTCGCCTGTATTTTGTGTGTAATTATTTTGTAATTTTTGTAATTATTTTGTGTGTGTTTTATTTTTGTAATTACTTTCTAATTGTTGTATATTAATATTAAGGACCCTTAATATAAACCCAAACACACATAAATCCAAACTCACTTATGTCCGCCCAAATCCACCCACACTCGTTCATTTGTCAGGTCTAGTTATAACTAATCACTACCATACACAACATTTATATTCAATCTTTTGTCACCAGATTATTATTTACTAAATATGAGAAAATATTTTCAGCCTCAATTTCAATTTGCCAGTTAAACATCAGAAATCAGATTATTTTGTAAAAATAAAAATAAAAAATAAAATAAAGTTCTCAAGAAATATTTTATGTCAACGTTTTTTTTTCCTGTATCGATCAAAACGGAATCTTAGGGCACAATAATAATTTTTTTCTCGTTGAACATGGATCAGGAAAATTAAGGTTTGTTTGTTTTAATGTTGTTTGTTTTATATTTTCATATCTAATAAAGTCCTCAATATCATCACATACTTGTACAAATAGAATTTTCGCCATTCCTTACCTTACATCACATCATATGATCCAATTAATAACCTAGACGCAGTCCCATACAGCCCATTCCTTATCCTCTTATTCTTTCGTTTAGATTATAGGAATGAGAGTAAAAACAAAATGACTCATTTTCATAAAATAAAATAAAATTTGTGTTTAATTGTTCCATTTTAAAATGGAATGAATCATTTTCATTCTTGCTAAATTTATAAATTTTATTCCTTAAAAGATGATATAGAATGATTCATTCCAGCTAAAATACAATGAATTATTCCACTTTTCATTCCATTCTATTCTCTATGTCATTCATTCACCAATTTCATTTCTTCAATCTAAACGTAACATAAATAATTCACTTTGCCTCATCGTTAAGATGCTTATTGTCTAGCTATATATAACTAGTTCATGAGTCCGTGCGAAGTACAGATTATTATAAAATTATTGCATATATTGTTTATATTTTTGATATTATACTATATTAATATATTAACTATAATAGTAATTAATTAATATAGTGTAGATAATTCTTATACAAAAAAATTATTTCTTTCTAAAATATATTATTTAACTAATAAAAGTTTAATAATAATGATTCATATAAACAAATTATATCAATAAAAAGCCACTTAGGATTTTAAAGACCTTTCGGATGATTAACTCTATCATTTACTCAAGAGGTATATCTCCGAATTGTATCGGTATCTAAGTACTGACTTTTTATATGATATCAATAGATGAAATATAGATATATATAAATGTGTATAACAATTTATATTTGTATATCTATGAAAATAAACAAGTATGAGATAATGTAAATAAATCAATTCAATAACTTATCTCAAATACTTTAACTAATTTTCTTTTCTTCAAAAGATCAGAACTTTGAGTAAAAGAGAGAAAAAACTTCTTTAGAGAGAAAGTATGTAGGCAAGGAGAGTAAATTTTTCTTTGTTTAAGAATTGGTAAATTGAAATGAGCTGAAACGCCTCTTATTTATAGAATTTTTGAGCTTAGGTAAAAAGATAATTTGGTAGCTTTATTTGAAAAATAATGGCCAGGATTGTTTGATTTCAAATTCAATGGCTTGGATTGATTTTTACAAGGCAGCACACGGATTGACCAAAGAAAGAAACACAGTTTTTCCGAGTTTGAATTTTAAGCTTTTAGCCCATTGAAAAAGTAGGCTTCCTTTGGCATTAAATAAGCACATGCTTAATTCATTTTCAAAACTTTCAAGTTTCCAGCATGCACGGTCAAAGCAAAAAGGCTTTAAACCTTAGCCTTTTCCTTTTTCTCATGGGCACACATACATGCACATATTAAGCAAATGCAAGCCAATCGGTATAAGGACAAGTAAAAAAAGCTCACATGCATGCAGTGGCGAAGCCGGAAGCTAAATGGAGTGGGGTCAAAAAAATATAATCCTGTAAATAATTTAGTGAGAGTTCGGGGGCTGCCAGGGACGAAGTTAGCATAGGACTGGAGGGGGCCACGACCCCCTCAAGGTTTGAAAATTTTGTAAGTCCTACCCCAAAGTTTCAAAAAAATTATTTTTGGCCCCCCTCAAGAAAAATGCAATGCTTTAGAGGAAAATAAATTTCTTTACTACCAAACTAACGACCACAACAAATTCATACACTTATAAATAGATTATAGACATGCCCTTCTTGCTTATAACCTGCCCCATAAAATTCTCAAATAAAAAATGGTAACTCCTACCTCCATACTAAATGAAAAAGAAAATGGAAGCTCATTATAAACACTTAGATAGTACTGCACTAAAAACAATAATTACTTTATAATGTAAGGTAAATTTTTTAAAAATTAAGTATTATATATAAATTGACTCCACTAAAATTTTATAAATTTTTTATTATACGGGGTCAAATTAAAAATTTATAATTTTGTCAGTCAAATTTTAACCACATATGACTCATATTCTCTCAATATATGTATATCTCACTATAATATTATATATATATATATATATATATGTGTGTGTGTGTGTGTGTGTGCGTGTGTGCGTGTGTGACCTGAAAGTACAAAAGTATTAAAAAAAATTGGCTCCCCCGTCAAATTATTTATGACTTGGTAAAAATTTTGGCCCCCCACCAAGATTAAATCCTGGCTTCGTCCCTGGGGGCTGCACTCTCGAGTCAATTTTTTTAGATAATTTTGTGTTTTTCGGCCGATTGTATATGTAAAACATGTATTTGAGTACAATATTGTTAATATTACAAGTAATAACATTATATATATATATATATATATATATACACACACACACACACCTTATTGATCCCTAATACTCCTTTCTAATCACAAATTTCTCAATAAATATTTAGATTCCTTATGTTATGAAACTAATCTAAATTAGATTATTATTTATTTTAAAAATATTAGAGGAAGATGCATACACAAAAGAGTAGAAATAATATGAAATTAAGAAAGTTGTACAAATTTTAATTTGACTCCATATATTAAAAATTTTATAAAATTTTAGTAGGGTCAATTTGTTCATTACATTTAATTTTTTTCTAAATTTATCATATATCATAAAATATTTTTTTTTTCAAGTGGGGTCAATTGACCCCACAATTTCAACGTGGCTTCGCCACTGCATGCATGCATTTATTTAAACATTCCAAAATTCCCATTAATTAAGTTTCCAAGCTCCCCATGAAATTCGAATAAGGCAAAAAAGCCTTTATCTTTTTGCAATTTCTTTTTGCCCTTTTGTAAAAATAGTTTTAATATATAATATATATTTTTGAAAGCTTTAGTAAATAATAAATCTTTTTAAAAAAATAGGAGTTCTCCTTGTCTTAAGAAATGTTACTTTATGAACTAATTTTTTTAACACTTGATATTAAATTATCAAGGTTAAGAAAAATTAATTCAATAAGAATTTAAAATATTTTTGGTCAAAGTAAATAGGATAATTAAAATAATTATAATATAAATACTATGGAGAGGATTCTATTATTTTAATTTACCTATTTACTAATTATTGTTATCATCAAAATATTCTTAAAAATTGGAGACCCAACATAATCCTTACCACCTCCTCAATATTTAAATTACTATAGTAACATGCACCATTCACCAATAAAAAAAACAATTATTGAACTGTGCAAATAATTATCAAACAAATACATCCAAATTTTTGATGATTGAATGTTCATGATTAATAAGTGTTATAGAAAAAGCCATGATAGCTGCTGGGTTAGGAATTTATATAAGATATATATATATATATATATATATATATATATATATATGAAAAAAAAATAGAATTTAGAATTTTATCATTTATTTATAAGTAGGGTTTTAGGGTATTCCTTTTGAATTGAAAGACCATCCTTAAATTTTAGATAATTTTGTCTTATTTATTATATATATAGATCATCAAGATTTGGTCATGAAAATTAAATAAATGAAGAAATTCAATAGCAATTGGCAGCCACACAAACAAATTGATTAAAATGTGCGTTTGGTGACACGAGACGTGAGATTTGAAGGTTCGAAAGTGCAATGAATTTAAACTTACAGAAAATAAAGTGTTTATATGAAAACACCTTTCTCAAATAGCTCAATGTTATTCCATTTCATTCAAATTCAAATAAAACACGTAGAAGAGGGTTGAATAGGTATATATGGATAAACAAATAAATAATACTAGAATAAAAATTTTGTCAGTGCAATCCAATCGACTGCTTTATACTGCAATCTAGATTCTAAATGATGTAAAATTTTTGATTTTTTTTTTCTAATGCATATATAAATTAAACTAAAGCAATATAATGCAAAAAAATCAACTAAAACAATTGCACATAATTATACTAAGAATTATACTTGGTTCCACCTCTAATTATTTAACTAATGGTATACATTCAAGACTAAGAATAAATTGATATCCAATAGGTTCTTTTATTAATTACAAAACCCCTGTACAAATTAAATAAGCTCTAAAACTCTTTGAACATCACTGTCCTTTTTGCACAACTACAACTTAATTTAAGCTCACAAAGCTTATTTGAATAGATATACTATATCAAAATAATTTTGATCAAACACAACTAACCTCCTTTAAATATGAGTTGAAAGATTTTGAAATATAAGCTTTCCTTATTTGAATGGATATACTATATCAAAATAATTTTGAAAACAACTAACCTCCTTTAAATATGAGTAGAAAGATTTTGAAATATAAGCTTTCCTTATTTGAATAGATATTTACTATATCAAAACAATTTTGAAAACAACTAAACCTCCTTTAAATATGAGTTTGTTATATATGGAAACAATTCCTTATCCAATGTAAACCATATCGATATATCTTTTGAAAATATAGGACACTAAATTCAGCCAAATATGGTAACTCCTCCTGATAGTCGAAAAATATTTTATCATATGAAGATTTTTACCATATACTAATAAAGATTAGGATAAATCTGACCATTTATCTTTTTAATCAACAACCTTGATTATAGGAATAAATGATAGAAATCTTACATGTAGAACCTAAGCCTTCATTCTTTACCCTTTGAATACTTGAAAATTTCAGTTTTATCCCAATAACTTGATTTAGAATCCTGTAAAATCATAACAATATTACACGACTACTTGTCATCATAATATGAAGAAACTATTCTTTTTTTAAAAAAAGTGTATTTCTGGAATAGACATTTATATACCATACTTAAACATATTATTGCATTTTGATATTATGAAACTATTCTTTTTAAAAAAAGTGTATTTCTGGAATAGACATTTATATACCATAATTAAACATATTATTGCATTTTGATATTATGAAACTATTCTTTTTAAATAAAGTGTATTTCTGGAATAGACATTTATATACCATACTTAAAACATATTATTGCATTTTGCATATGCATATGTTTTTCATTATCATACTTAAACAATTAATTGGTCGTGTCATCTATGGTCGTGACAACTATCTAATAACGGAATTTTTATTAGGAGTTCCAGGTTTTCCTAGGACCTTCCATTACATTTTTGACACGTGTAATGGTCATACATAATTAATATAAATTGACCCCCACATGTTATGGGCTATTGGTTAAAAAAGTAATTATTGTACATGTGTCAAAAATGTATAGGAAGGTCTTTTTCCTAGTTGGAAGACCTGGACCTCCTAATAAAAACTCCTGAAAACGATATAGTGATGGTTAATTAAAGACCGAATTGTAAAAATGTCTTTTCAAGTTGTCATCTAATTTCAGTTTGATATTTTATGTTAGAAAATTTTCAATTGAATTCTTCAACTTCAGGAGTCAATTGATAACCTGGTTGTGATAACCGCAGCCATCTTAATCCGATATATAAAATAAGTTTTACCTTAAAATTCGTACTTGAACACTTAAAAGGAAGAATAAACTTGTCAATTATGGGAGGAACAAAGAAGAAGTATAGAACATTATAACTACAGACATTGAGGAATGGGTTCTACATGGCTAATTTGAACAGTTTTTTTGACTTTGCACATATTTTCAATCCATCACGTTACCTCCATATTTCGTTTCCTATGTACTCGCATCATCAATAACGTTGCGGCTTCAAATCAAAAACTTCACCACCACACACACATTCTAATTAAGAAGCATGCATGTAGCAGTTGTAATCATCTAATATTAAAATGGCTCTATAAATATATAGCAGCCAAACTGAAAAGATTGTACAATTATCTATCGGTTTCATTTTAGTTATATATGAAGCATTCAAATATTAAAATGGCTCATGGCAGAATTATTTGTGGTCTATTTTTATGGTGCATATTATTTGCTAGTAAAATTAGCGCAAGGGCCATGGAAGATGAGGACTTTATACACTGCTTCTCTACTTCTTCTTCTTCTTCTTCAAGTTATGATTATAAGGATGCACTCAGCAAAGGAATCTTATTCTTTGAAGGACAACGCTCCGGGAAATTGCCGAACACCCAACGAGTGAAGTGGAGAGGAGACTCTGCACTCTCAGATGGCAATCCTGATAATGTATGAAATTAAATTCACACACACACACACATACAAGGAAATGATCCGTAACAAGTACTTGTTATGAATTAAAAATAGACAAACACCATTGTTAGCGTCCAATCCAGGAACCAACGGCCGAGACTAGAATTGAAAATTTCACATTCGCTACTATTAGAAGTGGACGACAAGTTACGTTCGCTACTAATAATACGTAGCGGATGCGCTACTATTATCAGCGGCATCCACTACTAATACTATTAGTTGCGAATGACACCCGTCGTCCGCTACTAATAGTAGCGGACGTGAATTTTTCAGTTTTAATCTCGGTCGTTGATTCTTATATTAAACGATAGAGATAGTGTTTTTGCCCATCTTTAATCCACAACAAGTACACTTTGAATCATTATTCATATATATATATATATTTAATTCATTCACAACTAAAGTTGATTATTGAGTGTTTGGGAGCTAACCTATCCTACATCATCCTGGAATATTACAGAGACGTAATTAAAAAATAATATTCTCTCTGTCCAAAAAAATAAGATGATCAAGTTTAACTTTTCAAATTTAATTTTAAATATTTCTAAACTCAAATTAATTTAAATGTGATCCATTTAATTATTGAAAATAATAAATTTTGTAATTAGTAGTACGTACTAAAATAGTTTATGATATTCATAATTGAATTGTCTGAAACTAAACTCATTCATATCTATCAATTTTAAATGTTAAAATATTTCAAATTGAGTTCAAAAGGTCAATATATTTTTTTATTAGCAAAAAAGCCGATATGTTTATATTATATTTTGCAAAAGATAGATTAAAGGAAAATGATATATATATATATATATATATATATATATATATATATATAGTGAGACTTTATATGTCGACTTTTTTGTTATGGGTTTGGTAGATTACTATAGTTGGTAATATCTTAACGATGTATTTGATATAGTAGAGTAATTTTATAATTCTATTTAATCTCATGTATTGATATAAGTCGCAATCGTAATTTGATAGAAAATTTTCATAATACATAGCAGCACTCTAGATTAAATTGAAATGTCCATGACATAATGTTATTTGCGGATGCTACTATTTTTGCTACATATGTTCGCATCCAATGTTGTATATTTAATAGCCAATTCTAACGAATATGAAACAGTCTTTCATTTATATATAAGAAAATAATTCATAATCATAATTAGGTATTAGTCAACGGCCAACATAATATGTGAAATGATATTTTATATTAACTGGCCTGGTGACATATTGTATGAGGGACGAATGAATAAAAATTCGTTAGAAGTATAGTTTGTTTATCTCTAAATTATGTGAATTTATGAGGGTCAGGTGAACTTAAGAGGAGGATACTATGATGCGGGTGACAATGTCAAATTTGGGTGGCCAATGGCATATAGTGTTAGCTTGTTGAGTTGGGCTGCTATTGACTACCAAAAAGAGATATCTTCAGCCAACCAGCTCAGCTATCTTCAAGCGGCAATACGATGGGGCGCTGATTTCGTACTCAATTCTCACACTTCATCCACTACATTTTATACTCAGGTGCATATGCTTTTGATTTATTTGTTCTTTTTGCAATGTACAGTACAACAATCCCTCCTTTTCAATTTATAAAATATTTTTGAAAATTAATTTAATACATTTTCAAACTCATAATTGAAATGATTTAATTAAAATTATTAGATAATAAATATCACAATGAGTAATATTTTTTAATAATAATTAACAAAAAAATATTTTTTAATAGTTTACTATATTTATCATTGTAGTGACTAGAATTAAACGAATATATGTCAATTTTAAGTTTAAAAATATTCTGAGTTGATTTCAAAAAGTCAATAATAATCATATATTTTAGAACGGAGGAAGTATATGTTTAATTATGGTTGTTGATATTAAAAGAGCAAAATTGATGCTACCAAAGCAATATGTATATAGCGGCACTTAATAATTTAATCAACATTTATTACAATGATAACATCAATCTCTGAATATATCAACCGCCTTAATTATGGCCAATTATGTATGAGATTAAATATTAAAGGTAGGAGATGGAAATAACGATCACGATTGCTGGGAGCGGCCTGAAGACATGGACACTCTTCGAACACTATACAAAGTTACTTCAACTTCACCGGGCACTGAGGTAGCAGCCGAAGCTGCAGCTGCTCTTGCTGCTGCATCTATTGTTTTCAAGGAAATTGATTCCAACTATTCTTCAACACTTTTGAGCCAATCAAAATCGGTACGTATATATAGTAGACTTGATTTTTGTTAGGAAACTGATATTTTCATGTAATCTTTCTCACATTTATATTGTGTAGGTTTTACATTCATGTGAGAGAGACTCAATACAAAAAAATAAAAAAACATATATAAGTATCAGTTTCTTTTTTGTTATACTCGTATAAATGTGTGTTCACTAGCCTTAACTCCTAATAAATGATATTTTTCTAAATTCTGATTATCAGCTGTTCAAGTTTGGGGATGAGTATAGAGGATCTTACCAGGGTTCTTGCCCTTTCTATTGCTCTTACTCAGGCTATCAGGTACAACTCATCAAGTCAGATATATAAGCATCCTAATAATGATCCATTTGCTGGCATAACGATTGAAATTTTTCTCATCAGTTGTGTTCTTATTCATTAGGGCGCCTAATTGGTGTTTTGGGCGGTTAAACAAAAAGATAGACATGTTTAAAAATACGCTTTAGATGTTTACAGATCATTTTATTTCTTCATGTAGTCCATTATATATATATATATATATATATATATATATATATATATCGTGAAAATTTATAAACTCTATAAATGGGACCTTTTGTTGAATGAATGGAGTAGTATGTGCGCTCACAAGCAAAACACTCATCATAAATACATATATGCATCCTTTAGGTCATAATTAGAGCTCTTCATATGTAAGTTTTCTTAAGTCTCACTTGGACATAATTCTCTTCAATAATACTCCCTCTGTCCCCAAAAGATGATAGAAGGTATAAAAAAATTTTATCCCCGAAAAAATAAGATAAAGTATATAAAATAAAAGGTAAATATATCATTTAGTGGGGTCCATTATTATAAAAAAAACTAAAATTATTCATCATTTTATATAATCTTGTGGGTCACTAAGGATAAATTTAAAATTTTTTTACTCTATTTCCTCTACTTTTACTTTTCTTAATATGTGCAAATTGTACTTTGCTTATCTATTTGGGGACGAATGGAGTAATTTTTTTTATAACAGATTTAATTTGTCACCAAATCTAATAGTATAAAAGTTATTATAAAAAAATTATGTCAATTAGTATATTTTAATGAAATCGTAATATAAATACAAAAAGAAAAAAGAAAAAAAAAAAAAGTCAAATTACACACTCCTGGAAGAAAGGCAGTGTTGACCATGAACATCTTCTCATGCATACTAGCACACATTTTTGGATCCTCATGCTTTTTGTGGTAGTTACAAATTATTGTCAAAACTTCAAAAAGATAATAAAAACGTTTAGGAACCGTGTCAAAAGTGATATTTATCATCTTATGACTTTATTTAATCGTACATTTTTTTGTAAAGGATGAGCTGTTGTGGGCTGCGGCATGGCTATACAAAGCCAGTGGAGAAACTAGCTACTTAGACTATGTCTCAAATAATGAAGGCTGGAGTCAGGCCGTATCAGAGTTCAGTTGGGACAACAAATTCGCCGGGGCTCAAACATTATTGGCAAAGGTATACCTCAAAATGCTACTATATATAACCATTTCGCATTCGGCTTAATTATTAAAAAAAAAAAGAGAGAGGCAAAAAAATAAATAAAAGAAGTTAATTAGTGAGAGTTTTGTTCAGGAATTTTTTAATGGGAAGACGAAATTGGAGAAGTTTAAGAGCGGCGCTGATTCATTTATATGTGCAATGATGCCAAGTAGTAGCTCCATGCAGATCAAAACAACACCCGGTAAATTAATTGGTTGGCTTATTCTTATTGGATTCTTTTTTTGTTATTAATTGACGCGTGTTTTGAAAAAGAAGATTTTTGAGTACGTGCAATATTTTTGTCCTTGAGTTTAACCGTAAGATTTAATGCAAAATAGTACCTGTATTTGTGTCAATGTGATATTTTCGTCCTTTAGTTTAATTATTTCATCTGTTGTAAAACTAGAGATATAATTTGATTTTTGAAGTCAAACGACGATATATTAAACTTCAAATTAATGTGAATTTATTTAATTTTAATTGATATAATTATTATAATTGTATAATATATAACTAAAACTATTAATCACAAAATTTATTTCATTCTAAACTTTTATGAGTCATA
Organism: Aralia elata; assembly: GCA_034770075.1. NCBI lineage: Eukaryota > Viridiplantae > Streptophyta > Magnoliopsida > Apiales > Araliaceae > Aralia > Aralia elata. The sequence goes on from CM068381.1 coordinate 30,216,762, forward strand.
ACAATTTTAAAGTTTAATTTGTCGTCGTTTGACCTTAAAAGTCAAATTGTATCTCTAATTTTGAAACGGAAAGAGTATTTAACAAAACTCTTGCTCAATACATAATTATTAGTGAAAAACTGTACTTACAAGTGAATAAATTGAATAAACAATTAACATTTTAATGTATTTATAAACTCGTATTTCATGCAGGTGGGCTTCTCTTCACTAGAGACAGTAGTAATTTACAGTACGCTACCGGTGCTTCCATGATACTCCTATACTACTCCAACATCCTAAATGCAGCTCACATTGGGGGAGTCCAATGTGGTTCTTTGAATTTCTCCCCCTCTCAAATTAAAGCCTTTGCAAAATCACAGGTTAATTAATTTCTAAAATCTACCATTTTATATATGCATGATGTATCGGATCAATGGGAAAACTAAGTCATAGCAAATTCAGAATAATTAAGGAAAAAGCACTTTCTTTTTCTTTCTTTTTTAGCAAAAGGCAAAGATAATTTTATTTCTAAAAATAAATACCAAAATCCAAAACCCACTTCATTATCCTTTATAAAAGCCTTAAGATTTTCTTTCAACTCTGCCCCTTTATCCTTACTTTTTATAACCATACCTAAGCTTTTGCTGAACTGAATTGCTATGTCTAACTCCTCCTTTTCACCGCCTAAATCTTTTCCTTCCTTCTCATCCGATGCTTTTCTAATTTGACCGAATTTTGCCTCTTCAACTATGCATTCCTTCTTTCTAGCCTCTTGTTTTTGAATTTTCTTCTGTCCTTTACGCTTCTTTCTTCCATTGCCTTTTGAAATAAAATCTCTACCTTTTTGCTTCAATTGCTCCTTTTTGTGTTGCTCTGTAGTTTGCTGATTAACTTCTACCCGGCTCTCTTTTGTACCCTTAAAGATTCGTTGACATAAACCCTTGTATTCCACATAATTACAGTCCTTAGTTCCATACCTAATAGAATAAAATGCAAAATTTGACCTGTGTTTGTGCCTCTATAATGTTTCCTTATTGAGTTTAGCTCATTAGCAAACTCCTCCCACAAGTTATAATTATTAATGTAAAAATTATACCTTTTAAGATATAATTGACAGTGCAAAAGTGAGCTTAAACGGATTTGCACTACTAAGTATACCTAGAGGGAGAATTTTGGTCAATACCTAAACTAATAGACGAAAAAGTCACAAGTGAATAAAATAAGGGATAGTTTTTTATTTTAATCTAGTTAATTAAAAACTTATCAAAAAGAAAAAACCCTACTTTTGTGATATTATAGAATCACAAAATATGCTCACGTTTATTCTCAAAATTATATTATTATATAATCACTATTAAACTAAGTACTTACTAAATTTAAGGGTACATAAATTTTGCAAATAAAATTCTTTTTGAAGGACGCAAGGAGTACTTTTCTTTTCTCTCTTAAACTTCAATTCTATGGTTATTTTTACAGGTGGACTACATACTAGGAAACAATCCCATGAAGATGTCATACATGGTTGGCTTCGGCAGCAAATACCCTACGCAGTTACACCACAGAGGAGCATCCATCCCCTCCATCCATTCTCACCCGGCCAAGGTTACTTGCAATGAAGGCTCTTCAACTTGGTACTCCTCCACCAAGCCAAACCCTAATACTCATGTTGGCGCCATCGTTGGAGGTCCGGATTCCGCCGACAAATTCAGCGATTTGAGATCGGATTATTCACATTCTGAACCCACAACCTATATCAATGCAGCTTTTGTGGGATCAGTGGCTGCTTTGCTTAGTGAAACAAAACAAGTCATGTGCTCTCAAAGTCTGCAAATTAAATGAGTGGAATTTATACAGCTACAAAAATTTAAAGTATACCAGAAAATTAATGAATATATATAGCTATCAATAAATTAACATCCCTTGTTCATCATAAGATTGAGTAGTGATCAATATATAGCTAAGAACAAAGCGACAGGGGCAACCGAAGAAATTGTGAAAAAAACAACATGAATATAACTTATTTCCATAAAATAATATAAAAAAATGTTGGACTAAAATGCAAAACTCTCTCATGTGTTTGTGCCTATTTAATATTTTCGTCCTTAAATTTGATTAATTACCAATCCATACCTCATAATACAATTGTAAATTAGTTCAAAAGCGTACCTTTTAATGTATAATTAAAAGTATCAAATTGACACAAAAAATATAATTTTGCTCCATTAATTGTGCTACGAGTTTGCGGTACTTTGCTTGTAAAATCAGGTACCAATCTCCACACAATGACAAATTAGGGTACAATATTGTATTTTAGTCAACAGATATAATATTTTTTTATACGATAATATAGAATAAAATTGCGTAATAATATTTTTCTAAGATTTCTTTATTTACCTGTTAATGGCACCTATTGACTACATATAACCATGTCATGTGTAAATTATTTCATATTATATATTGTACCTAAATTCACGCACATTATAATAAGTTATGAACTTTCTTCAACTTGTTTTTGGATAAATATCTAATGTTCGATTATTTCAATTTTAGTGAAAAATGATAGTCAAAGGAACACGGCAAAGAAGTCGGCATTAAGTAGAGCAAGGACCTTATGGCCAGATAACTGAAAAATAAATAAAACTGAATAAATTGAAATGAAGCGCCAGTCATTGACAAAGCTTATCTAGATATAATAAAGTAGTGTATAATTTTGACCATCGCTTTCTATCACAGTTGGAATTGAAATGGCATCCTTTATAGAATAATGTAACTCTCACACGTTCACATTAGAAAAGGACTCCAAAATCCAAGTTGATAGTAAAGTAATAATAATATAGTACAATAATTGTAATTTATAATATGTTATAATATGTATAAGACGTGGGGAATCATATGTACGTACTTGGATCCTTTTACATCTGTCTTGTCTGACATGCAATAAGGTCTGTGAAGAAATTCCGTACGATGTTTGGTTCAATTTAGATGAAGGCAATTTAACATTTCACCGGTTACAAAATATTAGATTATTTATTTTTATTTTTATTTTGTTTTAAATATAAAATTACTTGTCCTTGTGTTTTATAAATAAAGACAAATGAATTTATGAATTTAAATTTCATATAGTTGTCACACTTTTAATTATATATAGTTTCGTAATTCTTTGTTTTACTTTATTTGCTATAACAAAATTGCATCCGCTATTCCGCAGATGCAATATTTGTTGTAGGCCTATAGCTGCTACAAAGAATTATGAAAATATATATTAATCAAGATTGTGACAACTTCTTGAAATTTTGTTCATAGTATGTATTAGGTATGGCAATATTGGCTTGCTGGGGATGGCATTTGTTGGGTATGTATTATACATATTTACTGTGTTTCAAATTATAACATTATTATTGACTTTTGAAAGTGAATTTAAGATATTTTTAAATTAAATTTAAAATTGAGATGACTTATTAAAAATTATAACACAATAAAGCTTACGATGAGTAATATTTTTTAAATATTTTATAATATTTATCATTAAAATTAAAAAAAATTATGTCAATTTTAAGTTTAAAATTTTTTAAAATTAGTTTTAAAAAGTCAACAATGGTTTTATAATATAGAACGGATGAAGTACGCAAGTATGTAACATGGTTTATTAAGTATACCTAGTAACTGTCTTAAATTTGCCTAAGGATTCATAAATTTACAATTTCTTGCTGAATCTGCTTCAAGATTATACAAAAGAAAGGTAGAAAAGTACAACCTTAGGTTTTGGATCAGCTCAGTATCTAATTATTTTTTGTTGGATCAGAATTCAGATATTAACAAAAAAAATATATAAGGTGAAAACTAGACAGCTAGAAGTAATATTAGAGAGCTAGCTAGGAGTTTGCTCTAATTCTCCTAGGCCATGTTTGTTTGCAAGGATTATAATCCCGGGATTATAATCCATGGGATTATAATCCCAAAACTATTAATCCTAGGATTAAATAGTCCTACTCACATGTTTGTTTTTTATAGGATTATTCATGGGATAACTTAAAATAATCCCATGTTATGTTTGTTTTTTCATGATTAATTAAAGGATTAGATAAAAAAATATTGTTTGGACTATTATACCCTTACCAATAATAACATGTTTTAAAATATAATTTAAACTTGTTTATACATCAAAAAATGATTAATAATAAGTTGTTTAAAAAAATAAGTTGTCTGAAAAATAAGTTGTTTAAAAAATAAGTTGTTTAAAAAAATAAGTTATTTACTAATAATAAGTTGTTTAATAATAAGTTATTTACTAATAATAAGTTATTTACCAATAAGTTGTTTAAATAATAAGTTGTTTGAAAAATAAGTTGTTTAAAAATAAGTCGTTTACCAATAAGTTGTTTAAAAAATAAGTTATTTGAAAAAAATAAGTTGTTTAAAAAATAAGTTGTTTAAAAATAAGTTATTTTAAAAATAAGTTGTTTAAAAAATAAGTTATTTGTAAAAAATAAGTTGTTTAAAAAATAAGTTGTTTAAAAAATAAGTTATTTGAAAAAATAAGTTGTTTAAAAAATAAGTTGTTTACTAATAATAAGTTATTTACCGATGAGTTATTTAAGAAAATAAGTTGTTTGAAAAATAAGTTGTTTAAAAAAATAAGTTGTGTAAATAAGTTGTTTAAAAAAATAAGTTGCTATAGCACTGTAGCACTGTACGTAAACAAACAATATTCAATCAATCAAAAAAGACATGATTCAATATTTAATTATTTGTAAGTATAATTTGTTATATAGTTAATTTGTTGACTATAGAACTGTAGCAATACAAAAAAATAAAGGTTAGTTTTGTCCATAAAATTTTAATCCCTCATGATGGGATTATAATACCTAGCTAGACATGGTATTAAATAATCCTTCATCTTAAGCTATTTTATAATCCCTGGACTAATAGTCCCAAGCTCAAATTTAAAAACAAACAAGACACTTGGGATTAATAGTCCTATCCCAAGTGTAATCCTTGCAAACAAACATAGCCCTAAAGTCTTTTAACAAAATGTTACCGAAATTGTTGCGTAGAGCAAGGGTAGAATGCCGAGTCTGAAATCAGCCCATCCAACTCTTCTAATCCCACAAAGAAATCGTCGTTAATCATAATATCCGGGATGACAAATTCAACATCATTACTTGTCTCTTCACCAATTGTGCTATTTTCATTTTTAATTGGCTGCTGGAGAGTTAGAACTTCTTCAATCGACGGCATCAAAGGGGTTGTTGGAGAGAGCATTACTATATCCGACGGTGGAGAACAACTCGATTCTTCTTTGGTTGTTGCCACAGTACAGCTGTCACTAGAGGAGGACATTTTTTTAGGGACGGAGAACTTATGGCGGTTAGTACCGGCAAGAGAACTCCGGCGAGTTGGTTGGCTGTGGTTGTGTTCTCCGGAATAGTTTATGATAAACATTCCTGGATCAGTACAGCTTTGCTCAACTTGCTTCCTTGCCAAACATCCTTTTGAGCTACTACACCTATAATAGCTCCTGTATTTCAATCAATCATATAAGCAAACAACCATAAGTAAATGAACAATTATACTTTTATGTGCAATAGAAAGAGAGATTTTATATATATGATATATATATATATATATGGATGGATCGAGACACAGTATTTGACAAACAGTTCAATAGACACAATATTTGACATTCACTAAACATTAATTTGTCAAACTGTTTGACGAATTGTTGACTACCAGACAATTGTGACTATATATATATATATATATATATGATCATATTTCCTATGCCCCAATATTATATATATGGGTTGGGGGAGAGGGGGGGTAATCTATATGTATACCTTGGATAAGGTGATCCTTTAATGGGTTTTTGACCATATTTACGCCAAGCCCACAAATCCGAAGAGAGACCTGCAGCTGTTGCTTCAACCACAACCCTTTTGTTCTGGTTCTTCCTGATTAAGAAAACAACAGAAAAATGTCACTAAAATTGCTAAAATTACTCGAGAATCAAGCAACAAAATAATTCAAAAATTAAGCACCCACCTTCTTTTGTATTTAGTTGCATGAGCAACAGTTTTAGCAGATTGATCATCAACAATTTCTTTGTCAAGAACCTTCTTGATCTCTTCTGGCTCTAAATTCACTTCTTCGGGGAAAGAATTGGAAGGCGTTATAATAGGCGCTTGTGTAGAAAAAGAATTATAGATCGGATAAAAGGGCTTGTAAATATCATCTAATTCATCAACAAGAACTGAATTATTATTAATATTATTGGCTTCATAAGCATCAGGAAAATTGAAAATAAAATCATCATGATAATTCTGAATATTCATCGAATGATCATCGGAGCATCCTCGAACAATAGCCTGCAGATCCCAATCTTCATCCATGCTCAAAAATTCAGCCATGAAAAATGCCGCTGACTTTTTTAAGGAATATAAAGAAAGATATAGATTTAGGGTATGAGAAAATATAAAAGAAAAGTTGGTGTGTGTATGTATATATACATATATATGTGTGTGTGTGTGTAAGAGAATGAAAGAGAAAGAGGCCACTTGATCCACAATATAGGAAGTTTAGTTGCATTTCCATTACCATTTTCTAGTAATGGAATTGACTTTGTTAAAATGTCAAAACCCTATAAGACGCGTTCATCTTTTACTACTTAGTTGCTGCTTCTCATGCTTGAAGAGGCTTTTAGGGTATGACCAAGAACGAGTAGATTTGACCAAAAAGAAATAAATTCAAAAAGTAGGCTTTATTTAATATTGAAAGCGTCATACATGAAGTAGATAGTCATAAATAAGTCACTCATGCGTAAGCTTTTGCAATTTCCATTGAGTTTCTTTTTATTTATTTTTATTCCTACGTACCAATCTATATTTTCAATTAACAAGATTTTTTTATTTTTAAATACACACTAAATCCATAAATTAAACCACTAAATTCATAATTTATCACAAAACTGTGGGATTTGATATTATTCAAGTGAGAGAGCCCTTTATTTTTATTTTTTAACTTCTTGTAAAGGAAGGCCTTTCTTATAAACTTTCGTATATAGTTACTATAAATAAATGACAATCTTCCATAATGATAATTATTTTTTCTTCATGATTATTTTAGTTAAATATCTCATCTTCGATGTTATTCCTTTTTCCCATATATATATATATATATAAAAGAATGTCCAAAGTAAATTTTGCACATAAATTAAGAAAATAAAGTTTAAAAAAAAAGATTTTAAAATTTTATAAATTTATTCTTAGTAGGCACATAAAATTATATAAATTTTCTTTTTTTTATATGCTAGTGAATTTCATTACATGACATTTTTGTCATTTTACTTGATGTAGTTCTTATCATTTTTTTGAGGACAAAATATATATATATATATATATATATATATATATATATATTAGGTCATCCTTGTGAAGCGGAGGGAGTATATATATATATGAGAACAAATTATACCTTTTGGATTATAAAGCCAATTTTGTGCAATTGTAAAGGAACCAAAAGATATAATAAGCACAAATATGAACCCTAAAATGAGTAATTAATACACTTGTTAATCAAAATTGAAGTGAAGCGGTTCCACTTGCATCTGCGTGGACCCTAATAGGCTAATACAACTATTTTTCTTTTAGTACATTAATCACACACCTTGACCGAGCTCGTTAATTGGATAATTTGGAAAATAGATACACATCTAAACAAATGGAAATTAAATTGATATAATAACCGTCACTATTGACAATTATTCTTCCTAGAAAATATTTGTTAGTTTATATAAATCTCAATAAAAAAAAATTGGTACAAAAATTTTTTTATTACAAGAATAAGTTACCCCACAACAGAGCAAGACACAGGAGAATAGCATTGAATGCCCATCTCCCAATAAATCTCAGTAAAGCGCGTATGCTTGTACACTTTCTGCAAAACTTTTTAGTTTTTTCTTTCTTTATGTATTTAACTAACTATTTATTTATTTATTTTTATATAACTTACGTTCCCATAAAGGAAACCCCTGACAGTTTTAAAATTAAAAAGAGTATATATATATATATATATATATATATATATATATATATATATATATATATATAGAATTGACTAGTATGCTCCACGCTCGCAAGTTGTAGGGGAGATGGGCTCGTATTTACCGACTTAAGACTTTCATTATACAATGCATGCGTTACGCATGAAAACTACTGATGTGATTGTAACAGATTCTAATTTTAAATTATACTTAATAAATATTGATGTTCTTCACGCTGATATAAAATTTGAAAATATTAAAAAGCTACAATGGACTTAATTTACATGGATTTCACTTTCTCTTGAAAGTAAGAGCCAGTTTGGCAACAGCTTATATTTATAAGTTATTTTATACTGTTGAAGCGTTTGTTTGTAATTTAATTTGTGATTTATTTTTTGACTTATAAGTCAAAATTAATAAGTAATAATTTGTAACTTATTTAAAAATGATTTATAAGTCATTCTTAATAAATTGGTTTGACCAAATATAATATCTATTTTGCCCCCTCTTCTATTTTGCTAAGTTACATCTTTATCATTCCAGCCTAACATCTATTTCTTCTCCAACGTAAACAAATATATAACAAAAAATATTAAGACAAAAATATCGTCACTCATATAAATAAATAAATATATATAATTGATACAATACAATATAATATATTATATAATATGTATGTGTGTGTATATATATATATATATATATATATATATATATATATATATTATGTTATAATATTATATATTTAATTATATATATATATATGTATATATATATATAATATAATATATATTATAATATTAAATATACAATATTTTAACACATAAATATAATATATGCATATATAATATTATATAATATATTATTAATATGTATTATATTTATTTTATATTATATTATATTTATAATATAGTATAATACATTTAGTTGTTTAGTGTTTTATTTAATAAAAAAATAGTGATTCTTATGATATGATATTGAATCAATGTATTTTTTTATTAATGTTCTTTTAATAATTTTTATATTTTATTTTAACTTATAAGTCGTTTTAACTTAATTTCTGATTTATAAATCAATTTAGTGTCGAACGCTTTTACTTATAAGTCGCACTTTAAAATAACTTATAAATCAACTTAAATTTTAAATTTAAATTATTTTAAAATAAGTCGTTGTCAAACTGGCCCTGCCTAGGAAACTAGCAGCTTTTGCTCAAACTAATCACATTATAACTAGGAATATGATGTCCAAACAAGAAAGAAGAAAAGGAAAATGACACCGTCATTTTTTTTATTTTATTTTATTTTATAAATTGCTACATTTTCCATATGGATTTATTTAATATCAAGACAATTATCTTCTTTACACTAATAAAGTATCCAACTCAAAATTAATTAGAAATTAGTAGAGTAGCTAGCCCATCAAAGATCAATGCCCCCTTGCGTGTGGCATAATTTTGAACCAGATATATGGACAATTTTAATTGGGTTACATGAAGTGTATAAGTGTTGGACTGCACATTGTTTTGATATCATGTTTCAATTCAAAATAAATTGTCAATAAATGGAGTAACCGATTAAAAATATGTACTCGAGCTTTCAAATTTTAGTTGTCTGACGTAAGAATCTATATCTCAACAGACAAGTACAACAAAATAGGGTTTTAGTGACATTTTTTTTAAACACTTAATTATAAGCTGAGAATAAGTTCATAACTGATTTAATATTATATATATGTCGCAACTTTAATTATAAGCTGGTAATAAGTTAACACTCGTTCATCTTAAATAGGTCACATTTATATAGTACTCATGTAGTTAATCTGCTGAGTGGTTTTCCCCCCCTAGTTAGGTCAATCAAGGAGCTCAAGGTTGATTGTCAATAAGACGTAATAATCTTGTATATATAAACTGCAACACACAGGGCCTACAAGACTGGAAAATAGATATGCAACTACTTCATTTTTCTACATATAGGATAGATGAGCTTCACCGGCAGCTAGCAGCAAACTGGCATTGCGTAAAATTAAGGGAATTGAAATACCATTACTCTTGATGATGTCCTATCCTTTGGGTAATTGTCTATGATTGAACTTCTGTTATACTAGACTTGTTCAACACGTTTTTACGGTGGTTAATTAATAGTTTTTGGTTTCTGTGGAATATCTCTGGTGTAGATATTAATGAGTGGAGAAGAAAGATAGAATATCAATCTGAATTTTCAAATGTAAAGAGTGTGTAATCTCACCAAAATTGTAGGAGAGTTCCATTTATAGGTCAATGTAGTGAAATATGTCCTTTCCATACGTCTCATCAATTTACCGTTAGTATCAATTCATGTGAGTGATACAGAATCATTTCATTAAAAGATAGATGTTCATCACAACTTGTGGGACCTGCGGGCTGCAACTTCGATACCCAAGTATTGAGTGGGTCCCTCGGGTTACAGAGTATTGAGTGGGTCCCTCGGGTTACAGACTTTGGGCCGCCCCCATTCTTGGACTTGATGTGTCGGCTTTTAGCCCGTATCCTAACAACTACTATTAGAAATTAAAAAGGGAATGGACCCTTCCTTTTGGTCCACCTCCTCTGCTATAACCATGCCTAATTTGTAATGGTCTTCCTCTCCAGTACTTTCTTGTTTTTGCTCCATTAATTGTACATTCACCTAGCTACCTAGGTAGAGCTGTTTGGAGGATTAATTAAAAGCTCTTGGCCATGGATAGTGATATCTAAAGACCAACTTGTTGCATGCATTTCCCTTTTGGAAAGCCAATTGCATTATTGGAATTCGGATTTGATTTTAGACATTATGTGGGGGTTTTGGAATATACTAATCAATATGACTTGTATTAATTAAGATAAAAGAATCTCACTATATTTGAATGAGTAGTGATCTTAATAATCGTTAAATATGTTATATTTATATATGGTCTCCGATTCAAATTCAAGTCAAATCACTTCCTTTATCTATACTAGCTCGGTATCATTTGCCAAGCATGTGATTCGACAATTATAATCTTTTTTTATATATTTTTAAAATTTTAATTGCATATTTTTTAACGTGTAATATATAGGTGAATTTTTTTTTTCCCTAGGATTTTAAGGAGGTACTCTCCTTCCTAATATTAGAGATACATAGATATTTAAAACGACGACTTTTTAAAAATAATTTTATATTATTAAATATATACTTTATATTAGTTAAGAATTTATTAACGGTAATGTGATACTTGATAAATTAAAAATATCACGTTATTTTATAATTTTAAAATAGAATTACTTGTCTAATTTTTAAAAGGACTACAAAGAAAAATGAATGAAAAAAAATACACTTTCATAATTGAGAATTCGTGAAACAATAATATTTATTAATATCAGCTTTCCCAATCAATTTCAAATATAAACAATAGATTCACACTCGAGGATCATCTTCAATTGATTTGATATTATTTTTGCCTACAATATATGTATAAAAAAGAGTCACAAATGACATATGGACTAATGAAACTCAAATATATATATATATATATATATATATATATATATATATATATATATACATACCAACGAAAAAGTGCTTGGTCAAGAAAGAAAGTATAAAGAAGAAAAAAGAAAAGATAATCATATAACTAAATAACAACCAAGATATTCATGTTCCCAAGAGTTTACGTCAAGAAAGAAACTTAAAAGTGGCATATTTAATTTTGTTGTAAGCTTATGAGTTCTCTTTTTGTAGTTTGACTTATAAGATATATATCATCCAAGATATTCATCTTCTTGAGAGTTTTATTTGTTTTGGAAATCATTAAAAATCAACTACAATTGAATGGATAATTACAAGGAACGTGGAGGAAAAATTATAGTAGCAAATTATATAATTATAGAATTATAAAAGGATTCTAAATAGAATTGAAGGATGCATTACCATTGACGGATAAATTGAAGATATATTATGAATGAGTTTCCTATACGCAGAGGGAATATACCAATTGGGATATATATTGTAGTCCAATGATTATAACCAATCATAAATATACATACTAATTGTGTTATATATTATAGTTCAATGGTCATAATCAACCATAAGTATACACATTATTGAGTTCCGCTACACTTACAAAAAACTATTATAAAAATTAGTTTACTAAATGATGTGTCAAAATTTAATTAGTTAATAATTCACTATATATGGGTGGGGCTAGCGATTGTAACCAACTAAAATCATACACATCATTTTGTATTTTTTTTTGTAACAATTCTTTAGTCATTGTAGTATTATTGATTATTTCTTCGGTCATCGTAGTATTATTGCACATTATTTGTAGCCACTTTTAGTATCCATTCTTTAATAAGCAAAGTAATATTGATATCTTATGAGATAAAACAAACAAAATTAAAGTAAAAATATCAACCAATAAAATTTAAATATAGTTTCATGAGTTAACTCACTCATAACCAACCAAAACATCATAGTTAACTCATACAATAAAACGTTATTTGTGCTATTATAGTAAGTAATAAAAGTGATAGATAAGCAGTTAAGCCTTCTTATAATCCTACTTAAAAAAAGTATATCTTATTATTTTACTTTTTTTTAATTAAAAAAAATATCATATTATGTTAGACAAAACAAATAGGCATATCTTAAAATTTACCTTTTTTTTAATTAAAAAAAAGTATCGTATTATGTTAAGACAAAACAAATAGGTATATCTTATAATTTTACTTTTTTTTAATTAAAAAAAAAGTATCAGACTATATTAGACAAAACAAATAGGCATATCTTATAATTTTACTTTTTCTTTTAATTAAAAAAAAAGTATCATATTATGTTAGACAAAACAAATAGGCATATTAATGTTACACAAAAAAAATAATAAATAATAATTTATGGCCCATGCAGGTCTCGAACCTGCGACCTTCGCGTTATTAGCACAACGCTCTAACCAGCTGAGCTAATAGGCCAAGTTGATTAGGGTTTTCCTATTTTTATTTAACTAGGACAAAATCTGTAATTGTGTATCTATGATGACATCAAAAAGTTAACTCTCAACCACAAATAAAAAGTTTTAATTGGCCATCGTTTTATAAATATATCTTAAATTTTAGATTAAATATAAAACCCATCAAATTGGCGTTTGTGAGTTTTAAAAATTGAAGAAAATAAAAGAGAAGTAGAGAAATTTAGGGAAGAGATTAAAAAAAAATTATTTTTAAGTTTTATAAAACGAGAAAACAAAAGAAGAGAAATTTTAAAAATTTCTTCCTAAACTTGAGAATATTTGGAAATTAGAAGGAAATTTATTAAAGACTTAGATAACATATTAAAATACAAAAACTATCTTTATAATAATCCTCAAATGTAATCTCATAAAAATAAAATAATAATATACTTTAGTTAAAATTTCCTTTCTCTCACTCTATTTTCTCTCATAAGTTCTACAAATTCCTTTCTTTTCTCCTCAATCCTCACTCACAAACTCGATGTTAATGTTCCCATGACCAATCCTTGTGATGGCATTAATAGGGATTTTGATTGCATCCCTGTGTGTTTTAATTGCTTGTGCGCAATAGGATTGAATTTGATGCCAAAAAATAATTTCATCTCCTCACATTTTTACAAAGCACCACAAAGGGAATCAGCTTTAACAAAATTAAGGTATGGTGATCCACCGAAGCCAACTGACATGTAGAAAATACATACCAAACCATCAAACGTAATCTTGTAGAGATTTAAGCAAGCCATCAGCCAAAGGAATAAGTTGCAAAATTTCGTAGCTATATCATTATTTCATAAGTAGCAGACAATAAAACAAATTTAGAACCCTCTCACTTGTCCATTCGCCTCGTGTATCCAAAGAAGAATAAGGCAACGTCTGCCACCTAAAATTACAACAATTATCAAAATCAATCAAGCACATAGAAACATAATTACCTGCAATAATTTCACCACAGCCAACAAGAGAAATATAAATAATGCTATTTTAGTCTCAGCTGCAATGTACAGGCCGATACAAATTTCTCAATTTAGGGTCAAAATTTATAAGTTTCTCTTCGATGAAAGAGTAACTTTCTTTCCCTCCACGGCGAACTTCTTACTGCCTTTAAGCTGCAGCAACGAAACAGAAATTATTAAAGCCAACTGAAAGAGGAACATGAAGTTGCAAAATTTAGGATTATGGCTCATCTTTCAAGATCTGTGATTTCAAAACTATATCATGAGATGACAAAATTGTTCCAACAGTACCAGCAAAGTACCTTCTGTTTCAAGAAATCAAGAGCGTCTCTGTTTGAAGAGAAGTTGGAAAAAATGGAAGATGAATGTTCATCAATAAGAACTTTTAGTTGTTTCAGCTTTAATGACTCTCCAGGAACCTGTATACAATAAGTTAATCAGTGGGCAACCAGGGGTAAAATGTTAGAGAAGCTCATAAAATTTGAGAACACACTTGAAGAAGAAGCTTTCTACACAATTTCTTTAGCTTCACTTTTTGTTCATCACTCTTTTCGGTTTCTGATATGTCAACGTATTTATGTTTTTCTGAATAACTAGAATCAGCAGAATCCTCGCCATCACTATCATCGAATGATGTCTTCTTCCCCTGAAAATGACAACCAGCTATTTTCCTCGGCCGGTCCTTAATGCCCAGCCCCTGTTTTCCAGTTGTGGCTTTGTTCTGCAGGCAAAGACCAGCATGAATACATAACCATGTAACAACCTCCATAGTGCCTATATGTTCACTATTGCACCCAAAAAATAACATATATATATATATATATATAAATGTTCACTACAAGTAAAACAGATATGCACCGCCGTTTTCAGTAATCAACGCCATCTAACAAGCTATGGAAAATTCGTTTCAGAGCAGATGTGAAATAACATTTCCTTTATTTCTTCTTTTCTTTCTTTTAATAGGAATTTTTGTCCCCAAGTATGGAGCTTGGAACCAACAACCTTAAGGATAATCCTCAAGAACACTGGCATTTCTCCTTAAAGAAGACTCTAGGTATTATAATATTCATTTTAACTTTTTTGGCAAAATGATCAAACTTGAAGGCCATAATCCAATATTAGCATAGTATTTATGAAGCAATAGTAATCATATAGTTATACTAAAAACAAACAAAATTGTTTATTCAACATATATCAAAAGATAGATATCTCCACCCCACCCCCCCCCCCCAAAAAAAAAATATTTAATAAATAAATAAAAATCATACCCACAAGAGCAACTACAGAAAGTTCCATCACATTGGTATGAACAACAAATGCATAAATTTCAAATTTTGTATGAATAATGTTTGCAGAAAGGATGCATACTTGAACAAGATTGTAAAGATTCTCCTGATCCTCCTCATGAAATGGTGTTCTCTCGAGACAATTTTGACCATGTTCAGTTTGAACAGGTTTCCTTTTCCTAGACTGAGCTCCAAGCAAACCTCCGGACACAAATCCATATTTGTAGCCCCACCAGTCTGGTGGGATATCCTTTCCCACGTTTCCTGTTTCAAATTGTAGGAGTCATTTCAGTAACACTAAGAACATTCCACAAGTATAATACTAGGGGCCTCAATTTTTTTGACTCAAATAGTGTCTCAAATGATGTAGTATCACTACATTGGTTGAGTACATCTTTTGTGATTGGTCATTTCATAAAGTACCATTTGTCTTATTCAATGTCACATCATTTGAGACCAAAAAAATTAAAGACTCCTAGCATAACCCATTCCAAAAATGATGACATCACAAAGTAAACTTTTAGATGAAATTAAACCAACAGACAGTGAATATAGAAAGTAAAAGCATGCAGATATTGCAGGAGTTACTAAAAAAATCGCCAAAGACAATACAGATCAAGTGACCCGTAAAATCATGAAAAATGTCTCAAAAGCAAGTTTCATTTTTGGGGAGACAAGGTATGGAAGGGTGCAGAACAGAAGATATATAGAGGACGAAGGGTTACTGTTACTAACTTTATATCCAAGACATAAGCAATGGAACATGCATTTGAGAAAAATAGGAAAGTGGCTTTCAGAAGGGAAGCATTGGGACCTACATAGAATGAACACTACATATCCGCAAAATATTGCCAAAGTAGAAAGCTTTTCTAACAACAGAAAAAGGCCAGATATATATATATATATAGGCAAATAAGTATGTACTACAGCACCAAAAAGGGGGCAAACCCTTGTACACAAGGAGCATTCAAAGACTCGTGAGGAAGCAAAAACACAATAATGCGCTTGCATAAAGCACCACACCCTCCTCTGCACAAGGAAGCCACCAAAAGATAACTAAAATTAGGCTCCTAAAGAAAACTCGCCTAAAAATATCCAGAGTCCAATAATACTAATGTTAGTTGATTGGCACATAAATCAATCACTTGATTAACTCAAAGGTAGCCCTAGTCCCAACATCAATGCTTGCAAAGAGAGACATAGAACGAGAAACCAAAAGTTTAGAGCAAGGATCAAGCCAAAAACTTTTATGCACATTGCACAGGAAAATTTGACTGACTATCTACCATTAAAAAACCAAAGCCGTCGCAATTCCCAACTACATAGGGTAGTTTAAAGTAATCACGAATAGTGCAGGATGCAATTCAATAGAATGAGAATCTAGCATCACAAAATAGGTGCGAGTAGAACAATAAGACGGGCATCGTTTAGAAAGTGCGAACGATTGTCATATGATGAACACTACAGAACCACAAAACTCCACAATAACTGGCGTAAGAAGGAAAGTCTACTTAGTTCTAGAATTACCTTCAATAAACAAAACATCACTTTCCAATGCTTTCACCGACTCTGATGTGCCAACCTGATCACAATTTACTGCAGGAGAGTCCTCAGCCTTTGTAACCTACAGAATATAATAGTTAGAGACTCAACACTGAAGGAATAAAAAACAGAAGGGAGATAATGGAATCTGGCACCAAAGTCGAAGTGAGTAGAACTTCTAGAGAAAGAGAATCCAATCCGAATAACCACCAATATTAAGAAACTCAGATAATTGTTCTCAATGCCATAAAAGAGGGCAAATATGATACAATAGTAGGTGTAGGTTTTTATTCAACATTTAAGAACTATTAAGGTTAATATATTTTGAGCATTTGAGTAAAGTCGGCCTTTTTAAACTTAATTATGAAGTTCCACTAAATTATAGTTTTCCAGAATACAATCAACTAATCCCCGATGGGTGAGTCACAAATTGCCATTATGAAGTGAATTGGATCCAATGAATTGAGGTGAGAATAACCTAAATTGACCAGTTTAAGCATAGTTCCAAAGCTCTACTAATAGAACACCACTCAAATTCTCTTTGAGCAAGTGGTATGGCTTCTTTTATAGCGGAAACCTGTCCCCAGCCTTTCCCTCTTGCCAGCCCTTGTGGAAAACCTTCTCATTTCAGTAGTCAATATTTAACACCTGCCTCACTAGTACAAGCCCTACATTTTCTTCTTCCAAGACAATGCCTTAAAAGAAAACACTCACTAAGTTACAAACTCGCAATTCTCTATCAATGCGAAAATTATGATGTGACTACGTTGATCGGAGGTTCAGCTTTGTCATCTTTTAGGAAGCAATAGAAACAAATACCGCTTAGTCATATATGCACCCGAGACAAATTAGGTAACCTTGTTCTCTATTCATAAAAAGGCCACTCAACATTCTCTATATTTTCCTTAATTTATTCTTTCATATACAATTCAGGTTAATTGAATGTAGGGATCTATTGCTTTGGTTAGAAAGCCTGCGAAACAAAAAGACTTTTGAATATCAATGTATGGCTTGTCCTTTGCATTTTGGAAAGAGAAACTAATAAAACCCTGCACAGAAAATATGTATCGTCACCAAATAAAGAATGTACAATGGGGTTCGATAAATAAAGGACACCCAAAACCCTTTCACTTGTCAATATTGTTTCCAAACTACATATTGTCTATATTACATAATTACAATTACTTTCAGTTGAAAATCAGTAGTTTGTAAACAGTTAAGTCTCATAAATCATAAACAGTTAAAGGAGACAAGATGCTAAAATTGTTTCAAGTAACAAGTTATGCATATTCCTAGAAAAAATTCCCAGATAGTACAAGAATTGATATGGCAGCCACCACGTCCAACTACATGATACTGGATATATGAACTCTGAAGATGTGAAAACGGGGCAACCATCAATGAACTTGCATAATCAAAACTTTTATTTGAAATGATGAAGCCTAAATAGTTATCTAAATGCAACAAACTCGCCACATATACCATTACAACAGTTTCCAGAATAATAAATTGCCAAACTCCAAGCAACTTTAAAGGATTCACTATCATAACAATTAACAAGAATACATAGAAATCCTTGAGTTTGAGAACGTACAAGAATTCCTTCAAGATCCTTGGAAGAATATGCCTGGACAAGCTTTCCCCTCTCTCTTCTCTTGTATCTATGATTATTAAAGTAAACATACATAAGAGTAAGATAAATAGGGTATTCATGAAACTATTGACTATGCACAACTAGAACCAAAAACTTCATAGAATATATGTACACAGAAACATATTGTAAATTTATACACCTTCCTTGAGGGCGGGTAGATTTGACAACCGTTTCACGATTCTCCTTAGATGTTTCAATCTCTTCAGCATCATCCTTTTCAGCAACTGTTAAAAGAAATGAAATGATGGCACCAAACTGTAGCAATAACAACATAGTCCACAAATTTTTTGGTAAAGTAAAATCCACAATGTAAAATCACAGCCATTCAGTATACCTTCATCATTCTTGACATCTGTTGCTTGCTGCTAAATCATCCACAAGACAAGGATCAAAAATAGTGACTAAGCAACATTAAAATTCAACTGTGAGCTAATTTAACATAGTCTACAGTCTTACCACTTTCAATCTCTTAAGTATGCTATCAAATTGTGCCGTATCAAATGCCCAAGGATTCGGCTTTTCCAAACCGACACCTATTAAAAACCAGAGCAGAACATAGTTACAAATCCAAAAACTCAATAACCATCATCTCACACATTTTATTTCTTAACATTGTTCCAAAACGAATAATTCATCTCAACTACTAGAATTAGTAATTTTTATATCCATTTCTTAAAAAAAAAATTCAGCAATTGATCATAGCACAAATATTTCCGAATTTTAATAAATAAACCGAAACAAAAAAGGTAATAATAAAATTACCAGAAGTATCCTGTTTGTTCTTAACCCTAACATGACCTTTAATCCCTTGCTTGTCTTTCCCAAGACCTTCGCCTTCTTCCCACCCCTGCAAATAAATTATATTCCTACCTCAATTTGAAAGCTTTGGGTTGAAATTACTCCGATAAACAACAAGTGATAATTCAAGGGTTTATATATGTGTATGTATGTATGTATGTATACAGATAGATATATAAAGCTAACCATTTGTTTCATGAGGCGGAAGGCGGCGGACTTTTTAGCGATTCCGACGTAACATAGCGGAGCTTCCGGCGCCGCCATAAGTTTGGCAGCCTCGAAAATTTCCTTTTTGGCCGACGACTGTTAGAGCCCTTCTCTCTCTATTTGCTTGAGTCGATCGCGGAAGAGGGTTTTTGAGCTGAGCCGCTCAACGATTATAAATCCGTGCACAGTAATGGAAGTGCAGGATACGATGTCGTATATACTTATTAGGCACCGTTTCGAAATTTGAGACACGTCATTCAATAATAGTTAGATTTTTTATTGAGTAAATCTATACAGACATACTCTTTACATTCTCATCACCGAAACGCAAGCCACGGAGTCGTTTTGTATTTTTTTTTTTTGTGAATTATTTGTCTCTTTCTCCTACAAATCCTCACTTCTCTTTCTCTCTCATCCCTGTTTCAAATTATTCTTTCTCTCATCCCTCTTCTCTACTGCAACATTTGAAGAAGTACACCAATTTTTTGTATCTTTCTTCTCAAAAGACGAATCCATTGGGATATCCTCACTCTCTCTCAACTGATGCACCAAATCACCAAATGTTCATAAATCTAGGGTTTCTTTTTTGCGCAATTTGATTCTATTGTTGTTGTGAATTAGTTATTTATTTATATTTATTTGTATGGGATTTGGTGTTGTGAAACTGGTTGTCAACGTTCCATGGTGGTAACTAGCCTTCTATAGGATGATTAGTCCTTTCTTCACCCAAAGGACCAAGAGCAAGCTTGTATTTGCTGGGAGGGTGAACAAGTCAGCCGAAACCCTTTTCAAGTTAGAATTTTTTTCATTTTTGATTATTTGTTTCTTTTAATCTCTCTCTCTCATTTGTATATATTAGATGATTTCTAATTAATATTTAAATGGTAAAGTGTATAGCACCTGAACAAGTGCCAGTTTAGTATGGTGGGCTTAGCAAGGAGGGTGAACAAGAATTTACCACTGGTGAGCCTGCAACAAAGGAAATCAAGCCGGCAAGCAAACACACAATTAAATTCCCAATTACTGATGTAAGGAATCCTATTTTAAGGATCTATTAACGAAATTCAATTATGTTCGAATTATTTATTTGTGTGAACTATTGTAATTCGGGCCTTGTATTTGCAGACGAGCCATTTGGTTTGAGTGGTCAAATGGGATGTATTCTATAGAGCTAAATTTGTACCTGTGGAGGGATACACTAATATTATTGTACATAAGTTGAGGAAATTGGGACTAGGAACCCTCTGAATGAGCTTAAGTTATCAGTCTTCATTGACATTCAACCTTATTGTATCATCATTTTTTTAGTTACCTGGGGTATGCCCCTTGTAAACATGTAGATCTTAATTATTGTGTTTATGAAATGAAATCGTTCATAAATTTAGTCTGTTCTATTAGCTTCTCTTAGCTTGACATGAATTGTGTTTGTTTGGTAAATATTAAGTGCCTACTGGGAGAAATTACTAAAGATAAAAACACATGATCAAAATTAGAATACATCCATAAATTTTCTTTTAACACTAGCTCACATAAGGATTATTTGCATTACTTTCAAAACATAATGAAAGCACAGTTTTATTCAATAAGTTAATTATACAGAATATTAACTGCTTCGAAGACAAATCATCAACAACCATCAAAAATAGTTTGTTCCTCCATTTCCAATGAAAAATTTAGTAGCAAGTCCAATACTTCAAAATCTGGTTCATACTGAATGCAATGCAAAACCCATTAACATACAGATCCAGACTCAGAAAGATAACAACTTTATCTCCAAATTCACAACCAATAGATTACAAGAAAATACAATCTTTCAACGCCCAACATTGGAAGTGCCTTCACCTATAGACGCAAAATTCCACACCGCGCCAAGATTCAGAAATTCATCTCCCTATATGGATTCCTACAAATTACAAGAAGAATCATCGATGTCAAGTGACTTCATACATATGAAAAATGCTCACCAATAAAGTAAAAATAGTAACCATAAGAATAAGAATATGAAAAAAAAAAATCATTACTCACATTCAAGTTAATATTTCCATGATGACTCTTTTGTGTCTCATGAAAAATAGGTGGTTGATTAATAGTCGTATCAAGATCAAAGGCCTGAAATAAAAGAAGAATAATTTTTCATTTTATAAGACAATATTAATCACAAAAAAGTTACAATATACAAATTATATATATAGCAAAAAAGAAAAATCATACCTTATTCATATTCTTTGTGTTTCTTGATTCAAACTTATTTTTACCTTTTTTTTGTCCCGTCTGTTTGAATTTCTTCGAAACTTGTTCCACTTTACCTACCTTTCTTTTAGTAGGAGGACGCCCTTTGCATCGGTTCTTTTTTGGAGAAAGTAATTTCTGACTTTCATTTGGGCCGTCATTTTCAGATCCACTCCCGTTTGACTTTTGAGTAGGTTGGCTTTTTCACAAATTTCATCCTCCGTATTCCATTCCACCTTTAGTTCAAGAAGTCGATCTACAAGTTGGTCACATCTTTTTTGAGTGTCACATGCAATGTCCGCAACCTCAAATAAAATATTGCACACTTTGTCATATCTCTGTCCCGGTTTCGTGTCTTTCCAAACATTATAAGTGACTTTAACTTTAGTATGACGTCGTTTTATATCCTTTCTCCACCTCCTCAAAATGTATTTCGTTGGAACCGTAAATATAAACCTTTCAAAATGAAGTACTTTAACTATATGTTTACATAAAATTCCTCGAAATTCGAATAATTTACAGTTACACTTCACATCAAATTCAAATTCATCTTCCCCTTCAATGAAGCAAACTTTGAAGTTCACAATTTTTGGGCGATCTTTTTTTTCACCAAAGTAACAAAGTTGTTTCACTTCGTAATGAAATATTTTATCATGAGATTCGACAAACCTTGAATCGCAATGCATTCCTCAATCCGCCACTTCTGTTTGAAACTCTATAAACTTAGAATTGGTATAAACTTTTTGAAATTGCTTTTCAATGGCATGATGTGTAACACAAGGTACATGTGAAGTCAAAGAATGAGAGTCCGCTGCTATTTCTTTTTCCACTTTACTCCTTAACGCATTATCATATTGGTCCACAAATTCTTTCAATGAAGTTTTTGCATTGACAAATCCATCAAAAAAAGCATTCATGCTTTCACTCCTTTGTGTCGTAGACATTCCCGCCCAAAAACAATCTTTGACAAAACAAGGAACCCACCGATGTCTTTCATTGTACAATCCTTCCAACCACTCATTGTTCTCAAGATCATAATTTTCTATCATTGCCTTCCATTCACATTCAAAATCATTTATACTCAAAGAATCATAAACAACGTTATGTAACATAAATTTAATTGATTCATAATGCTCATAACCTTTTAATTTTTCAGGAACCTTCTTCATTATATGGCACAAACACCATCGGTGGCGAGCATCAGGAAAAACTATCTCAACTGCATTTTTCATCGCTTTGTCTTGATCGGTGATAATGGCGTGTGGAGCTTTTCTAGACATGGAAGAAAGCCACGCATCAAACAACCAAACAAAAGTGTTAGTATCTTCATTCGATATCAAGCCACAACCAAGTAATATAGATTGTCCATGGTGGTTAACTCCAACGAAAGGAGAAAATGGCATATCATATTTATTAGTCAAATAGGTAGTGTCAAATGTGATGACATCACCAACTCCTCATATGCAACTCTAGACCTCGAATCCGCCCAAAATAAATTTCTGATCCGATTATCCTCATCTGGGTCTATCACATAGAAAAAGTTATAATCCATTGCTTGAACTTTAGCAAAATAATTTTGAAGTGCACTAGCATCACCTTCAGCGAGCCTTAGTTTTTTTAATTTTCCCATATAATTTTCACAATCCTTCTTTAAACAAGGCATTCCATTTTCTCCATACTCAATTCTAAGTGAATTATAACTTTTATTCATTGGTATCCCAGCATCATTGTTTAGCTCAAGTCTCCTTTTTATATAAGGGGTCACATGTCGATTACACCGGTGAAAGCGAGACTTACTTGGACTTAAACCATGATTATGTGCAAGCTCCAAACTGGTTATATCCCATTTTCCATCATTCAATAATTTGGCACAAATCTTAGCCTTACAACCTACTTTAATAACCGGATGCGGTTTTAGAATATTCTTTGAGTTCTTCGTTGGTTCTCCATATTTGTGACATACAACTCTGAAATATTTAACCACTCCATCCAATTTTTTAGTATTTCTTAATTTTAGTCACTCCAAATCCTTGTTGCGCACCATATTTCCTATAATATTCATAAACCTCATCAACATTGTCAAACACCATATGTAATTTGGGCTCTTCCACTATTTGATTATTCTGTTTTCCATTCTCTTTTACTTCATCATCCTTTTTGTTGTTGGACAGATCATCTACGTCAATATCCATATTTGTAGAGCTAATATCTATTTCCGATTCCATTGGTTGAACTAGCACGCAACTATATGAATATTCCAAATTATTCCCTGACAGAGTTCATTACTATCATCATTTGGAAGAAAAAAGAGCACATACATCTCAAGCTTGAATAAAAGTACCACGACATTTTTTTTTTGTCAAAAGATGACACATACCCAAAATAGTGCACATAATCTATCAAATAAACAGAACTCATATTTTATCAATTCTTTCTGAAAAATCCCAATTCACCAAATAATCATTTTCTTGAATTTTAAAAGTAAATAAAATGGCTGGACTATTAAACATTTAAATCCCAACACAAAAGGCAATAATTTGCTAGTCATAGACAAATTTTTAGAGAAATAGTGTACCATATCAAACACCGACTAAACAAAATAGACAAAAAAAAGAAAATGATTTCCCTAATTTTATGCCTAAAAACAGACCTTAACAATATCACTAAAAAATTAATTTTTTCTAAAAAAAATATAGATTAAGCATACATACATGCTGAATATTATTGATGGAGCAAAATAGGGTGAGAGATAAACCTGTAGATGAGTTCCAACAGAGGCGATAGAGGAAACCAAAATCTAAGTTAAAACTAGAAAGGGGCTCTCAGGGTATCTGAAAGAAAGGAACCTAATAGTGAAGAAAGATACAAAAAATTGGTGTACTTCTTCAGTAGTTG
Organism: Aralia elata; assembly: GCA_034770075.1. Classification (NCBI taxonomy): domain Eukaryota; kingdom Viridiplantae; phylum Streptophyta; class Magnoliopsida; order Apiales; family Araliaceae; genus Aralia; species Aralia elata. The sequence continues at coordinate 30,241,344 of CM068381.1, forward strand.
CAGCAGAGAAAAGGAATGAGATAAAGAATAATTTGAAACAGGGATGAGAGAGAAAGAGAAATGAGGGTTTGTAGGAGAAAGAGACAAATAATTCAAAAAAAAAATACAAAACGACTCCGTGGCTTGCGTTTCGGTGATGAGAATGTAAAGAGTATGTCTGTATAGATTTACTCTTTTTTATTTTTCATTTTTCAAATATTGCGTCTAGGAAATAAGGATGACAATTTGTTTCATTCCTAGTGTGATCTCCACCTTTCGCTCTAAATGGAGTAGTAATTTTGACTTTGATTGAGAATGGGGATGATGATGAAGAATCTTCGAATAGTTATATATAAGAATAGAGAGGGGATGGTATTTATTTTTTGTTAACGCCTGATTCTGTCCGCGCGTCCAACCAACTCGTCGGACGTGTACCTGCACAAAAGTCCCGACGGCTTGGGCCGCCTTGGACTCCTCCGGTGTAAAAGTAAGTAACAGGGTTAAGATACGTTAACAATGGAGGCTCAATATTTAGTAGGGTAAAAAGTGTTGTACCTTGCCTTCATTGTTATTTGGGTATTTATAGGATTCACTTAGCTGCTTACTACTCCTATCCCGTGTTCTGCCCAGAATCCTTATTGGACCTGGATTCAATTACCTTGATCCAATAGAGATATTATCCGGTAAGAATATAAAATACTGGCCCAAGCCTTTTCGGACTGGAGAGTCCTCTTAAAATCCCCTAGGCCTGATGGATCTTTGGGCCGAGCCTGGTGTAAGGAGCCCGATCAGGCCTGTTAGGATTTATATCCGAACATTGCCCCATACTCCCTTAGTACATGATATGTACTGGGGGAGTGAATTAGGGATTTTAATAGCCGGAAACTTGTAAAAGAGAAAGAGGATTGATGCTCTCGGGAACCCGGAGGCGTCAGACCGAGGGTACCTCCTCTTCATATGTCTTCAAGTTTTAGCCCGAAGACTTATACTAGTAGGGACTCTCGAAGGCGTCAGACCAAGGGTATTGTTCCTCGGGTGCTCGAAAGCATAAGAACCGAAGGAGAAGGCCTTCTGGGGATCCCTAGAGGTATCGTCCCGAGGGTCAACAAACCTTTCTCAACATCAGGCTTCTTTAGTGGGTAAATTTTGTCTGTAAGTGTGTATGTAGGCCCACTCTTTATGTCTTGAGGCCTAATATTATTACCCCAGCAAAAACGGCCCAATGTTCGGTTTTGAATTTCAAAATGATATTGGAGGATACAGCTGTTAGGCAATATGGCTTATCAGCAATAACTTCTCCCGCCTTCATTCTAATAAAGCCTCGTCCATTAGATAGGATCAATTTCGGCCGTTAGATATTCACTTTTATAGGGAAAGTAAACCCAAACGCCATTTCCTACCAGCAAATTCGTCTTTTACAGAGAGCAAAATCCTCCTCAGTCAAGAAATCTTGCTTCGTCGCTATACTGCTCTAGGAATCGATCGTCCAACCCTTCCCCAGAACATCTCAAGTAAGTTATTAATCATCTTCCTTTCTTTTCTCGATGGCTGGGGGAAATAGGAACCAAGCTTCATCTTCCCGTGTTGAAGATGAAGTTACTATCGCTGAAGTCGGAATTCCTGAAGGACATCCCTGGAAACCGGTGATTGTAGAGCGTATGGGGGATGTAGAAGAATACAATAGGACCAAGTACTTCTCCTTAGAGTATAGAGTAGCCAACATCCATTCTTCTATTAAAAACTCCTTTTTTGATTTGTTGATGACGGAGTTCTATATTCCCGAATCGTATGAAATTAGGAGACCAGAAGGCGAGGAAATGGTATACTGGCAACCCGAAGGGGGGTGGATCCCGATCCATCGCCAATTACTTCTCTTCGGGGTGCGATTCCCACTTCGCCCTTTTGTTCTTGAGCTCCTTCACACAGTCGGGCTCAGCCTGAGTCAATTGTCCCCGAATTCTTTTATCCATTTAAATAGTTTTATAGCCTTCTGCTCATCCGAGGATGTAGTCCCGAGCATAGACTTCTTCTACCAATTCTTTTCCCTTTCCGCCTGCAAGGAGAAGGGATTTTACCAAATAATCAAGAATCCGAGTAGAGATACCCTAATGGATACCCCATCCAGTAATAAGGGGTGGCATGGGGATTGGTTTCTCATCAAGGGGCCGGACACTGAGTTGGTAGGATCTTGGTCAAACCCGAACAAAGACCAACTAAATCCGAATCGGATTACCCGAAGAAGGTTGGAGGAGTTCGAGGTTTTATATTCCAAGCGACCTTCGGTGAAGTGGAACGGGTTGCTCTTGAATGATCAAGACTGGTTACATGCACATAGTTGTAAGTCCATTTAATTTTCCCGAATGCATATTGTTACTGAATTGATGATGTACTGAATCTCTTTTATCTCTTGTGCAGTGGCTGACTCTGGAAGGAACCCTGACAATGAAGTTATTCTCGAAGCTGCGGGAGTACCAAGAGTCAAGCTTTCGGGAGCTGACAAAGTAAGGATGGCTCGAAGCAAGAAAGCCTCGGGTACCAAAGTACCAATATTACCCGAGGGTACTGCTGAAGGAGCCTCCAAATCTGTCCCGCCCGAGGGGCCAACAAAGGCTGTGGAGCCCTGGATCAAGAGGAAGAGGCTGGTGCGTCAGTCCTCAGTTGAGGTAGGGGGCGAACCTGTAATGTCCAGAAAATTTTAAACCTTGTATCCAATTATTTTGATATACAAAATTCATCTTTATATAATTTTTCGGATCTAATTGGATCTGGGTAGGTATTATTATGTAATCATATAATTATACGGTCTAATAAATTTCCTTGCATTAAAGGGACTCACTGATGGTTCGAATAAATTATAGAGTTAACCCTAAGAATTTATTTGCAAAAGGATTGGGAGAAATTAGTATATAAGTTCGTGTTAATAATTCGAACGGGAAATTATTATTGACACCAATATTTTAAATAATTAGGTAAATTAATTAGTTATTTTAAATATTGAAAGCATCGTGTTATTAATTTTAATAAAATAAGTTGTTCTATTTTTCTTTTTATTTTAGCTGCCCAATTCCCTTGTCATTTTCTATTGGGCTGCTTCCCAATCATTTAGCCGACCCAACTATTGAGTGAGCCCAATTCCTTTCAGCTAGATCGGACCCTAGTTATTAAGTCAACTGGGCTAAGCCCATTTCTTTTTGGCCGGTTAAATCAATTTCCAGTCGGGTTAAGCATTGGAAATGGATCGGGTCTATCAGATTTGGGGAAAACGACATATCAATTTGAGGGGGGGGGGGGGGATTCAACCGATCCAAACGAACTCACACCCTTAAATCCAACCAAGACCTAGCCGAACGCAACCAAACCTTCGATCCAATCGGACGGGACAAGCGCGACTGACGGGAGGGAGTATCGCCAGGCGTGCGCTGGCGATGGTGTGAGCAACCAGCGGGCAATTCAAGGGCTGAAGAGGACGACCGAGTGTTCAACATTCGGACCAAGGGTTCCAGAAAATCGGCGATTCGACCACCTGGACTACGCGGCTCGAGGATTGATGAGACCACCGTCCGTTTACTCCTCTCATACCGTCGGTCATGGACCAAATCGTTAGGGTATTGCCCAAATAATTTGGGTAAAAATTTCATTATATATTGAACCCCATGCCCTAAACCAAAACTGCCGATTCCTTTGTTTTGTGAGTTCCCAATTAGAAAATTTAGGGTTCCAAATTAGAGAGAGAGGAATTGCAGAGAAGAAAAGGGAGCAGGGGCTAGCCGTGAATGTCCAATTTCACCATCTATTTTGGAAGGAAAAGAAAGAGTGCGATTCGATCGTTGGCAAGGTATAACAGTGAGTGACGGAGTGATTTTAATTTTTATTTTTCCTTCTGTGTTGGGTATATTGTTCTTTGTATTAAGTTGAAATCCTCCACTACATTGGAGTAATTTTTGTTCCTATGTATTGGGATATTTGTTTCTATATACTGGATTTAATTATTTCTCTGTATTGGATTAATGGTTTTTGGTTCTTGTTGGGTTTACAAGTCTGCTATTGTGTTGTGTTGGTTTATTGGACTTAGAAATCTGGTATGGTGATATTAATGGTATTGGAAAGTATATTCTCTGTTGTTGGTGGAAGCAGTCGATGGTGTTGGTATACTATACATTGTTCTGGGTTTTCATTGTGTTAATTTCTGTTTGGTTTTGGTTTGGGAAATCTAGTATTATGTTGTTCCTGTTTGGGCTGTATTGAATCAGCTTCAGTTTAGTTAGGATGTCTAGCAGATGTTCGACATAATACCTAAATCAAACTTTGATTTTCTTTTGATATCATACTGTTAGGGGTAATTACTGAATTGGGAATCAGTGTTGTTAATTCCTTACTATGTTAAACTATTGCTTAAGTTGGCTTGAATCAAGATTGGCAGGAATTGTGTATCTGTGTGATTTTGTGGTTGCTGTTAGTAGCAGGAGGAAATGAACGTATGATGGGTATCATCAGTAAAAATATGTAATAGTGTAGTAACTTCCAAATTGGTTATGTAAGTCATGGGTTTCTTTAAAACACCAATGAACAAGGGTTAAAAATTATTTGTTATTCGACAAAAAAAAATATATAATAAAGATAATATTTAATTATTATTTAACAAAGATTAGATAATAATTAAGTATAAATAAAGTTAATAAATAATTATTTATACATAATAAATAAAGGTAATAAATATTTAATTATTATTTAATCGTACATAATAATTAAGTATAAGTAAAGTTCATAAATAATTAATTATTTATCAATAAACAATAAATAAAGATAGTAAATATTTAAATAGGTAATAAAATAATAATTATTTACCAATAAAGATAATAAATATTTAATTATTATTTAATTAATATTAAATAATAATTAAGTATGAACGAGGTTAATAATAATTATTTATTATTTATCCATAAATAATAAATAAAGATAATAAATATTTAATTATTATTTAATATTAAATAATAATTAAGTATGGATAAGATTGATATAATAATTATTTATTATTTATCAAGGAATAATGAATATTTAACCATTGTTTAATTAATATCAAACAATAATTAAGTAGGAACAAGTTGACTTAATAATTATTTATTATTTACCCATAAATAATAAATAAAGGTAATAAATATTTAATTATTATTTAAATTCCTAAATAATAATTAGGTATAAGTATAGTTAATAAAGTAATTATTTATTATTTATCCTTAAATAATAAATAAAGATAATAAATATGTAATTAATAATAATTACGTATGAATAAGATAATGAAATAATTATTTGTTATTTATAAATAATAAATAAAGATAATAAATATTTAATTATTATTTAATTAATATTGAATAATAATTAAGTATGAATAAGTTAACAAGATGATTATTTATTATTTATCATTAAATAATAAATAAAGATAATGAATATTTAATTATTATTTAATTAACATTAAATAATAATAATAAAGTATGAGTATTATTATAAAGAAAGATAATGGTTACTTAATTATTATTAATTAAGTATGGGTAGAGTTAATGCATTAATTATTTAAATAAAGACTGAGGGGTGATAATTACTTAATTATCCTTAAAGTTGAATAGTAATTAAGCGCAAGTAAAACTAATAAGTGATCAATTGTTATTTGGCTGCTATTAAACCATAATAAAGTTATTATTTATATTATAAATAATAAATAGAGATTATTAACCCATACTTAGAGACAATTAAAGGTCATTAACTAGTTTCCGTTTAGCTAACGATTAGATAGTAGCTAACTGTATATGGTGAATTGTTTACCTGCTAAATAAATAGCATAAGTGAGTGTATCGATATACAGTTATGCAATGCTAATGGATAAACCAACTTTATCAACTGATAGGTTATCCAAAATCAATTAATTAAAGCTAAATTTTATCTGTAGCTGAGCAAACAGGCAAGTTCATCTTACTCAACTTTTACATTGAGGAAGTTTCTAAACCTTATGCATTATTTTAATTCGTGCAAAAAAGGTATATATTATTGCAAGTTGTTCTTTAAGCTGGAATCTCATCTCCAAGCATGCCTTAAGTGGTCTAATTATTTTTAAAATTATTCTACGACTATGTATTCATTGACATTCGCACTCGTGCATTTGAATTCGTATATCTATTTAAAGTTCCGAAATTTATGAACTATTCATGATTAAGTCTGAACCCTTGTCTCGGTCAGGCACGTATGTGAGAATTTATAAAAGCTATCCGAACCAATCAATGGTGAGGATTCTTAGACTGAATGAACACCCCTTTTATTATAGGGGAGTACCCCAAGTACCGTATATAAGGTACAAATAGCAGAGTTAAATGTTATGCATACACATAGCGTACGCGAGGCTGATCCCCTCAAGTACTTATTCTGTAGCCAGTAACCAGAGGGTCAACTAGCTATTGACTCCTTTGGAAGTTATTGTTCAAAGTCTACTTGACTATCAATTGTTCTAAAAGCATTTATTGTTCTTGCTTCTGATAATTCTATTGTTGAAATCTCTTTCTATATCCCTTTCATCATGATACATCCTTATTGTTGTACTTTAAACTTGCTGAGCAAACTCGTTGCTCATCCTTGCTATATCATGACTTCATTGCAGCTAAACCCGAGACGTCAGGGAAGAACAAAGGGAAAGAGAAGATGAAGTGATAGACTTCATGTAGCGAATTTTAAATTTATGTGTAGTTAATTACTGTTAATGTAATTTAAACCCTGACATTTATTTAGGGTGTGGATTTGTGTAAGTGTTTAAGGTTATTGTATTCTGGGACTAGTAACGCCTTGTAATGAACAACGTATGTTTATTATATTCCGCATTTTAGTTACCATATGTTGTTAGAGGTGAATGTTTGTATTGGATCGTGATGACCGGATCCGGGTATTTGGAAACCCGAATTTGGGGGCGTCACAGGTTGGTATCAAAGCCATAGGTTATAAACTTAGGATCGCGAAACCTAGGTTGTAACCTTAGCATTAAACTCGTATTGAGTACGCTAGGATATGAATCAAGGAGATTCAGGTAATGGTCTTGTCTGGGGGTGGATTGTGGAAATCTGCCAAGCCGAGTTGTACATGATAAAATATCATTTCATTCTATCAATGAACATATTTTATTATGATAATGATATCTGTTATCTCTGTCTGTGTTTGTAGGATGGCTGACAGGGAAGGGACTAGTGGGACCCAGGAGGAGGAGACATTCCTAGATATACCAGTAGTTGCGGAGCAGTTAGTGGGGTATGCTCCTATTGCCCCAGGGGTACCACTAGAGGAGTCCGAGCCAGAGGAGGACTATCAGAGGGAGCTACCAGAGCCGGTTGTAGGTGGAGTCATGAGGTCCGGTAGTCAGGACCCGGATGCTGAGGAGGAGGACCCCGAGACTGAGGGAGAGGAGCCACCTGCTTATGTTGATGGCATGGGGTCTACTGCCGACGATATCATTGAGGGACTGACCAGCAGGAACGAGGAGCTGGAGGCTCGGATAGCTCATCTGGAGGAGCAGAATCAGACCCACCAGATCAGAGAGGACCAGTATAGAGACCTGACCTATCAGCTCGAGCATGACTTGGGAGTGGCGAATGTGCAGCTGCAGGGTTACGAGTCCTCAGCGCAGCAGATCGGACCACTGCTACATCTGTTGGTGGCCCGAAACGCTGAGTTGAGAGAGAGACTGGAGCAGAAGGATCTGCAGATCGCCCACCTGAAGGCCAAGCAGGAGGCCATGAGGTTTGAGTTTGGGCTGGAGGTGTCTGAGAGGATGCATGTCAGAGAGGCCTGGGTCAGGGAAGCCAGGAGGGTTGACCAGTTGGAGGACAGAGCGGTGAGGATAGAGACCCTAGGATATGCTTTAGATGCAGCCTACAGGAGGCCCCGGACTGAGGTAGGGGAGTCTAGCCGCTCTGTTCGTCGCAGGGTCGGGGGTGGAGCATTCTCTTCTGGTCAGCAGGCACGGATTCGTCACGACGTGCAGTGACGTGATATGATGGTTGCTTTGTCTTTAGTACAGTCAGTCCCACTTTTTGTTATATTAGGGACGTATTCATGTTTGTCTTGTGAAACTTTATATTTGTATTTATGCTTGGGGTAGCAGTTAAACCCCAACTTTTGTGGTCTTGAGGGATGAAAGGTTAGGATTCCCCACTTTTGTCTCAGGGAGAATGATTGATAGGGCACACAGTGGCGCATTTATAGAAGTATGCCACAGGTTTAGTCTTTGTAACAAAACAGTGGTATATGAATATAAATGCAGATGTTTCACTTAAATCAAATGTGTTGATAGATATTTTACCCTTGATTGCTGATTTTAATGACATATTGTGTAAAATATAAAACTATAGGTAAAAGTCGGCCAGAATTCAAATCATGCCGCCAAGAGGACGACCACGTAACCGACAGGTTGAAGAGTCAGAAAGTGAGGTTGGAAATCAATCCAATCCGATGAGAATGTTCGCAGAAATGCTGGCAGAAGCTATGCAATCAAGACCGCCACCTGGAGGGACCCAAGCAGCAGCCGAGCCAGTGCATCATCTGGCAAATTTTAAAGATTTCAAATTGGTTGGACCACCCGAGTTCAAGGGAACTCTTAACCCAATAGAAGCACAGACATGGATAGAAGAGATAGAGAAGGTCTTCGAGGTCGCGCGGGTGGCCGAGGAACAAAAGACAGGATTCGCCACGTTCATGCTGAAGGGCGAGGCGAACTACTGGTGGAAGGCCAATAAGGGTCGAGCAGGTGAGGGAGTCATTCCGTGGGAAAGATTTAAAATATTGTTCTTCGAAAATTACTTTCCGGAGAATACACAGCAGGACATGGAAGTGAAGTTCCTGGAACTGAAGCAAGGGAATATGACTGTCGCCGAGTACGCGGCAAAGTTCAATGAGCTGGCCCGATTTGCCCCACACCAGGTAGACACCGAGGCCAGGAAGGCAAGAAGGTTTGAGTTGGGACTAAAACCATGGGTGTAGAAGTCAGTTGCAATATTGAAAATTAAGAACTTTGCTAAACTGCTGGAAAGGGCTATCATTGCGGAAGGGGGCAATGAAGCAGTAGCCCGATTTAATCAGGACAAAAAGAAGAACCAGGAGGCTGCCAAGGCAGGGAGCAGCGGAGGCAGCAACCCCAATAAGCGCAAATGGAATGAAAACCAATCGTTCGGGAACAATAAATCCGGAGGAAACCAATCTGTAGGGGAGGTGAAGAAAACTGGCAGGTGTAGCAATTGTGGGAAAAACCACACTGGGGAATGCATGAAAGGGAAAAGTGTTTGTTACCGGTGTGGACAACCGGGGCATATGGCTCCTCAATGTCCGAACAAACAGAAGGGAGGATGTTTCTCTTGTGGGTCACCCGACCACCAGATTAAGGATTGCCCGAAGAGGAAGGGTGATGTCGGGAGTGGCAATAGGAGCAACAACAACAGCGGGAATAACAACCGGTTGAACTACGGGCCACCAGCCAGTCAAGCCAACAGGCCAACAGCCCGCACGTTCAACATGACTGTTCAGGATGCCATGAAATCCAAAGACGTGGTGTCAGGTATCATCCCAATCAATGATATAAATGCATATGTGTTATTCGATTCAGGTGCTACCTGCTCTTTTATTTTCGAAGAATGTGCTAGTCAGTTAAATTTACCTCGTGAAAAGTTAGAACACCCTATGAACGTAGAAGTAGCAAACAAGGAAATTATCCCCGTAGAATGCATTCATAGGAATTGTAGTGCTGAATTGCGAGGATTGAAGCTCAATGTGGATTTGATACCAATTCGGCTGGGAGAGTTTGATGTAATCCTAGGAATGGATTGGCTATCAATTCACGGAGCAGTTATTGACTGTAAGAAGAAATGTGTACACCTGAAGACTCCTAATAAGTCGAAGGTGGTATTTTACGGTAGTAAGTCACCAAGACAATCTTGTTGTCTGACTATGATGCAAATCAAGAAATTGCTTGAGAAAGGGTGCGTGTGTTATTTGGCACATGTAATTGATACTCGTCAGGTCAGGGATGAGATGAGTCAAATACCAATCGTGAGGGATTTCGCTGATGTCTTCCCCGATGAACTTCCGGGACTGCCGCCGGACAGGAAAATTGAGTTCGTTATCGATTTGGTACCGGGAACCGCACCAATATCGAAGCCGCCGTATCGGATGGCACCTGTAGAAATGAAAGAGTTGATGGCTCAACTGCAGGAACTGTTAGACAAAGGTTATATCAGACCAAGTGTGTCCCCGTGGGGAGCGCCAGTTCTGTTTGTAAAGAAGAAGGATGGTTCTATACGACTTTGTATCGACTACCGGGAGTTGAACAAAGTTACGATTAAGAATAGGTATCTGCTTCCTAGAATTGACAATCTGTTTGATCAACTTAAGGGAGCGAAATACTTTTCAAAAATCGACCTAAGAACAGGCTATCATCAGCTGAAGGTGAGGCAGGAAGATATTCCAAAGACTGCATTCAGGACTCGTTATGGGCACTTCGAGTTTCTGGTAATGTCATTTGGATTGACGAATGCACCAGCAGCATTCATGGATATGATGAACAGAGTGTTCAAGCAGTACTTGGACAAGTTCGTAGTCGTATTCATCGATGACATCTTAGTGTATTCGGAGACAGAGGAGGAGCATGCTGAACATTTAAAGATTGTGTTGGAAGCTCTCAGGAGGGAGAAATTGTATGCGAAGTTTTCTAAGTGTGAGTTTTGGTTGCAGAGGGTACAGTTTCTGGGTCACGTCATCGACAAAAATGGTGTTTCGGTGGACCCCGCAAAAGTAGAAGCGGTTATCAATTGGGAGCAACCGAAGACGCCAACAGAGATCCGGAGTTTCTTGGGATTAGCGGGATATTATCGAAGGTTCATACAGGATTTTTCAAAGATAGCATCGTCATTGACCAATCTCACCCGGAAAACAGTTAAGTTCGTTTGGTCGGAGAAATGTGAAGAAAGTTTCATGGAGTTGAAAAAGAGACTTAGCCAAGCACCAGTGTTGACCTTACCAGACAACACTGGGGGTTTCGTAGTGTATAGCGATGCGTCACACAAAGGTCTTGGTTGTGTGCTGATGCAACACGGCAAGGTAGTGGCGTACGCATCACGTTAACTGAAGGACTATGAGAAGGGTTACCCGACTCATGACTTGGAGTTAGCAGCGGTAGTTTTTGCCTTGAAGATTTGGAGGCACTACCTATACGGGGAGAAGTGCGAGATATATACAGATCACAAAAGTCTAAAATATATTTTCACTCAAAAGGAGCTGAACATGAGACAACGCCGATGGTTAGAATTGATCAAAGACTACGACTGTGAAATTCTGTACCATCCGGGCAAAGCAAATGTAGTGGCTGATGCCTTAAGCAGAAATGGCAAGGTGAAATTGATGCAGCTGACAGTTCAAGAGGAATTGATAAAGGACTTTGAACGTCTGGAACTGGAGGTTAAGTATCCAATGGAGGCGGACGAAAAAGTGTTCACCGTGACAGTAGGTCCGACTCTACTGGATAAGATACAGGAGGCTCAAGAATTTGATGAAGAATGCATTGACATCAAGGAGCAACTATCGGAGGGAAAAATATTGAAGTACAAGATTGACGGCACAGGATTGCTGAGATTCGAGGGGAGGATCTAGGTACCCTACGTACCAGACTTAAGGGAAGAAATTTTGCAGGAGGCCCATAATACGAGATTCTCGGTACATCCAGGTAGCACCAAGATGTATCAAGATCTTCGTCAGCATTATTGGTGGCCGCACTTGAAAGGAGAAGTTGCAGAATTCGTTAGCCGGTGTTTAACTTGTCAGAGGGTCAAGGCAGAGCACCAGCGGCCGAGCGGATTGTTGCAACCGTTGGAGATTCCGGAGTGGAAGTGGGAGCACATCACAATGGATTTTGTGGTAGGACTTCCAACAACACCGAAGGGTCTAGACGTCATCTGGGTGATCGTAGATCGTTTGACCAAGTCTGCCCATTTTTTACCAATCAAGATCAGGTACAAATTGGAGCAGTTGGCGAAACTTTACGTGAAGGAAATAGTATCACGACATGGAGTGTCGGTGTCTATTGTATCTGACAGAGATCCGCGCTTTACGTCAAATTTTTGGAGAAGTCTACAGGAGAGACTGGGAACACAGTTGAGAATGAGTACGGCGTATCACCCTCAGACTGATGGTCAGAGTGAGCGAACAATTCAGACTCTAGAGGATATGCTTCGGGCAGTTGTGATGGATTTAAGTGGCAGCTGGGACGATCACTTGCCACTAGTAGAGTTCGCCTACAACAATAGTTACCATGCTAGCATTGGTATGCCACCGTACGAAGCGTTATATGAAAGGAAGTGTCGAACACCGTTGTGTTGGGATGAAGTTGGCGAACGGAGATTGTTGGGACCAGAATCGGTACAACAAACCGTGGAAATTATTAAAGTAATACGACAGCGGTTAGTAGCAGCCCAGGATCGCCAGAAGAAGTATGCTGACTTACATCGTCAGAAACGAGACTTTGAAGTCGGAAGCTTTGTGTTTCTGAAAGTATCTCCCTGGAAAGGGAAGATCCGTTTTTGGAAGAAGGGCAAGCTGAGCCCTAGGTTCATAGGACCTTTTGAAATATTAAGGAGAATAGGCGAAGTGGCGTACGAGGTAGCATTACCCCCTGAGCTCGAGCACATTCACAACGTGTTTCATGTATCAGTGTTACGTCCATATAAGCCAGACTATAAGCATGTCATTTCCTATAAACCAATTCAAGTCGAAAAAGACCTATATTACGAGGAGATTCCTGTTCAAATATTGGATCGGAAGGAGCAGAAGCTGAGAAATAAAATCATTCATTCCGTTAAAGTTCTCTGGAGGAATCACGCGGTGGAAGAAGCTACGTGGGAACTCGAAGAGAAGATGAGAGCAAATTACCCGCAGTTATTTGAGTAAACTTAGATTTAAATTCCGAGGACGGAATTTTTATAAGGGGGAGAGGATGTAATGTCCAGGAAATTTTAAACCTTGTATCAAATTATCTTGATATATGAAATTCATTTTATATAATTTTTCGAATTTAATTGGATCCAGGTAGGTATTATTATGTAATTATATAATTATACGGTCCAATAAATTTTCTTGCATTAAAGGGACTCACTGATGGTTCGAATAAATTAAGGAGTTAACCCTAAGAATTTATTTGCAAAAGGGTTGGGAGAAATTAGTATATAAGTTCGTGTTAATAATTCGAACGGGAAATTATTATTGACACCAATATTTTAAATAATTAGGTAAATTAATTAGTTATTTTAAATATTGGAAGCATCGTGTTATTAATTTTAATAAAACAAGTTGGGCTATTTTTCTTTTTATTTTAGCTGCCCAATTCCCTTATCATTTCCTATTGGGCTGCTTCCCAATCATTTAGCCGACCCAACTATTGAGTGAGCCCAATTCCTTTCAGCTGGATCGGACCCTAGTTATTAAGTCAACTGGGCTAAGCCCATTTCTTTTTGGCCGGTTAAATCAATTTCCAGTCGGGTTAAGCATTGGAAATGGATCGGGTCTATCAGATTTGGGAAAAACGACATATCAATTTGGGGGGGATTCAACCGAGCCAAACGAACTCACACCCTCAAATCCAACCAAGACCTAGCCGAACGCAACCAAACCTTCGATCCAATCGGACGGGACAAGCGCGACTGACGGGAGGGAGTATCGCCAGGCGTGCGTCGGCGATGGTGTGAGCAACCAGCGGGCAATTCAAGGGCTGAAGAGGACGATCGAGTGTTCAACATTCGGACCAAGGGTTCCAGAAAATCGACGATTCGACCACCTGGACTACGCGGCTCGAGGATTGATGAGACCACCGTCCGTTTACTCCTCTCATACCGTCGGTCATGGACCAAATCGTTAGGGTATTGCCCAAATAATTTGGGTAAAAATTTCATTATATATTGAACCCCATGCCCTAAACCAAAACTGTTGATTCCTTTGTTTTGTGAGTTCCCAATTAGAAAATTTAGGGTTCCAAATTAGAGAGAGAGGAATTGCAGAGAAGAAAAGGGAGCAGGGGCTAGCCGTGAATGTCCAATTTCACCATCTATTTTGGAAGGAAAAGAAAGAGTGCGATTCGATCGTTGGCAAGGTATAACAGTGAGTGACGGAGTGATTTTAATTTTTATTTTTTTTTCTGTGCTGGGTATATTGTGCTTTGTATTAAGTTGAAATCCTCCACTACATTGGAGTAATTTTTGTTCCTCTGTATTGGGATATTTGTTTCTATATACTGGATTTAATTATTTCTCTGTATTGGATTAATGGTTTTTGGTTCTTGTTGGGTTTACAAGTCTGCTATTGTGTTGTGTTGGTTTATTGGACTTAGAAATCTGGTATGGTAATAGTAATGGTATTGGGAAGTATATCCTCTGTTGTTGGTGGAAGCAGTCGATGGTGTTGGTATACTATACATTGTTCTGGGTTTTCATTGTGTTAATTTTTGTTTGGTTTTGGTTTGGGAAATCTAGTATTATGTTGTTCCTGTTTGGGCTGTATTGAATCAGCTTCAGTTTAGTTAGGATGTCTAGCAGATGTTCGACATAATACCTAAATCAAACTTTGATTTTCTTTTGATATCATACTGTTAGGGGTAATTACTGAATTGGGAATCAGTGTTGTTAATTCCTTACTATGTTAAACTATTGCTTAAGTTGGCTTGAATCAAGATTGGCAGGAATTGTGTATCTGTGTGATTTTGTGGCTGCTGTTAGTAGCAGGAGGAAATGAACGTATGATGGGTATCATCAGTAAAAATATGTAATAGTGCAGTAACTTCCAAATTGGTTATGTAAGTCATGGGTTTCTTTAAAACACCAATGAACAAGGGTTAAAAATTATTTGTTATTCGACAAAAAAAAAATATATAATAAAGATAATATTTAATTATTATTTAACAAAGATTAGATAATAATTAAGTATAAATAAAGTTAATAAATAATTATTTATACATAATAAATAAAGGTAATAAATATTTAATTATTATTTAATCGTACATAATAATTAAGTATAAGTAAAGTTCATAAATAATTAATTATTTATCAATAAACAATAAATAAAGATAGTAAATATTTAAATAGGTAATAAAATAATAATTATTTACCAATAAAGATAATAAATATTTAATTATTATTTAATTAATATTAAATAATAATTAAGTATGAACGAGGTTAATACTAATTATTTATTATTTATCCATAAATAATAAATAAAGATAATAAATATTTAATTATTATTTAATATTAAATAATAATTAAGTATGGATAAGATTGATATAATAATTATTTATTATTTATCAAGGAATAATGAATATTTAACCATTGTTTAATTAATATCAAACAATAATTAAGTAGGAACAAGTTGACTTAATAATTATTTATTATTTACCCATAAATAATAAATAAAGGTAATAAATATTTAATTATTATTTAAATCCTAAATAATAATTAGGTATAAGTATAGTTAATAAAGTAATTATTTATTATTTATCCTTAAATAATAAATAAAGATAATAAATATGTAATTAATAATAATTACGTATGAATAAGATAATGAAATAATTATTTGTTATTTATAAATAATAAATAAAGATAATAAATATTTAATTATTATTTAATTAATATTGAATAATAATTAAGTATGAATAAGTTAACAAGATGATTATTTATTATTTATCATTAAATAATAAATAAAGATAATGAATATTTAATTATTATTTAATTAACATTAAATAATAATAATAAAAGTATGAGTATTATTATAAAGAAAGATAATGGTTACTTAATTATTATTAATTAAGTATGGGTAGAGTTAATGCATTAATTATTTAAATAAAGACTGAATACGGAATTAGGTTAATAATTACTTAATTATCCTTAAAGTTGAATAGTAATTAAGCGCAAGTAAAACTAATAAGTGATCAATTGTTATTTGGCTGCTATTAAACCATAATAAAGTTATTATTTATATTATAAATAATAAATAGAGATTATTAACCCATACTTAGAGACAATTAAAGGTCATTAACTAGTTTCCGTTTAGCTAACGATTAGATAGTAGCTAACTGTATATGGTGAAATGTTTACCTGCTAAATAAATAGCATAAGTGAGTGTATCGATATACAGTTATGCAATGCTAATGGATAAACCAACTTTATCAACTGATAGGTTATCCAAGATCAATTAATTAAAGCTAAATTTTATCTGTAGCTGAGCAAACAGGCAAGTTCATCTTACTCAACTTTTACATTGAGCAAGTTTGTAAACCTTATGCATTATTTTAATTCGTGCAAAAAAGGTATATATTATTGCAAGTTGTTCTTTAAGCTGGAATCTCATCTCCAAGCATGCCTTAAGTGGTCTAATTATTTTTAAAATTATTCCACGACTATGTATTCATTGACATTCGCACTCGTGCATTTGAATTCGTATATCTATTTAAAGTTCCGAAATTTATGAACTATTCATGATTAAGTCTGAACCCTTGTCTCGGTCAGGCACGTATGTGAGAATTTATAAAAGCTATCCGAACCAATCAATAGTGAGGATTCTTAGACTGAATGAACACTCCTTTTATTATAGGGGAGTACCCAGGTACCGTATATAAGGTACAAATAGCAGAGTTAAATGTTATGGATACACATAGCGTACGCGAGGTTGATCCCCTCAAGTACTTATTCTGTAGCCAGTAACCAGAGGGTCAACTAGCTATTGACTCCTTTGGAAGTTATTGTTCAAAGTCTACTTGACTATCAATTGTTCTAAAAGCATTTATTGTTCTTGCTTCTGATAATTCTATTGTTGAAATCTCTTTCTATATCCCTTTCATCATGATACATCCTTATTATTGTACTTTAAACTTGCTGAGCAAACTCGTTGCTCATCCTTGCTATATCATGACTTCATTGCAGCTAAACCCGAGACGTCAGGGAAGAACAAAGGGAAAGAGAAGATGAAGTGATAGACTTCATGTAGCGAATTTTAAATTTATGTGTAGTTAATTACTGTTAATGTAATTTAAACCCTGACATTTATTTAGGGTATGGATTTGTGTAAGTGTTTAAGGTTATTGTATTCTGGGACTAGTAACGCCTTGTAATGAACAACGTATATTTATTATATTCCGCATTTTAGTTACCATTGGATCGTGATGACCGGATCCGGGTATTTGGAAACCCGAATTTGGGGGCGTCACAGGTTGGTATCTGATACAATCCTGATCAGGCTCACATCAAACCTTAATAACTCAACTCAAGTCCTAGAAATTTATCAAGCGATTTTAAATATTTGGGCTGAAGTTTATTCAGAGATGCTTAAAATAGAGTTCAATTCAAAGCCAATTTTAATCAATTCATGTGGCAATTTATATTCTAGCAAATTCGCATGGGGGCAACGGACATTTTAATTCTAATCAGCCAATCACGCGAGTTTCCTAGCATATTCAAGACTTAACATATTAGCTTCCTATATCATGTGGGCCACGCGATTTCCAAGTAGACAACTAGCTGATTTTGTTCTCCACGGATTAATGGGTTCCTAACAATTAATGGATTTCTAATTCCAAATGGAGGAAGGCTTCAGATTTCTAATTCAAATTTGGTTTCCTTAATTATTAGGGTATTTTCAGCATGTTTTAGATTCCTAATGTAATTAGAATGTTTGATAACTAGGATTTAATTTCCTTATTGTTTATTAGTTAGGATTTGGTTTCCAAATTAATTTGGTAAGTTAGGATTTGGTTTCCAAATTAAGTTGTTAAGCTAGGATTTTGTTTCCAGCTGGTTTTATAATTCCTATTAGGATTAGGATTACTTTTGAGTAGTATAAATAGGGGACATAGATGATGTACTTGATATACTTCAATCAGATTTATTCAATACAATTATTTGTGAGATTATTCTCTACTTTTGGTTCTTTGAGAATTTCTAGGTTACTTCTAGTTTTTCTTTGAGATTCAAGTTTGACTTATCATACAACAATACATAGTTGTGTGTGGCGTCTTCTACCGCACTAATCGTCGATTGTACCGAGATTACCGCTTCAATATAAGCGAGGGGTCAAGGTGTCGTTGGTGTCCATTCAACGCAGATTTTCAAGGCGAGCAATTGTACCAAGATTACCGTCTACATATAGGCGAGGGGTTAAGGTGTTGTGAACAATCCACCATTCAACTTTGCTAGAAACGATCCGGGCGACGACCACCTCACGCAAGCGTGCCGTGGAGTCTATCATTTGGTATCAAAGCTAAGTTCCTAGCGAGTTACTTATCCTTTATTTTTCGTGTTTGAATATATATTGAAAAAAAAAAGAAAAAAAAAGTGTGATTCGTGAAAAAAAAGGATTGGTGAAAAAAAAAATCGCGAGTAAAAAAAAAAAGATTATTATTATTATTATTTGTTTCAATTGATTGGGTTCAAAAGTTTCGTGAGTATTGAAGAATTCATTCGAGAAGGGCATAATTTGGCGATTGTGAATTTTATATTGGTTATCATATGTCACACTTGCTATATTTGTTTTGTGATAAGTTCTTGTTGAATTGATAGATAAACTGTGATATTGTTTGGTGAATTCAAAAAGAACCTATTAGAGGGAATTAGAGTGATAAAAGGCAAGAGTGTGAGATCAATTGAGGGTAAAAGCCTAATTGTGTGATACACGAGTGTTTTCATAATTGTGTGATACATTGTTTGAGCGAAACACGTAAGGGAGTGTGTGAGGAAATTTTTTTTTATCTACTAACCTTTGTTTTGCAGTAATCATGTATGGATATAATTGTGAAAATAATTATGAGTGTCAAAAGAGATCTTTTCAAGGTAGAGCGGATTCAGAAGCTTATTTGAGTTGGGAGAAAAGGAAGGAACGAGAGTTTGACTATCATAATTATTCCGAGCACAAGAAGTTCAAACTTGCAGTTCAAGATTTTTCCGGTCATGCAGCTACATGGTGGGCTCACTTTGAACGTGAAAGGAGAAGATGTGGAGAGCATCCGATCGATACATGGAAAGAGTTAAAAACCGTGATGAGAAAGCGGTATGCCCCAGTACAGCCTAGCAGGATGAATGAATATGCATCTGTAAGACATAAAGAGCAACCTTCAACGCGATCAACTTGGGAGGATGAAAAGAAAGTTCCAAGGCATGAGGATTCACATTGGAGAAAGTCACGAGAAACTCTTAAGGTGTATAGGGAACCGGTATTTTCTAAGGAAAAAAAAGAAGAAGTCATGGGATCATTAAGAGAGATGGCGAAGCAACTACAAAACGCCCGACAGGCGCAAAAGGAGCCAGTCCAGTCGCAGGTGGAAGAAGAAATAATAGAATATGCGGTCCAAGGAGAGTTATTAGATTCTATTGTTCGAGATGAAGTCCGTGATCCCGAGGAAGAGAATACAAGTGAAAGTAAACGACAAAAAGAAAGTGAAAAAGAAATTGAAAAAAAGATTGAGTGTGAAAAAGAAAAGTGTGAAAAAGAGAATGAAAAGAAACGAGGGAATAAAAAAAATGAGAGTGAAAATAAACGAGAGAAAGAAACAGTGGAGAGTAAGAGTGAAAAAAGAGAGAAGAGTGAGTTGGAAAGTGAGTTGTATTTTGAAAAGTCAATGACTGTACATTCGTACAAGACGGCGCTTTTAAATACTAACAAGATTAACTCTTCTTTGTCTAGTTATGTTTTGTCTCTTGTACAAGTGATTGAGGATATACCCCGAGCTATCATTCCATATCAGCCAGCTTGCAGTTTTCCCGAGGAGACGACGGAGTTACCAAGGCGGGTTGGAGAGTTGATGGAGTCCAACTTCATCAAAGCGGGTATCGTGGGAGATAGCATTAGTGCGTGTGCTATTCATGAAATCATAGTACCTAAGAAAGATAGAATGCCGAGCTTGTTCGTTGATTTCGAATTGGTAAACAAGTATCGCTTTTATTTTCTTTACTTAGATAATATGCTTGATAAATTGCATAGTGCTTATGTTTTATCTACGTTGAAAAATGACCATGTGATGATATTGCCTAATCAAATTAGCATGAGATATTGTGATAAATGGAAAGTTGTGTTAACATGTGAATTGTATAGGTGGATAGTTATTTCTGTTAGATTAACTAATGCATCTAGTATGTTCATGAGTTTGTTAAAACATGTTTTACATGCTTCCATGGATAAATTTGTTGTTAGCTATTTTGATGGTAGAATCGTCTTTATCATAAACTATGGAGGGTATTTGATATTTGTCGAGTTAGTTTATGAGCATGCGTTATATTCTCATTGTCAATATTCCTACTATCATTTGGTAAATTCTCATTGTCAAAGTGCATATCTTTGTAGAATTTATTCTAGTGATTTTTGTGGGAATTCTCGTTTTCAACGTTTGTACTTGCATGAAACTCATTCTAGGGTTTTTAATTCACATGTTGAATTAGATTTTGATCAATCTTTACATGGCATGTCGTTAATTGATAATGGTAGTGGTCATGAATTTTCAATAGAGAAATCTACATTGAATGATTTGCTATCATTTGGTAATGTCTTTCCATTAGAGTTGTTATCATTGTATGATTTTGAGAATTTTGTCTTGAATAGGAAAGAATTACTATCATTTGGTATTGAATTGAAAAGTGATTATCATCAGATTGGATTGAGATATGGTTTATATGCATGTTTAGTTAAGTCTTTTGGATTAGCTACTGCGTTAAATGTTTTCATATTGAATCATGTTTTGCATTCATATATGGGGAAAATTTATAATATTTGTTTTGATGATATTCCGAGTTTTGTTGACACTTGGAAAAATTCTTTGGCATATGTTGAGTTTGATTGTGAGTATCATAAGTATGCTAGTGAGTTTTTATCTTGTGGTGTTGGTTTTGATCTTTCAATTCCATTGATGCAATTATTTGATTTTGAATGCGTTGATGTCAATGGGAAGGGAAAAGTTGAATTTGTTTTGCATATTCGAGATGGGTTCATACTCCGTGAGGAGAAAGATGTAATTTGTTTTGCAAAACAATTCGAGCAATGCATGGGAAGTCTAAAGGGAAGTGTTTTGAATTTTGTTCTAGTAGACTTTGCATGTGATTTTAAGTTATTTGATTTCTTGGTGATTAGACAAAAGGAACTTGTTGATTTGTTTTGTTTTGTATTTAATCCAGGAATTCAAAAGTGTTTGCAAATGCAACGTGTCAAGTTTCAAATTTTGACATTTGATCCGGGTGCATTGAAGTGGGTATATTTGCGAATGGACGAGATCATTAAGTTGATTTTTGATCCAGGAATTTGTCATTGGCAGAATATGCTTCGTGAAGAGTTCTACTTGCTGATATTTGATCCAGGAGGATATACGACTTTTCGTAGTTTTATTTGCATTTATTTTATTATATATGCATTTGATTTCTTAGGTAGAAATTTTGTTTGCATTTTAGCTATAGTTGTTAAAGTAGTTTATTTTGATGTCATTAGTGATGTGGAAGTATTTGGTTTACGTGTGGAAGAGTATCGTGTTGATATAGACATGTTCTTGATTAGGGAAGTTCGAACGATTAAGTTTCCAAGTTATGTTACGAGGAGCTTGCATGATGCTATATCGATTCGAGCATTGCTTGGAAAAAGATGTTTACAAGTTGTTCATGTCAATTCGGGGAAGATGTCATACGACGAAGTGTTCTTTGCAGGAGTTGGAGTTTTTAATAATTATTTTCATATTCTTACTTGTGATATTGATATTGCTTTTATATGTTATGTGCAAAGTGAGAATTGTGATTATGATTTGTTTGATGATACTAACTTAATTTGCTTTCATGTAGGATCAGATTTGTGGGTAAATCCTTTTCAAGAGGAGGGAATGTCAGATTTGAGGACAAATCCTTTTCAAGAGGAGGGGAATGATACAATCCTGATCAGGCTCACATCAAATCTTAATAACTCAACTCAAGTTCTAGGAATTTATCAAGCGATTTTAAATATTTGGGCTGAAGTTTATTCAGAGATGCTTAAAATAGAGTTCAATTCAAGGCCAATTTTAATCAATTCATGTGGTAATTTATATTCTAGCAAATTCGCATGGGGGCAACGGACATTCCAATTCTAATCAGCCAATCACGCGAGTTTCCTAGCATATTCAAGACTTAACATATTAGCTTCCTATATCATGTGGGCCACGCGATTTCCAAGTAGACAACTAGCTGATTTTGTTCTCCACGGATTAATGGGTTCCTAACAATTAATGGATTTCTAATTCCAAATGGAGGAAGGCTTCAGATTTCTAATTCAAATTTGGTTTCCTTAATTATTAGGGTATTTTCAGCATGTTTTAGATTCCTAATGTAATTAGAATGTTTGATAACTAGGATTTAATTTCCTTATTGTTTATTAGTTAGGATTTGGTTTCCAAATTAATTTGGTAAGTTAGGATTTGGTTTCCAAATTAAGTTGTTAAGCTAGGATTTTGTTTCCAAGCTGGTTTTATAATTCCTATTAGGATTAGGATTACTTTTGAGTAGTATAAATAGGGGACATAGATGATGTACTTGATATACTTCAATCAGATTTATTCAATACAATTATTTGTGAGATTATTCTCTACTTTTGGTTCTTTGAGAATTTCTAGGTTACTTCTAGTTTTTCTTTGAGATTCAAGTTTGACTTATCATACAACAATACATAGTTGTGTGTGGCGTCTTCTACCGCACTAATCGTCGATTGTACCGAGATTACCGCTTCAATATAAGCGAGGGGTCAAGGTGTCGTTGGTGTCCATTCAACGCAGATTTTCAAGGCGAGCAATTGTACCAAGATTACCGTCTACATATAGGCGAGGGGTTAAGGTGTTGCGAACAATCCACCGTTCAACTTTGCTAGAAACGATCCGGGCGACGACCACCTCACGCAAGCGTGCCGTGGAGTCTATCAGTATCAAAGCCATAGGTTATAAACTTAGGATCGCGAAACCTAGGTTGTAACCTTAGCATTAAACTCGTATTGAGTACGCTAGGATATGAATCAAGGAGATTCAGGTAATGGTCTTGTCTGGGGGTGGATTGTGGAAATCTGCCAAGCCGAGTTGTACATGATAAAATATCATTTCATTCTATCAATGAACATATTTTATTATGATAATGATATCTGTTATCTCTGTCTGTGTTTGTAGGATGGCTGACAGGGATGGGACTAGTGGGACCCAGGAGGAGGAGACATTCCTAGATATACCAGTAGTTGCGGAGCAGTTGGTGGGGTATGCTCCTATTGCCCCAGGGGTACCACTGGAGGAGTCCGAGCCAGAGGAGGACTATCAGAGGGAGCTACCACCGGTTGTAGGTGGAGTCATGAGGTCCGATAGTCAGGACCCGGATGCTGAGGAGGAGGACCCCGAGACCGAGGGAGAGGAGCCACCTGCTTATGTTGATGGCATGGGGTCCACTGTCGACGATATCATTGAGGGACTGACCAGCAGGAACGAGGAGCTGGAGGCTCGGATAGCTCATCTGGAGGAGCAAAATCAGACCCACCAGATCATAGAGGACCAGTATAGAGACCTGGCCTATCAGCTCGAGCATGACTTGGGAGTGGCGAAGATGTAGCTGCAGGGTTACGAGTCCTCAGCGCAGCAGATCGGACCACTGCTACATCAGTTGGTGGCCCGAAACGCTGAGTTGAGAGAGAGACTGGAGCAGAAGGATCTGCAGATCGCCCACTTGAAGGCCAAGCAGGAGGCCATGAGGTTTAAGTTTGGGCTGGAAGTGTCTGAGAGGATGCATGTCAGAGAGGCCTGGGTCAGGGAAGCCAAGAGGGTTGACCAGTTAGAGGACCAGTTGGAGGCCAGAGCGGTGAGGATAGAGACCCTAGGATATGCTTTAGATGCAGCCTACAGGAGGCCCCGGACTGAGGTAGGGGAGTCTAGCCGCTCTGTTCGTCGCAGGGTCGGGGGTGGAGCATTCTCTTTTGGTCAGCAGGCACGGATTCATCACGACGTGCAGTGACGTGATATGATGGTTGCTTTGTCTTTAGTACAGTCAGTCCCACTTTTTGTTATATTAGGGACGTATTCATGTTTGTCTTGTGAAACTTTATATTTGTATTTATGCTTGGGGTAGCAGTTAAACCCCAATTTTTGTGGTCTTGAGGGATGAAAGGTTAGGATTCCCCACTTTTGTCTCAGGGGGAATGATTGATAGGGCACACAGTGGCGCATTTATAGAAGTATGCCACAAGTTTAGTCTTTGTAACAAAACAGTGGTATATGAATATAAATGCAGATATTTCACTTAAATCAAATGTGTTGATAGATATTTTACCCTTGATTGCTGATTTTAATGACATATTGTGTAAAATATAAAACTATAGGTAAAAGTTGGCCAGAATTCAAATCATGCCACCAAGAGGACGACCACGTAACCGACAGGTTGAAGAGTCAGAAAGTGAGGTTGGAAATCAATCCAATCCGATGAGAATGTTCGCAGAAATGCTGGCAGAAGCTATGCAATCAAGACCGCCACCTGGAGGGACCCAAGCAGCAGCCGAGCCAGTGCATCATCTGGCAAATTTTAAAGATTTCAAATTGGTTGGACCACCCGAGTTCAAGGGAACTCTTAACCCAATAGAAGCACAGACATGGATAGAAGAGATAGAGAAGGTCTTCGAGGTCGCGCGGGTGGCCGAGGAACAAAAGACAGGATTCGCCACGTTCATGTTGAAGGGCGAGGCGAACTACTGGTGGAAGGCCAATAAGGGTCGAGCAGGTGAAGGAGTCATTCCGTGGGAAAGATTTAAAAAATTGTTCTTCGAAAATTACTTTCCGGAGAATACACAGCAGGACATGGAAGTGAAGTTCCTAGAACTGAAGCAAGGGAATATGACTGTCGCCGAGTACGCGGCAAAGTTCAATGAGCTGGCCCGATTTTCCCCACACTAGGTAGACACCGAGGCCAGGAAGGCAAGAAGGTTTGAGTTGGGACTAAAACCATGGGTGCAGAAGTCAGTTGCAATATTGAAAATTAAGAACTTTGCTGAACTGCTGGAAAGGGCTATCATTGCGAAAGGGGGCAATGAAGCAGTAGCCCGATTTAATCAGGACAAAAAGAAGAACCAGGAGGCTGCCAAGGCAGGGAGCAGCGGAGGCAGCAACCCCAATAAGCGCAAATGGAATGAAAACCAATCGTTCGGGAGCAATAAATACGGAGGAAACCAATCTGTAGGGGAGGTGAAGAAAACTGGCAGGTGTAGCAATTGTGGGAAAAACCACACTGGGGAATGCATGAAAGGGAAAAGTGTTTGTTACCGGTGTGGACAACCGGGGCATATGGCTCCTCAATGTCCGAACAAACAGAAGGGAGGATGTTTCTCTTGTGGGTCACCCGACCACCAGATTAAGGACTGCCCGAAGAGGAAGGGTGATGTCGGGAGTGGCAATAGGAGCAACAACAACAGCGGGAATAACAACCGGTTGAACTACGGGCCACCAGCCAGTCAAGCCAACAGGCCAACAGCCCGCACGTTCAACATGACTGTTCAGGATGCCATGGAATCCAAAGACGTGGTGTCAGGTATCATCCCAATCAATGATATAAATGCATATGTGTTATTCGATTCGGGTGTTACCTGCTCTTTTATTTTCGAAGAATTTGCTAGTCAGTTAAATTTACCTCGTGAAAAGTTAGAACACCCTATGAACGTAGAAGTAGCAAACAAGGAAATTATCCCCGTAGAATGCATTCATAGGAATTGTAGTGCTGAATTGCGAGGATTGAAGCTCAATGTGGATTTGATACCAATTCGGCTGGGAGAGTTTGATGTAATCCTAGGAATGGATTGGCTATCAATTCACGGAGCAGTTATTGACTGTAAGAAGAAATGTGTACACCTGAAGACTCCTAATAAGTCGAAGGTGGTATTTTACGGTAGTAAGTCACCAAGACAATCTTGTTGTCTGACTATGATGCAAACCAAGAAATTGCTTGAGAAAGGGTGCGTGTGTTATTTGGCACATGTAATTGATACTCGTCAGGTCAGGGATGAGATGAGTTAAATACCAATCGTGAGGGATTTCGCTGATGTCTTCCCCGATGAACTTCCGGGACTGCCATCGGACAGGAAAATTGAGTTCGTTATCGATTTGGTACCGGGAACCGCACCAATATCGAAGCCGCCGTATCGGATGGTACCTGTAGAAATGAAAGAGTTGATGGCTTAACTGCAGGAACTGTTAGACAAAGGTTATATCAGACCAAGTGTGTCCCCGTGGGGAGCGCCAGTTCTGTTTGTAAAGAAGAAGGATGGTTCTATACGACTTTGTATCGACTACCGGGAGTTGAACAAAGTTACGATTAAGAATAGGTATCCGCTTCCTAGAATTGACGATCTGTTTGATCAACTTAAGGGAGCGAAATACTTTTCAAAAATCGACCTAAGAACAGGCTATCATCAGCTGAAGGTGAGGCAGGAAGATATTCCAAAGACTGCATTCAGGACTCGTTATGGGCACTTCGAGTTTCTGGTAATGTCATTTGGATTGACGAATGCACCAGCAACATTCATGGATATGATGAACAGAGTGTTCAAGCAGTACTTGGATAAGTTCGTAGTCGTATTCATCGATGACATCTTAGTGTATTCGGAGACAGAGGAGGAGCATGCTGAACATTTAAAGATTGTGTTAGAAGCTCTCAGGAGGGAGAAATTGTATGCGAAGTTTTCTAAGTGTGAGTTTTGGTTGCAGAGGGTACAGTTTCTGGGTCACGTCATCGACAAAAATGGTGTTTCGGTGGACCCCGCAAAAGTAGAAGCGATTATCAATTGGGAGCAACCGAAGACGCCAACAGAGATCCGGAGTTTCTTGGGATTAGCGGGATACTATCGAAGGTTCATACAGGATTTTTCAAAGATAGCATCGCCATTGACCAATCTCACCCGGAAAACAGTTAAGTTCGTTTGGTCGGAGAAATGTGAGGAAAGTTTCATGGAGTTGAAAAAGAGACTTAGCCAAGCACCGGTGTTGACCTTATCAGACAACACTGGGGGTTTCGTAGTGTATAGCGATGCGTCACACAAAGGTCTTGGTTGTGTGCTGATGCAACACGGCAAGGTAGTGGCGTACGCATCACGTCAACTGAAGGACTATGAGAAGGGTTACCCGACTCATGACTTGGAGTTAGCAGCGGTAGTTTTTGCCTTGAAGATTTGGAGGCACTATCTATACGGGGAGAAGTGCGAGATATATACAGATCACAAAAGTCTAAAATATATTTTCACTCAAAAGGAGCTGAACATGAGACAACGCCGATGGTTAGAATTGATCAAAGACTACGACTGTGAAATTCTGTACCATCCGGGCAAAGCAAATGTAGTGGTTGATGCCTTAAGCAGAAAGGGCAAGGTGAAATTGATGTAGCTGACAGTTCAAGAGGAATTGATAAAGGACTTTGAACGTCTGGAACTGGAGGTTAAGTATCCAATGGAGGCGGACGAAAAAGTGTTCACCGTGACATTAGGTCCGACTCTACTGGATAAGATACAGGAGGCTCAAGAATTTGATGAAGAATGCATTGACATCAAGGAGCAACTATCGGAGGGAAAAACATTGAAGTACAAGATTGACGGCACAGGATTGCTGAGATTCGAGGGGAGGATCTGGGTACCCTACGTACCAGACTTAAGGGAAGAAATTTTGCAGGAGGCCCATAATACGAGATTCTCGGTACATCCAGGTAGCACCAAGATGTATCAAGATCTTCGTCAGCATTATTGGTGGCCGCACTTGAAAGGAGAAGTTGCAGAATTCGTTAGCCGGTGTTTAACTTGTCAGAGGGTCAAGGCAGAGCACCAGCGGCCGAGCGGATTGTTGCAACCGTTGGAGATTCTGGAGTGGAAGTGGGAGCACATCACAATGGATTTTGTGGTAGGACTTCCAACAACACCGAAGGGTCTAGACGCCATCTGGGTGATCGTAGATCGTTTGACCAAGTCTGCCCATTTTTTACCAATCAAGATCAGGTACAAATTGGAGCAGTTGGCGAAACTTTACGTGAAGGAAATAGTATCACGACATGGAGTGCCGGTGTCTATTGTATCTGACAGAGATCCGCGCTTTACGTCAAATTTTTGGAGAAGTCTACAGGAGAGACTAGGAACACAGTTGAGAATGAGTACGGCGTATCACCCTCAGACTGATGGTCAGAGTGAGCGAACAATTCAGACTCTAGAGGATATGCTCCGGGCAGTTGTGATGGATTTAAGTGGCAGCTGGGATGATCACTTGCCACTAGTAGAGTTCGCCTACAACAATAGTTACCATGCTAGCATTGGTATGCCACCGTACGAAGCGTTGTATGGAAGGAAGTGTCGAACACCGTTGTGTTGGGATGAAGTTGGCGAACGGAGATTGTTGGGACCAGAATTGGTACAACAAACTGTGGAAATTATTAAAGTAATACGACAGCGGTTAGTAGCAGCCCATGATCGCCAGAAGAAGTATGCTGATTTACATCGTCAGCAACGAGACTTTGAAGTCGGAAGCTTTGTGTTTCTGAAAGTATCTCCCTGGAAAGGGAAGATCCGTTTTGGGAAGAAGGGCAAGCTGAGCCCTAGGTTCATAGGACCTTTTGAAATATTAAGGAGAATAGGCGAAGTGGCGTACGAGGTAGCATTACCCCCTGAGCTCGAGCACATTCACAACGTGTTTCATGTATCAGTGTTACGTCCATATAAGCCAGACTATAAGCATGTCATTTCCTATGAACCAATTCAAGTCGAAAAAGACCTATCGTACGAGGAGATTCCTGTTCAAATATTGGATCGGAAGAAGCAGAAGCTGAGAAATAAAATCATTCATTCCGTTAAAGTTCTCTGGAGGAATCACGCGGTGGAAGAAGCTACGTGGGAACTCGAAGAGAAGATGAGAGCAAATTACCCGCAGTTATTTGAGTAAACTTAGATTTAAATTCTGAGGACGAAATTTTTATAAGGGAGAGAGGATGTAATGTCCAGGAAATTTTAAACCTTGTATCCAATTATTTTGATATACAAAATTCATCTTTATATAATTTTTCGGATCTAATTGGATCCGGGTAGGTATTATTATGTAATCATATAATTATACGGTCCAATAAATTTCCTTGCATTAAAGGGACTCACTGATGGTTCGAATAAATTAAGGAGTTAACCCTAAGAATTTATTTGCAAAAGGATTGGGAGAAATTAGTATATAAGTTCGTGTTAATAATTCGAACGGGAAATTATTATTGACACCAATATTTTAAATAATTAGGTAAATTAATTAGTTATTTTAAATATTGAAAGCATCGTGTTATTAATTTTAATAAAACAAGTTGGGCTATTTTTCTTTTTATTTTAGCTGCCCAATTCCCTTGTCATTTCCTATTGGGCTGCTTCCCAATCATTTAGCCGACCCAACTATTGAGTGAGCCCAATTCCTTTCAGCTGGATCGGACCCTAGTTATTAAGTCAACTGGGCTAAGCCCATTTCTTTTTGGCCGGTTAAATCAATTTCCAGTCGGGTTAAGCATTGGAAATTGATCGGGTCTATCAGATTTGGGGAAAACGACATATCAATTTGAGGGGGGGGGGATTCAACCGAGCCAAACGAACTCACACCCTCAAATCCAACCAAGACCTAGCCGAACGCAACCAAACCTTCGATCCAATCGGACGGGACAAGCGCGACTGACGGGAGGGAGTATCGCCAGGCGTGCGCCGGCGATGGTGTGAGCAACCAGCGGGCAATTCAAGGGCTGAAGAGGACGACCGAGTGTTCAACATTCGGACCAAGGGTTCCAGAAAATCGGCGATTCGACCACCTGGACTACGCGGCTCGAGGATTGATGAGACCACCGTCCGTTTACTCCTCTCCTACCGTCGGTCATGGACCAAATCGTTAGGGTATTGCCCAAATAATTTGGGTAAAAATTTCATTATATATTGAACCCCATGCCCTAAACTAAAACTGCCGATTCCTTTGTTTTGTGAGTTCCCAATTAGAAAATTTAGGGTTCCAAATTAGAGAGAGAGGAATTGCAGAGAAGAAAAGGGAGCAGGGGCTAGCCGTGAATGTCCAATTTCACCATCTATTTTGGAAGGAAAAGAAAGAGTGCGATTCGATCGTTGACAAGGTATAACAGTGAGTGACGGAGTGATTTTAATTTTTATTTTTCCTTCTGTGCTGGGTATATTGTTCTTTGTATTAAGTTGAAATCCTCCACTACATTGGAGTAATTTTTGTTCCTCTGTATTAGGATATTTGTTTCTATATACTGGATTTAATTATTTCTCTGTATTGGATTAATGGTTTTTAGTTCTTGTTGGGTTTACAAGTCTGCTATTGTGTTGTGTTGGTTTATTGGACTTAGAAATCTGGTATGGTAATATTAATGGTATTGGGAAGTATATCCTCTGTTGTTGGTGGAAGCAGTCGATGGTATTGGTATACTATACATTGTTCTGGGTTTTCATTGTGTTAATTTCTGTTTGGTTTTGGTTTGGGAAATCTAGTATTATGTTGTTCCTGTTTGGGCTGTATTGAATCAGCTTCAGTTTAGTTAGGATGTCTAGCAGATGTTCGACATAATACCTAAATCAAACTTTGATTTTCTTTTGATATCATACTGTTAGGGGTAATTACTGAATTGGGAATCAGTGCTGTTAATTCCTTACTATGTTAAACTATTGCTTAAGTTGGCTTGAATCAAGATTGGCAGGAATTGTGTATCTGTGTGATTTTGTGGCTGCTGTTAGTAGCAGGAGGAAATGAACGTATGATGGGTATCATCAATAAAAATATGTAATAGTGCAGTAACTTCCAAATTGGTTATGTAAGTCATGGGTTTCTTTAAAACACCAATGAACAAGGGTTAAAAATTATTTGTTATCTGACAAAAAAAATATATATAATAAAGATAATATTTAATTATTATTTAACAAAGATTAGATAATAATTAAGTATAAATAAAGTTAATAAATAATTATTTATACATAATAAATAAAGGTAATAAATATTTAATTATTATTTAATCGTACATAATAATTAAGTATAAGTAAAGTTCATAAATAATTAATTATTTATCAATAAACAATAAATAAAGATAGTAAATATTTAAATAGGTAATAAAATAATAATTATTTACCAATAAAGATAATAAATATTTAATTATTATTTAATTAATATTAAATAATAATTAAGTATGAACGAGGTTAATAATAATTATTTATTATTTATCCATAAATAATAAATAAAGATAATAAATATTTAATTATTATTTAATATTAAATAATAATTAAGTATGGATAAGGTTGATATAATAATTATTTATTATTTATCAATGAATAATGAATATTTAACCATTGTTTAATTAATATCAAACAATAATTAAGTAGGAACAAGTTGACTTAATAATTATTTATTATTTACCCATAAATAATAAATAAAGGTAATAAATATTTAATTATTATTTAAATCCTAAATAATAATTAGGTATAAGTATAGTTAATAAAGTAATTATTTATTATTTATTCTTAAATAATAAATAAAGATAATAAATATGTAATTTATAATAATTACGTATGAATAAGATAATGAAATAATTATTTATTATTTATAAATAATAAATAAAGATAATAAATATTTAATTATTATTTAATTAATATTGAATAATAATTAAGTATGAATAAGTTAACAAGATGATTATTTATTATTTATCATTAAATAATAAATAAAGATAATGAATATTTAATTATTATTTAATTAACATTAAATAATAATAATAAAGTATGAGTATTATTATAAAGAAAGATAATGGTTACTTAATTATTATTAATTAAGTATGGGTAGAGTTAATGCATTAATTATTTAAATAAAGACTGAGGGGTGATAATTACTTAATTATCCTTAAAGTTGAATAGTAATTAAGCGCAAGTAAAACTAATAAGTGATCAATTGTTATTTGGCTGCTATTAAACCATAATAAAGTTATTATTTATATTATAAATAATAAATAGAGATTATTAACCCATACTTAGAGACAATTAAATGTCATTAACTAGTTTCCGTTTAGCTAACGATTAGATAGTAGCTAACTGTATATGGTGAACTGTTTACCTGCTAAATAAATAGCATAAGTGAGTGTATCGATATACAGTTATGCAATGCTAATGGATAAACCAACTTTATCAACTGATAGGTTATCCAAGATCAATTAATTAAAGCTAAATTTTATCTGTAGCTGAGCAAACAGGCAAGTTCATCTTACTCAACTTTTACATTGAGGAAGTTTCTAAACCTTATGCATTATTTTAATTCGTGCAAAAAAGGTATATATTATTGCAAGTTGTTCTTTAAGCTGGAATCTCATCTCCAAGCATGCCTTAAGTGGTCTAATTATTTTTAAAATTATTCCACGACTATGTATTCATTGACATACGCACATCGTGCATTTGAATTCGTATATCTATTTAAAGTTCTGAAATTTATGAACTATTCATGATTAAGTCTGAACCCTTGTCTCGGTCAGGCACGTATGTGAGAATTTATAAAAGCTATCCGAACCAATCAATGGTGAGGATTCTTAGACTGAATGAACACCCCTTTTATTATAGGGGAGTACCCCAGGTACCGTATATAAGGTACAAATAGCAGAGTTAAATGTTATGCATACACATAGCGTACGCGAAGTTGATCCCCTCAAGTACTTATTCTGTAGCCAGTAACCAGAGGGTCAACTAGCTATTGACTCCTTTGGAAGTTATTGTTCAAAGTCTACTTGACTATCAATTGTTCTAAAAGCATTTATTGTTCTTGCTTCTGATAATTCTATTGTTGAAATCTCTTTCTATATCCCTTTCATCATGATACATCCTTATTGTTGTACTTTAAACTTGCTGAGCAAACTCGTTGCTCATCCTTGCTATATCATGACTTCATTGCAGCTAAACCCGAGACATCAGGGAAGAACAAAGGGAAAGAGAAAATGAAGTGATAGACTTCATGTAGCGAATTTTAAATTTATGTGTAGTTAATTACTGTTAATGTAATTTAAACCCTGACATTTATTTAGGGTATAGATTTGTGTAAGTGTTTAAGGTTATTGTATTCTGGGACTAGTAACGCCTTGTAATGAACAACGTATGTTTATTATATTCCGCATTTTAGTTACCATATGTTGTTAGAGGTGAATGTTTGTATTGGATCGTGATGACCGGATCCGGGTATTTGGAAACCCGAATTTGGGGGCGTCACAGAACCAGTTGGAATGATTATGATAGAGCCCTCCTCCACGACTAGGGGATCTGCCAGCGGTGTCCCGAGGGAGTTGGTCGCGACTGCTTCCTTTGGTGTTGAATCTCCTCAGCCAGACGAGGAGGTATTGCTGAGGAGGAAGAAGCCGAGAGGGACCTCTCCTCCCCCACTTGATATAGAACAACCAAGGGCCGAAGGCGTAGGGACGTCTGCCGGAGCCCTGGATTCCTCCCTGATCCCGCTTGGCGCAACCGAGGCTGATCAGGGCGATCTTAAGACTCTGATGGAGAAATTGTTTGCCTGTCAGGGCGTGGTTAGTAAGTTAATTTGATGAATATCCTTTGTTGTGCATTTCTTATCTTCTAACTCCCGAACATTGTTCTACAGGGAAACAATCTTCTCCTTCAGGTCTTTGGGCGAGTAAAGACCTTGGAGAATGACCTGAAGAGGTCTTCTGAAAAATGTGTTGGGGCGAAGGAAAAATATCTGAAGGTTCGAACTCAGCTTCGCGCCCAGCACGACAGCTTCCACCTCATGAAGAACGACTACGAAGCCATGCGTTCGGAGAAGGTGAAGACTGACAAAGAGCTGACCGCCTTGAGGGATCAGTTGCTTGCTGCTGATGCCCGAATAGCGGAAGCTGAAGCCCGAGCTAACGAGGCCGCCAGACATGTTGAGGTTGTCACAAAACGGGCCGAGGATACAGAGGGAAGAAATAAAGAGCTTGAATCGCTTGCCCAGAGGCAGAAGGAGCAACTCAACCAATCAGATGATACGATTCGCCTTTAAACAGAACAGATGAGGAATCTGAAGGAGAATGTTCAATCGATCATTGAAGGCTGGACTTCAAGGGAGGCTGATTTGCTGAAGGGTCCTATTGCCCCTGCTTCGCCTAGCGTACTGGCACCGAGTCTTCGTCAAAGGGTTATTGACGAGTACAAGACCTCGGATCAATTTCATGAGGATGTTCAGGATGCTGTGGTGAATGAGTTCAATGACGGCTTTGAGTTTGCCCGAGAACTTGTGCGGGGAAAAGGCCATGATCCCGATGAGCTGGGGATTGTTATCCCCGATAACTGATTTGTAATTTGAATTTTTATTCTGTAATGCTTTGTAATCAGACATTTTGAATCAAGTACTTGTAAATTCCAGCCTTTAATGAATGTTCTAGTTGTCTTTTCTCTTGAGTCCTCTTATTATCTGTGTGTATGTTTGTTTGTTTATACCTCTTCTCCCCCTGCTAACCTTATTGGGCTTAATGCCGATGAGATTAGCAGATGCATTTAAAGTGTATGTTAAAACAGTAAACACAAAGATAAAGAAAGAAAGAGTTCTCATTTATTTTGAAAAGATAACATAATCGGCCAATATTTTAGCCTCGAGAGGTTCTGAGTACATAAGACTTAAGATCACTGATGATATTGTCGAAGCCGAGCAGCATGCCATGTGTTTGGGATATCTTGCCCATCCATTGTTTGAAGTCGATAGGTTCCTGACCCTAATATCTCAACAACTTTATATGGTCCTTCCCATATAGGCATTAGCTTTCCAGTTTCTCGAGGTGTAGACGCTTCGGCTTGCCGAAGAACCAAATCCCCTAACTTGAACGTTCTACTCTTGACATTTTTATTGAAATGCCGAGTTGTACGTTGTTGGTAAATAGCTAGCCTTATTACTGCAGCATCACGCTCTTCTTCCAATAAATCCAGGTTTTCCTGAAGTCCTTCGCTATTGAGAATTTCGTCAAAGTTCTGGACTCGGGAAGAGGGTATCCCAATCTCAATAGGTATCAAGGCTTCGGTCCCATAAGACAGCTTGAAGGGTGTCTCACCTGTTGTGGTTCGAAGAGTTGTTCGGTAAGCCCATAGGACATGTAGAAGTTCTTCGGGCCAGGCTCCTTTTGCTTCTTCAAGCCTTCGCTTTATGCCATTCAACAGGAGCCTGTTCGTGACCTCGACTTGTCCATTTGCTTGAGGATGGGCTACTGAAGTCCGTCGGTGTTGGATATTCAATTCTGTCAAGAAACCTTCGAACTCTTTCCCCACAAACTGAAGGCCATTATCCGAAACTAGGACCTTTGGAATACCAAACCGATAAACCACCTGCTCTTTAAGGAACTGAAGGCATGTCTTCTCGGTAATCTTGGCCAACGGTTTAGCTTTGGTGAAGTAGTTGATTGCCACAATAACGAACTTTACTTGACCCTTGCCCTGGGGGAGTGGTCCGAGAAGATCTATCCCCCAAACTGCGAAAGGTATGGGAGATAATATGGGCATAAGCTCTTCGGGAGGTTGGTGATGTACCGAAGCAAACAGCTGACACTTATGGCATTTTTTGACGAAGTCTTTGGCGTCCTGAAGCATTGGTCGGCCAAAAATATCCTTGTCTCAAAATCTTGTGTGCCAGTGTCTTTGCTCCTACATGATCTCCGCAGATTCCTTCATGCACTTCCCGAAGGTGGTAGTCAGACTCTCTTGGACCAAGGCATCGGAGTAGGGGCGAGGAATAGGACTTTCGGTATAACTTATCCTCGATAAGACAGTATTTTGCAGATTTGAACTTTATCTCCGGGCCGATGCTCTATCTTCGGGTAGCTCATCATTTTTCAAAAATTTGAGTATAGGGGTCATCCAGGAGTCTTCGGATTCGATGTTCATCACTGTTTGGACCATTGTGCTCGGTTGTTGCAAATTTTCCAAGTAGATTGAACCTTCCAGATCTCCCTGGTCGGTTGTCGCCAACTTTGAAAGTGCATCGGCCATCGTATTCTCGGATCTAACTATCCCGATAATTTGATACTTGTGAAAGTAAATGAGGAGAGTCTGTACGAGCTAAAGATAAGCCTGAAGATGCACTTCTCTGGCCTCATATTCCCTCAGGACCTGTTTCACCACTAGCTAAGAATCACAGTAAACTACCAAGTTCTTTACTTCCAGACTGCGGGCCAATTTTAGTCTTGCTATAAGCGCTTCATACTCTGCGGTATTGTTGGTAGCTGTGAACCTGAATCTGATAGACTGTTGCACTCTGAATCCCTCGGGCGAGGTAAAAATTACTCCTGCTCCGCTTCGGGACCCAATACTAGACCCGTCAACATAAAGGGTCCAAGCTGAATCTGTTTCAGATGAAGTGTCGGATGTTCTAACCGGATCTGCTTCCTTTTCTTCGGGGAAGGAACACTCAACGATAAAGTCGGCAAGGGCCTGTGCCTTGATTGCGGTCCTGGGGCGAAAATCAATGTTAAATTGGCTCAATTCTATTGCCCATGCCGCTAATCTCCCCGAAGATTCAGGTCGGTACAACACTTTTCGAAGAGGTTGATCTGTAAGTACTGCAATTGTCCTCCCCTGGAAATAATGCCGAAGTTTCTGGCTGGAAATGATCAGAGCGTAAGCCAACTTCTCTAGGTTTGGATATCTAGTTTCTGCATCCCGAAGAGCATGGCTTACATAGTAGACCGGCTTCTGACCCTGCGAATCTTCCCTTATCAAAGCTGACCCAACCGCAAATTGTGTCGCCGACAGATATAACTGCAAATCTTCTTCGGGTAGAGCTTTACTGAGGATCGGAGGAGAGGAGATATATCTTTTAATTTGTTCAAAGGCTTCCTGACACTCTTCCGTCCAAACAAATGTATTCTGGTTCTGTGCCCCTTTTAATGTCCCGAAGAAGGGAAGACATTTTTCCGCTGATCGGGCTACGAACCTCCGAAGAGCGGCGAGTCTGCCAGTTAATCTTTGAACGTCTTTGAAACTTTTTCGAGGATAGCCGATATCTTTTCGGGATTTGCCTCTATCCCTCTTCGACTTACCATGTACCCCAGGAATTTGCCTGACCCAAGGCCAAAAGTGCACTTAGCGGGGTTAAGTCTCATGTTGTGGACTCTGACATTCCGAAAGCACTCTTCCAGATCTAATAGATGGTCTTCATCCCCCATGCTTCGGACGATCATATCATCCACATAGACTTCCATATTTCTTCTGATCTGATCTCTGAATACATTGTTCATCATCCGTTGATAAGTTGCCCCGGCATTGATCAAACCGCATGATATGACTTTTTAGGCGTAAATTTCTCAGTGTGTGATGAAGGATGTCTTCGGGATATCTGGTTTGTACATGACAATTTGATTATATCCGGAGAAAGCGTCCAGGAAGCTCATTAAAGTGTGTCCCGAAGTAGAATCGATTAACTGGTCGATATTCGGGAGATGATAGTAATCTTTCGGACATGCTTTGTTTAAATCTATGTAGTCCACACACATCCTCCACTTCCCATTATGCTTTTTTACCAGTACCACATTGGCAAGCCATTATGGATAAGTTATTTCATAAATAAAATTAGTAGCCAATAATTTTTCAATCTCTTCATCAATTACCTTCTGTCGTTCGGGAGCTATATTCTGCCTTTTCTGTTTGATGGGCTTGTGATTAGGGTTGACGCTCAGTTTATGTTCAGCCACATCCCTATCTATTCCCGGCATATCGGCTGGCGTCCATGCAAAAATATCTGCGTATTGTCTTACCAATTCGATGAGTTTAGTTCTGACATCCACTTGCAAACCGGTACCAATTTGAATCGTTTTCGTGCTATCTTCTTGAAACAGTGGTATCTCCTCAGTCTCTTCGGCGGGCGTTGCTATCGGCTCCGAGCCTCCTTCCGTAAAGGGTTCTATCTCAATCTTCATTGTAGTTTTCTGTTTACTGACCCCTACGGAAGTCGCCTGAATAGTCTGAAGGTAGCACCTTCTGGACAAATCCTGGTCGCCAGCTACTTCTCCAATTCCATGCTCGGTTGGGAATTTCATCTTTAGGTGTGGGATCGAGGTGACTGCTTTTAGAGCCGACAAGGTTGTTCTTCCCAAGATAGCGTTGTAGTTACTTTCCACTCAGACCATATAAAATCTTATCATAATAGAGGTTTGTTTAGGAGTCGTGCCGAAGATCGCTGGTAACTCTATCGTCCTGCTATACGGACTGGGTTGTTCCCAAAGCCATATAATGAGGATTCATTGCAGATCTCCAGCTTCCATCCCCCCAGATCTAGCCGATTATACGCATGACTATAGAGTACATCAACCGAACTCCTATTATCCACCAGCATCCATTTCAGATCCATGGTTCCAACTTGAGCTGTGATGACCAAGGCATCTTGATGCGGCATGACCATTCCCGGGGGTAATCTTCATCGGAGAAAGTTATGGGTTCGGTTGGGGTGGCTTTATGCTGCCCAGTCACTTGATGAACTTCTCTGCCGAAGGCCTTTCTTTTCCGATTGGATAGAGCTGATATTGGTCCTCCAGAGATAACATCTACAACTCCCCTGGCGGGACCCGAAGGTGGTGGTGGTGCTATCCGATCAAAAGGACTCGGTTTATACCGAATCAGCAACATAACAGTCCAAATTACCATTCCGTACTTGCTTTTCCAAAAAATCCTTCAACTGATAGCACTCCTCGGTGTCGTGCCCCTTAGCTTCATGGTAATTACAATACCTATCTCCGTTCTTCTGTCTGGCGAAGACTCGGATCTTCGGGGGCTTTTCATAGAAAGGCTGATTCTTAATTTCCTTGATGATGACAACTCGGCTCAAGGTCAAAGGGGTGTAATCTTTATCGTTATCCCTATTACCTCGTTCTTTCGAGCCATTATTCTTCCTTGGCCAATTATCCTGAGGATCTTTCTTGCCATTCCCCTTATTGCTGTCGTACTTTTTGTCGGCGTCTTCGCTTCGGGAGTCTCTCTGGTGAAAATCACCCGTGTTTTTCGAGGTACCCCGAAGGTTAGCAAGCGCCTCTTCCAACTCAACAAACTTGTCCACTTTGTCATAGGCTTCAGGCAAGGATTCGGGTGCTTTAGAGATGATTTCTTCGATCAATCTACTAGATTTATCCACGTTTAATCCCATGGTTAAGAAGTGGATAACCTGCTTCAGATATATATCATTGACTTCGGATACCGCCTCCTGGAACCTCTTAATGTATTACCGAAGTGTCTCGTTCGGCCTCTGTTTAACCTGCATGAGGGACGTGATCATCTTGGCACGCCTCCTATTGCTGCCAAAGCGAGTGTGGAACTGTTCTTGCAGATCATCCCATGACCGTACAGATGCAGGAGGAAGGGAGACAACCCACTCCCGAGCGGTCTTCTTCAGGGTGGATAGAAATAAATGGCACATGGTCGCCTCATCGTGACCATGAAAAAGCATGGCCTGCTCGAAGGTGAAAGTATGGTCGTGGGGGTCTCCTGTACCGTCATACATCTCCAAGTTTGAGGGAACTTTGTTTTTTCTGTCAATCTTTGCGTTAGCCAACTCTCGGGTGAAAGGAGTGACCTGAGGCTTCTTAATCCCTGAGGGTTGTTCTACAGCCCTTCGGGGGGATGATTCTCCTGCGTGACTTCTGTCAGGGCTTCGTCGGGAACCCTCGCGGCGGTCTCTTCTTGATGGTGACGGGGCTCGCTTTCTCAGGTCCCTGGTATAGATGGTTTCGGATGGGACCACACTATCATCCCGATGCCGCCTACGAGATCGGTCATCTCTTCGTCAGTGGGGAATAGAGCGGGAGGCCGAGCCTCCCTCGCTCAACAGATTCTGTCCGGCTTCGTTCAGTTCCATGTACTGCCTGTCAAGTTCTTCTTGTTGGAGATCGAGAGCTCTTTTCCGGTCAAGAATCTGTTGAAGACGATGTTCCCTCTCTACCGCTGTCTCATGATGTGATCGAGACTGAGTTGGTCCATTATGATCATGGCAGCTTCGCTGTGAGCGTGAAGTTGCCATACGAGCTTGCTCTGGTTAACAAAACAGATTACTACTAAAAGGCCCTCCTTCTAGCGCCAATGTTAACGCCTGATTCTGTCCGCGCGTCCAACCAACTCGCCGGACGTGTACCTGCACAAAAGTCCCGACGGCTTGGGCCGCCTTGGACTCCTCCGGTATAAGAGTAAGTAACGGGGTTAAGATACGTTAACAATGGAGGCTCAATATTTAGTAGGGTAAAAAGTGTTGTACCTTGCCTTTATTGTTATTTGGGTATTTATAGGATTCAATTGGCTGCTTACTACTCCTATTAGGAGTGTTCTGCCCAGAATCCTTATTGGACCTGGATTCAATTACCTTGATCCAATAGAGATATTATCTGGTAAGGATATAAAATACTGGCCCAAGCCTTTTCGGACTGGAGAGTCCTCTTAAAATACCATACGCCTGATGGGTCTTTGGGCCGAGCCCAGTGTAAGGAGCCCGATCAGGCCTGTTAGGATTTATATCCGAACATTTCTCACATCCCATAACCGTCACCGAATAGTTATATATTAATTTAATTAATATTTATACTTTTATATATTACATAATTAAAATATATATACCCCATACACACTTTATATAAACATATGATTTAATATATTGTTATTATTTTATTTTTATTAAGTTTATCATGTATGCGTTAACATATGATTCAATTTCATGTATATATTAATATAAATATAATTAAATGTAGTTTTTTTTTTAAAAAAAAATTATTAATTATTAATCTCTGCGGTAATTTAAATTTCTCTTAAGATTTTTAAATTCCCGTAGAGATTGAGATAATTATTAAGTTTTAATTCTCGTGAAAAATGAGACAAGTATGAAGAATATTTATAAAACTGAGAATGGAGGTGAGATCATGTGTGATCTCCGTGCCAACCTTGTCGGGCGGAATTGCTATTACTAGTTGCGTCCTACATTAGAATATGTTTATAAAATATGTTTGTGAAAAAATAAATTATACACCATATTAAATTATTTGAGGATACCATTTGCAATCATCCATATTTTTATTATAATATCTTTTATATTGCTTTTTCATAGTTCTTTTTTTTTGTACATATTCATCTGGAGAATATAAGTATTTGTTAACCGTTTTGACAATAGTGGGAAACCGGTTAATAAAGATCTTTTTCTTTAACCTACAATTGTGGACAATCACATTACATATCGGCCCTTGTGACGAAAATCGTAATATGAACATGATTTAAAGAGACTCAAATTGAGTAATGAAAATTATATTATTAACACTGTTTTGAAACATTTAATCCCCCCAGTTTAAAATAGCGTTTTAGTGAAACATAAGGTTTCATTATTGTAGATTGTTTTGACAAATTAAGGGAAACATAAATTTAAGAAATCAATTAGGAAGGTGGACAAGTAGATGGGCAGATGCAGTAAAATTTACTACATGTTAAGTATAAGGAATTGGGCTTTTGAATTCATGTCTAACCTTCATACGGATGACAGTTTGAATTGAAATTGAACTGAATCAGATCAAACCGAATTGAACTGCCATTTTTTAATCGAACCAATGACGTAGTAAGTGCAATTATGGTACAAAAATAAATAAATCAAAAATAGTGCGATGCGGTATTGATATTTGATGTTGATCCAGTGGTGCACCACACCGCACTGCACTGGATGCATGAACTAGTGGTGCACCACTTTTTTACCGATTTATTATGTATATATTAAAACATTAAATATGTGTTGGTGGGTTTGGAACAAAGATTTTAAGATAAAATCAAATTGAAAATACTATTAATTGACTATGTTTTGTATTAACTTATAATGACGAGGTACTTATGATACTTGCTTCTTATACAAAACTATCATTAAGTTATTCAAATTCTTAATATATGATATTGTTTTACTTCTTGAAATATTTTAATTTATTTTATTTATAATTATTTGTCGACGCAATGCGATTTAGGAGGATGAACCACCTGGTGAGATTTTGGTAGAATTTTTTAATGAATCAGGACCGATACGATGCAATTTTAATGCAAATTTTTTTTAAGACCGATGCAGTACTAAATCATTTGCTATCCGCTACAACACCGCACCATTCCTATCCCTTTACCATCTATTCATTTACAAAACTCTAAAAATAACAATTATATTAAGAAAACAGGCTTTTAAATAAAATATAGATTGCAACTAATGTAGAGTTGTAACGAAAATAATATAACAAAAATATACGGTTCCTTTCTTTTCGATCTCCTATTCTATGTATCCACACACATCAATATTTATATTGCATGAATTTATCTT
Organism: Aralia elata; assembly: GCA_034770075.1. Lineage (NCBI taxonomy): Eukaryota > Viridiplantae > Streptophyta > Magnoliopsida > Apiales > Araliaceae > Aralia > Aralia elata. Next base: position 30,283,696 of record CM068381.1, read on the forward strand.
TGTATATAACAATACTTTTTGAATAATCACCAAAGAAGAAAGAAGAAATAAAATTAGTTACCACAAATATGCAATCCTACTAGGTATTATTAAGGGTTAAATTTTTCGTGTTAAATGTTATCTCAAATAATATGTCTCTATTACATTAATAAATTACATGTCATAAAATTTATCCCTTTTAATAAGAGTTAAGTGTAGCAAATCAGATCAGGGTGATAATCGATGATAAATACCCCTTTTCTTATTTTGCAAGATCTTATATTTGAATTTACTTCTTAGTAACACATCAAAATTCAACGCACCCTCAAAAATAAGTAAGTTTATACTAAGTTTATCCCAACTGCCCCCTAGCTCCCTTGATGATAAAAATGAAATCCGATTAGCATGAAGTGAACTTCATAATAAGTTCACTTAATGTCCAATATAGTGCTGATATACAAACGAAAATACGTGTTAATACTGTATTGAACATGAAGTGAACTTACTTAACACTCCCGTAAAAATGAACCCCTAAATTTAGTACATTTTCTCAAAATATAGAAGTGCAGCTGACCAGACACATAGCGCCACGTGTGCTGTTGAAATCAGGCGGCATATTCCAAAACCCGTGGAAAACGAGCCGCAGAGCCGGTTGTTGTTTTCTGAATCTCTCGACCCCAAGTTATACAGTGAGCTCTGCAACCGAAATAACTAAACACCACGCACATAAAACTCAAATCAAATCAATCAAATGGCCATGGCGAATTCACTCTGTTATGCCGCTACTTCAATTCCAACTAAATCTATCACAAATCGCCTCACAAGGTACTCTGCTACTCCTACTATAATTTCATCCTCTTCTTTCTCTCTCCACTCCATCCCAAGACCTTCTCCGGCGGTGGCCGTCGCCGCCGCAACTACAAGCGCCGTCGAAATTGAGCGGCAAAGTGCCTCCACTCCGTCGAAATCGCTCCCTTTCAGAGTCGGCCACGGCTTCGATTTGCATCGGTTAGAACCTGGTTACCCTCTAATAATCGGTGGCATCGACATCCCTTTTGAGAAAGGTTGCGAGGCTCACTCCGACGGTAATCTATGATTAAAGACCTGTAAATTTGTGTAATACTACTAATTTGTTTGTATATGTGTATATGAACTATGAGTAATAAGATGTGATTTTTGTATGTTTGAAAAATCTTCATTTTGTGTGTTTTAAGAAAAGACCTAAATTCTAAAATCACCATGAAGAGTAGCTAAACTATCATATATTTAAAAATCAAATTTTGTTATGCAAATTGAGTTAGGATTACGTGGTTAAGTTGGAAACTGTATGAAAATTTTAGAGATAGGCTCTATTTTGGGATGGAGGGAGTATTTTTTTTGTTGGAATTTGATTATATTGATAATTTTTTGTTGTTGTTGTTGTTGTGGCGTAGGAGATGTGTTACTTCATTGTGTTGTTGATGCAATTTTGGGTGCTTTGGGGCTTCCTGACATTGGGCAGATTTTCCCGGACTCAGATCCTAAATGGAAAGGGGCGGCTTCTTCTGTTTTCATCAAAGAAGCTGTAAGACTTGTTCAGCGTGATTCTTTGCAAATTGTTATTTGATTTATTTTTCAACTGTTTTAGATTGTGATTTACCGATAAAATTGTTCATGTAACTATATGTATTGTGGACTGACATTTGTACAACTCGATAAATTTAGCTATTGAATTGAACTATATTTGGTAGATATAGTAGTAAGCAACTACAGTTAGGTGGTGTTTGTTTACCTCTTAATACCTCTTAAAAGCTACACATCTGATTCAGTAAGAGGGTAAAGTTATTTAGTAAAATTTTATTTGCCTCTTATTGTCTCTTAATCGGTAAGAGGTAGATATAAATCTAAATCATTAAGAGCTGTCTCTTAATAAAAAATTTAAATATATGGTGCCTCTATAAATATTGTACTCCCTCAATTCTAAATTTTAAGATCATTATTGATTTTTGAAAAGTCAATTTGAGATATTTTTAAATTTAAAATTGATATTTTAAAATTTAAAAGTCATTTAGATGTTTTATGCTTTTTAGTTACCAAACAGCTTTTTAAGTTCAGATGTTATTCACTCAGATGATCTAATTTATTAAGATATACTAACCATTCAGATCTTAATTATTCAGTTTTATCAAAAACCACCTTAGGCGCAATTTTGGATTTGGATTGGGAACTTAGAGGAAAAGGTTAGGTGAGAGATATGAAAGGAGAAAAGAAAGGGTAAAAGGTAGGCTTTTTCTTCTTTGGACGTGAATGGAGTGTTTTGGGTAATCCTTCCTATTTTCGGGAAAGGTAAAGAATAGAAAATATGGAACTGATAGTGTTTTGTTATGTGATCAGAAGGTTAATATCATTCTAACTAGAAATTTCTGCAGTAAATGAGGAGTCACTGCCATAAAATATGATATAGTATGAGTAATCACTAATTGTTAACTCCCTTTTCTCTTCACATATTTTTTAACAAAATTTATTATGACGAAGGTGGGTAAAGGGGCAGAAACTAACTTCGATCCTGAAAAAAAGAAGCACTGGAGCCCTTATGGGGTTATGAGCTATGTTACACGGACTCGGATGAGAACCCGACATAGGTACTCATCAATTTTGTCAATTTTTTATACTATAATGAAGTGTCTAATATCTATACCCTTACCTGAGTGTTGAATGTTGGACACGGATACCTTAGAACAAAGTGAAGAGTTCGTGTAACATAGATTATGAGAGAAGGCCTTTAGGCTATTGTTAAATCCTTGACGGGATTTGAATCCTGCAACTCCTTACAAGGAGATGAGCGGGGTTCCATTAGAGCCAGAGCTCATTAGTCACCATTCACATTTTGAAGATCCAAGAATAAGAATTTTCGAGCAATATTTTAACATAGTATTATAAGAAATACTGTTCGCATAACTTTATCAATAGAACAATTCAAGGGAACCATAGAACACTTGCAGTGTATGTGGACAAGAATATTTTTGTCCTGGTTCCTTTACAACTATCAATCTCCTCCCATGAAGTACTGTTCACTCCACATAAACTTCTTTTTAGAGTTTTATTATGGTTTTTGTTAATTATTATTTAGATTTTGTGGTGCGCGTATGAAAGTTGATTAATTCAATAATTCAATTTCATCATCCAGTCTGAAGCTGTAGTTTATATGATCTTTAGGTTAGCCACTAAGCTTCAGATTATTTTGAATTGATTCTGAAGAAGAAAGTTTCCATCATTTCTAAGGCAATTTAGTGGATTGGAATCCTCTATTGATCTTGCAAGATTGTTATGCCATTTGGTGACGCAGAACGAAAGTATAAAAATTTACCAGCGTAAATTCTAAGAACACATAAACTGGAATCCACCAGAGAAAATAAGAGAAATAACTCTAATTTTATTAATCAATGAATAATAATCTATGATTTCAACCCACAAGCCGGGTTTTTATAGCTAATAGACTTCCTTTCCAATCTATAATAAAATTCCTACAATTATGGAAACCAAATCCTAAAGAATATCTAACTTCCTATTAAACTTTTACTATCATAAAAGAATCCACTTCCTAATTAAACTCTACTACCATAAATGAATTTGCTTCCTAAGAATAATAATAATTAAAACAAATCTAATCCGACGATCGCCCGAAGCCATGACGTCATATCCGAAGAGATCCGAACTCCCGAAGCCATGACGCCATATCCGCAGATCCGAAGAGACCCGATCTCCCGAAGACTTATCCGAACTCACAACACGCCCGAACCCGAAGGGTTACGCGCGTTTTTTTGAAGCTTTCTTTCTATCCAGCTCTTCCTCAAACTCAAATGCCATTTGTCCTACATCATTCCTTCCCACCTGTGAAGAACTCGACCCCGAGTTATGTTCTGGATAAAGCGGCATATCATCATGAAACGCATAAAGATCAACAACATTGAAAGTACGAGAGATAGCCATATCCTTCGGCAAGTCGATCACGTAGGCATTATCATTTATCTTCTTGATTACCATATACGGACCGTATTTCCTAGGCTTCAGCTTGTTATAAGAACCGATCGGGAACCTCTCCTTTCGCAAAAACACCATAACCTGATCACCCTCGACAAACAACTTTTGACGCCTCTTGGCATCGGCTGCGGCTTTATACTTCACATTTTTCTCCTCCAATCGAACTTTTACCTCTGCCTAAACATCCCGAACCTGCTCAACCATATGTTCGGCAGCAACACTCGTCCCAGCAACCTTCGGCAGACGAACCAAGTCTAACGCATGCTTAGGAACCTGTCGATACACCAAGGCAAACGGAGATTGTCCAATAGCGGAATGAACCGCATTATTATATGCAAACTCAGCTTGTGTCAACGCCACGTCCCACTGTTTCGGCTTATCACCACAAATACTCCGAATCAAATTTCCAAGCGTTCGGTTTAAATTCTCAGTTTGCCCATCAGTCTGAGGATGCACAGTGCTACTAAACTTGAGAGTAGTATCCATCTGCCGCCATAACGTGATCCAAAAATGGCTAAGAAACTTTGAATCTCAATCCGAAGTGATAGACTGAGGAACCCCATGGAGCCGAACCACTTCTCGAAAAAACAACTGAGCAACATGAGATGCATTCGACTTCTTCCGACAAGGAATAAAATGCCCCATCGTAGAGAACCTGTCAACTATCACAAACACAGAGTCCACCCCCCGCTGAGTCCGAGGAAGACATAAAATAAAATTTATTGACAAATCTTCCCATATAGCCTTCGGGACTGGCAGAGGCATATAGAGCCATGTATTCGGAACTTGTTCTTTAGCGGTCTAACAGAAATAACACTTCCGAACAAAGTTACCAACGTCGCGTTTCAACGGAGGCCAATAATAACGTTCGGCTACGCCACTAATGGTCTTATCACGCCCCAGATGACCACTCAAACTTCCTCCATGTATCTCCCGAATCAGTTTCTCTCTCAAAGAACCCCGAGGAATACATAACTGATTCTCGCGGAACAGATAGCCATCGGCCACATGAAATTCTCCTTCTGTTTGCTTATGCTCACAACTTTCCCAGACTTAGGCAAAATCCTCATTATCCGAATATAACTCTTTCAGAAACTCAAACCCAATAATTTCTTGACGCATAATGACTAACAAACTAGCTCGCCGACTCAATGCATCTGCCACCTTGTTTAGAATCCCAGATTTGTGTTTCAAAACAAAAGGAAATTTCTGTAAATAATTTGCCCACCGGGCATGCGTATTACTTAAGCTTCTCTGGCTGTTCAGGTACTTCAAAGTTTGATGATCGGTGTACAGAATAAATTCTCGCTGAATCAAATAATGTTCCCAATGTTTCATAGCACGAACAATCGCATAAAATTCTTGATCATAGGTACTCCACTTTCGTCGTGCATCACTAAGCTTTTCGCTGAAGAATGCTATCAGTCTTTTCTCTTGCAATAAAACTGCTCCAATTCCGATTCCACTAGCATCACACTCCACTTCGAATAACTTCTCAAAACTGGGTAAAGCAAGAACATGAGTAGTGCACAATTTTTCCTTGATGACTGCAAAAGCTATTTCAGCTGCTTCCCCCCATTGAAATTTACCCTTCTTTAAACATTCCGTAATAGGAGCCACAATGCTACTGAAATCTCTAATAAACCGACGATAAAATGTCGCCAACCCATGGAAGCTTCGTACCTCTCCTACTGTCTTTGGGGTCGGCCATTCCCGTATGACTCTTACCTTGTCTTCATCCACCAAAATTCCCTCTGAGCTGATCACATATCCCAAGAATAACAAACGCTCTGTCAGCCAGGTGCACTTTTTAAAATTATTAAAAAGCTTATTTTCGGATAACACCTCTAACACAGCCCGAAGATGCTTCATATGGTCCCCCTTACTCCGGCTATAAATTAGTATGTCATCAAAATAAACGACAACATATTTCCCAATGAAAGGTCGTAATACCTGATTCATAAGTCGCATAAAGGTACTAGGAGCATTAGATAGTCCGAAGGGCATAACCAACCACTCATAAAGTCTATCCTTTGTCTTGAAAGCTATTTTCCATTCATCACCAGGCTTGACCCGAATCTGATGATATCCACTTCGCAAATCTATTTTGGAGAACAACTTCGATCCTTCCAGCATATCTAGCATATCGTCCAGCCTCAGGATCGGGAAGCTGTATCTGACAGTAATCTTGTTGATCGCCCGACTGTCAACGCACATCCTCCAACTGCCATCTTTTTTTGGAACTAGTAATGCTCGAACAGCGCATGAACTCATGCTTTCCCGAATAAAATCCTTCTTCAGTAAGTCCTCCACCGTAGAATCTGATTTTCCTTCGGACTCATCCGATAGTGTGGTAAATTGGGTAAACTTGCTCCTGGAATTAAATCAATACGATGTTGTATATCCCTTAGTGGCGGAAGGTCACTCGGCAGATCATCCGATATCAGCTCACTGAATTCGGTTAAAATAGACTGCACCTCCTCGGGTATCACATCGCTCGGTTCCTTCCTTTCTTCTACCACTAGAGCCCGCACAACCACAACATGTACCTCTCGTGCTTCCTTGATCTCCGTCTCCAACTCAGTTGTCGAAGTGATTAGAGAGAGTAAAGGTTGCTCTTCGGTCGCGGTCGGCGTTAAGCCCCCTTCAGGATTTCTCTTCGGCACCATTGCAATCTTTTTGCCACCCCAACTGAAAACGAAAACGTTGTCACGCCCCCTATAGGTGACATCCACATCAAACTGCCATGGTTGTCTCAATAACACGTGACTAGCATCCATATCGACTACGTCACAGATCACCTCATCTCGGTAGTACTGACCAATTGAAATAGGCACCCTGCAAATTTCAATCACGTTCACTTTCGGCCCCTTTTGTATCCATCCGATCGCATAAGGCTTCAGATGTTTTTCTACTTGCAGTTTTAAATGTTCCACTAGTCTCTTGGACACGAAATTCTCACAACTTCCACTATCGACAATTACGTCACAAACCTTTCCTCCAACACTGCAGTATGTTTTAAAGATGTTATTTCTTTGCGATGAATCCTCCAGTTTCGTTGAACACATAACCCGTTGAATTACACAATTTACATGTTCCCCTTGTTCCTCTGCTATTTCCGCATCATCCAAGAGTTCGTCCATGTCAATTCCTTCTTCAGCATATTGAACATCCTCTTCGTCCTCTCCAACACCTACGAAATTCACCGGTTTCCTGTTCGGGCATTCATTTGACCGATGACCTGGTTGACCGCATCGGTAACACTTAAAACCTCCGACTTTAGCATACGGTTTTGGCGTTCGGGAAGTTTCCTTTGTCGTTGTACCTGTCGGTCGTGTTCCCACAGGATTGTTAGAAGAACCCGAACCCCTTTGGGTCTGATCCGAAATAACTTTAGGCTGAATCCTTCCATCATTTGCTGCAAATCGATTTCTGTTTGCCGTAGCATTGGATGTCTCCACCGCCTCTTTCTTATAGTAAGGAAATCGTTTGGAAGTTTTCTCCATTAATTCAGCCTTCAAGGCCATGTTATGCGCTTCATCCACCGTCCAAACAACTTGCAGCCCGATTTTATCGCGAATGTACGGGTTCAATCCTTCCAAATATCTGGAAACCTGTTGCCCTTTAGTCTCATTTAGATTGTTACGAACTGATAATCTAGTCCATTCCTCAGTATAATCCGCTACAATTCGGTTACCCTGCACACAATTTTGATAACTCCGAAAAATAAATTGTTCATAATCATTGGGTAAGAATCTACCCATCAGTAGTTGTTTCATCCTCCTCCAAGATCGTATAGGTGTCTTGCCTTGTCGTCTCCGTCTCCTATCCATCTGTAATTTCTCCCACCAAACAGCGACTCCACTTCTCAACTTGTAAGCTACCAAATTGACTTGCCAATCTGTCGGAACTTCGGTTAGCTCGAAGAACCTCTCCACCTCCGAGATCCAATCCAAGAATTCTTCAATCTGTAATTTTCCATGGAATAGGGGTATGTTTGCACGTATCCTATAATTAGGTTGATTTTGGTTTTGGTTTTGTGTGGAGGATTTCTTTGGTTTCCTGCAAATTCCTCATCGGAATCTTCATCACTCACTACTTCGAACCGCTCATGTATTGCTGCTTCAGGCTGACGTGCTCCTCCAGGAGGTCCAAGGCAACTCCCCCAGGTCCAAGTCTGTTGGGTTGGTCAGGTCTGTTAGGATTGGGTTGTTATAGCAACAGTTGTTGTAACAAGGTTTCCACCCTCGCCATCGAGTGTCGCTGTTCATCAATCGCTGCCCATACTTCTGCATCCCTGCGACCAGCGTCGTCAAGGTTAGCTCTTCCATCTTCGTTGTTAGCCATCGAATCAAGGCAAGTCCTTACTCTGATACCAATTGACGCAGAACGGAAGTATAAGAATTTACCAGCGTAAATTCTAAGAACATATAAACTGGAATCCACCAGAGAAAATAAGAGAAATAACTCTAATTTTATTAATCAATGAGTAATAATCTATGATTTCAACCCACAAGCCGAGTTTTTATAGCTAATAGACTTCCTTTCCAATTTATAATAGAATTCCGACAACTATGGAAACCAAATCCTAAAGAATATCTAACTTCCTATTAAACTTCTACTACCATAAAAGAATCCACTTCCTAATTAAACTCTATTACCATAAATGAATTTGCTTCCTAAGAATAATAATAATTAAAACAAATCTAATCCGACGATCGCCCGAAGCCATGACGCCATATCCGCAGATCCGAAGAGACCCGATCTCCCGAAGACTTATCCGAACCCACAACACGCCCGAACCCGAAGGGTTACGTGCGTTTCTTTGAAGCCTTCTTTCTATCCAACTCTTCCTCAAACTCCAATGCCATTTGTCCTACATCATTTGGTTCACCTTGTCAGTGTCTTCCTAAAATTGAACCATCTGTAAAATACTAATTCAGTTAGTCTTGTTCAAGAATGCATCCACCCAGTAGAACAAAGGACATTAGAAAGTGCCGCTTCTAGATTGTGAGCTTACCCTTGACTTTGTCATAGAGTACATCAGTGTTTTTTTACTCATCAAAAAAGAGTACATCATTGTTTTGAAATAATAAAAATAGATCTATGGATGAAATATTCAGAATAGTGAATAATTACGCTTGTCAAAAGTGGGAGAAAGTTGTTAAGGTTCTCAAAAAATATTATGTGTAGAATTTGTGAACTTGTGTAGTCTAGACTCTAGATTGATTTGACAGTAACTTAAAGGTAGGAATTATTTAATTTTCAGTAAGTTGAGACCAGGGAGGAAGACTTGAAATCAAATACATGCTCACTCAAGTATTGCTCATTTGGCGCCCATAAATAAGGAAGTTTGTAATGCAAGAATAATTATACGTGAACTATGGCCATTGTTTGGTAAGTTGAATTGGAGAAGACAAGATGATATGCCAAAGCAATAATCTAAAGAATTATTGGAGCATGAGCCAACAACATTACCTAGGTTGATATTGAAATAGTTGAACATAGAATTGTATGTATGTCCTCTCCTCATAAGTAAATCTCTTAACAGCATTGCTGGGGACTACTCGAGCACTAGTGGAAATTTGGCACGTGTGTTATTTTAAGAACATTATGGTCTTGATTGGCTCAACACCCTTTTAAGGTTTTCTATTCTTTCCCACTTAGAAACTTAGGCTTTACCAAAGGTTGAATTCTTGAAGTATGCTCGAGGGCTTTTGGCTGCGGTAGATATGTCTAAAGGTCAATGCCGCCTTTCCATGTTTTTGTTTTCCTTTCACTCCTTATTTGTAATCCAAACATAATATCAGGTCTCACTTTGTTTGCTTTCCTTCCTCTCCCCTAAATTGTTAATTTAGCTGCATTGCAAATGATTCCACTTTTCCTTCATCAGTTGACAACAAGATGGGGTATGGTTTTACACCTTTTGCTTTAGCTACACATAGCTGCTGGATTGCAAGCTTCTTTCCCATATTTAGTTATTTCAACATTAAAAAGGAGCATTGATGTAATATCCAGTAACTCGTGTCCTTATGTAGATAGTGAATATTCATACATTTGGAATTTGGTTTACCACCTCTCGAACTTCTGGTACTCTTTAATTATGGATTGTTATAGACCTCCATCACAAATACGAGATAATATCTTTAGTACTCGTCTCTGGCAACACAATTACTACTTTGAAGTTGATGTATTGTTGGAGCATTTAAACAGAATTTACATAGCTACTTGTATCAATATCAAGTAAGTAGACAGTTATGGTGACTAGCATATGAAGTTGATATTAGTCTGTTAACTCAAATGCCAACAACCATCTTCAGTCTTCTTTTGCATTCTTCTTCCAATATCATAACACTTTTCGATTTTCAAGTTTCAAACAAAATGGATGAATCTTGGCAAAGAACCCATCTTTTCCTTTCTTGTTTTATTATTTGGGCACTCATTCTAAGGAGTATTGCTTGATTTTTTTATTTTTTTTGATTTATTTTTATTTTTATTTTACCACATATTGATTAATAGATTGTTATCTTCAAAATGGTAGTTGGTATTTGATTAACTTTGTTCTTTTCATTGTGGGTGTCAAATGTCCATGAAAGATAACTACTCATATTGGCATTTATGTTGATTTTATATCAGGTGAAACTGATGCATGAGGCCGGGTACGAGCTGGGAAACTTAGATGCCACATTGATTCTTCAGAGACCAAAGCTAAGCCCCCACAAGGAGACTATTAGGGCCAATTTGTCTCTACTGCTCGGGGCAGACCCTTCCGTTGTGAACCTGAAAGCAAAAACTCATGAGAAGGTGGATAGCCTTGGGGAGAATAGGAGTATTGCAGCACACACTGTTGTTCTTCTTATGAGGAAGTAAGATGATTCTGTGTACTAAATTCTCAAAAATATACTTTACCAGCATCATTACATAATGCCAATTTGGTGTGGGAGGGGATCGTATATATTAGATGACATTTTGTAATTTGGTGTGTACACACACACATATCCAATACATATATATATATATATATATATATATATATATATATTTGTGTGTGTGTCTGAGAGAGAGAGTCGAGTTTTGGCTTGCCGAACTCGAGTTGAACCAGTGTTTTAAATGAGCCTATATTTAAAAACATGTATGTAGTTTGAATTCAACGAGTTAAGCAAGGCTAGTCAAGCTAAGCTAAATTAAATTAATTATTACATTAATTATTTTCATATTATATATATATATAAAAACTAAAAATTAATTATTTTAATTAATTAAATACTATACGAGTTGAGTTTAAACGAGCTCGAGTCGAAGTTAAAACATCAAATTTAAACAAGTTGAGATCGAGCTGAACACATATAATTCAAACTCGGTTCATTTAATTAAATGAATAAGATTTCTTATTCAAGCTCAAGTCGATTGAGGCATTTAGACGAACTGCAGTTTGGTTTGTTTACGGTGTTTTGGGGTAGGGGAGATAGAAAGTGACCTCATGGCTGTGCTGGCCTTGCCTCATCTTAGACTGGGACTGTATGATAGTTAAATGGATGATGTCTTAGTCTTACTATCTACCTGTGTATGGTTACCTTCCTGGAAACAGGAAAATAGTCTATGTTCCATGACTTGGGACAAAAGAAAGAAGTGCAGTTTCTATGTCCGAGCGTTAGGTCACATTAATATGAAATTTATTTATACAAGTTTGATAGCTCATGCGAGTCGCGGCTTAATTTATATAATTTTTTTCACAAAATTTTAATAAATTTTTATTGACATAATACATATAATGTTGAAGATAATTTGTACCAACATCATATTTATAATTGTATAATACATTAAAATAAAATAAATAAGCAAGTTGACCTTAATACTTTATATGACTTTTCTTTTATTTTATTATGAGATTCATGCGCGCGCGCGTATATATATGAAATTATAATTATATTTATTTTATTTGAACATGTTTTTATTATTATTATATAATGTATTTATTTATCAAAATAATTCAATTGTAAATTCCTTTTTAGACTCTATATATATATATATATATATATATATATGACATTAATACTTTTTATGACTTTTTTTTACTTTATTGTGAGATTCATGCATAAGTTCTTTTTTAGATTATAATATATATATATATATGACATTAATATTTTTTATAACTTTTTTTTTACTTTATTGCGAGGTTCATGCATGCATTTATATCAAATTATAATTATATTCATTGTATTTGAACATGTTTTATTATTATTATATAATGTATTTGTTTATCAAAATAATTCATTTGTAACTTCCTTTTTTAGATTATATATATGTGTATATATATGACATTAATACTTTTTATGACTTTTTTTTACTTTATTGTGAGATTCATGCATAAGTTCTTTTTTAGATTATAATATATATATATATATGACATTAATATTTTTTATAACTTTTTTTTTACTTTATTGCGAGGTTCATGCATGCATTTATATCAAATTATAATTATATTCATTGAATTTGAATATGTATTATTATAATTATGTAATGTGTATTTGAGAATTATAAGTTAATGTCCAAATTATCCTTAGAATGACCAATCAAATTAATTTGGATAAGATCTCCTCTTATATATATATATATATATATATATATATATATATATATATTAAATTATAATTATATTCATTAAATTTGAACATGTATTATTATAAATATCTAATATGTATTTGAGAATTATAAGTTAATGTCCAAATTATCTTTAAAATAACTAATCAAATTAATTTAGATAAAATCTCAGCAAGTTCAGATTTCAAACTAGCTTCTTGGACTGAATCTACCTTATTTATTAGATTATAACTATTAAAAAATGACTTCTTATATATTTGTATCGATGAAAGAATAATAAAGTCAAAATAAAAAGTGTCAATTTTATTTGGTAGTAGAAATTTAGCCGCGGTCAACATCTGCTAGGGAATAGCAATCTATGCCTTTGAGGTACCATGAGTTTTAGTGATTTCGTAACTTATAAAATAGTCCATCAGTTTTAAATTATAAAATTATTATTAATTTTTAAAAGTTAATTTAATACATTTTTAAATTTAAAATTGAGTTAATTTATTAAAAATGATGAAAAAGTAAATTTTACAATGAATAAATTTTTTAAAATAATTTGCAATATGTATCATTATATTGATTAAAATTAAAGGAATTTATCTAAATTTTGAGTTTAAAAATATCTTTAGTTGACTTAAAAAAGTCAGTAATAATCTTATGTTTTGAAATGAAAATAGTGTAAGATGTAATTTAGTATTATAAATTTACAGCACATGAGAGAAAGACCCAAATAAATTAGCCATTGAATTTTCTAATTTGGTATTTGAGCATGGGATGATCACTAATATATATATATATATATATATATATATATATATATATATATATATATATATATATATATAAACACACACACACCCCTCATTTATAACAACTTGAGAAAAATACAGTAAGAATGTTCTCACAAATGGTGAACACATACACACCCTATTAATATTTAAGAATAATTGTCAGGGCCTTAAAGCCCAAAGCATAAGAATCCGAGGCGCATGACCTGAGACCCATGGGTCACGGAGGCCCAAACCTTTAAGCCCAAGGCGCAAGGACTCGAAGCCATGGTCGAGAGAGGCCCATGTGCCTTCCAAGGAACCGGCTGCCGAAATGGCAACCTAGGGTCCTACTAACCTTGGGCGGCTTCTGCCAATTGATGGGATTGGGGCCATTCTTCCCACGCGGGCTGGTCCCCTAGCTACCAAACGTGCTGAAAAGACATATTTCACTATCTAAATATGCTTATAAAATAATTTTTTTTACAACGTTGAAAAAAGTTAGACACTCACACACACTTTTAATATTGGTTGATATTTTATTTTTTTATATTGTCCGCTAACACTCACACCGGAAGCTTTCAATGGCGACACAACTCCATTGTCCACTGTGAGAGTATGTTGTGCAAGATTGCTGAGACCAGTGGAACACTGAAGACGCCTACCCAATGGACAGAATATCATCACTAATATTTAGTACTTCATTCGTTTTAAATTATAATATTATTATTGAATTTTTGAAGTCATCACAAGATATTTTTAAATTCAAAATTGACATAAATAAATCTTTAAGTTTAGTCAATTCATTTATAAATATTGTAATTTTATGAGGGTAACCATTGAACCAAGACCCTTTCATTAATCATCTCAATTTTGACTAACTCGTATTTTTCAATCTTCTTCATATTCCTCATTTTCTACTAAAGTCTAAAGTAAGATGAACACTCGGGGTATGCTTAGCACATGCAAGTTGGATACAAAAATAGGTGTTTTTAGTGACCAACTGTTGACAGTGAGTACATGTAAGAATCTGTCTTCGGAAGAAAGTAATAGAATTTTTTTTTTGAATGTTGTCATTTGAAAAGTTAATTACGACTATAAGTACAAATAAATTTATTAATGAAATAGAGCAACCGAGGCTGTTATTTTGTTTTTAATAAACCGTCTAAAAAATTGTAATCTATTATAAAAGATGAAAAGATTACAATCAAAGAATTGAAATAGTACGTAATTCTTTCAAACAAAATACTAGATAATCAAGAAAAATAATTAATCATAGTAACAATTAGTGGACACTATATGAAACTGTTTTGGCCTAAAAGTTTAGAACTAACTTTTATAAAATTAATTAAAATTAAACTTAATACTTAAATGTCCCAACGTCTCAATCGTAATTATTAAACTAAGACCATATTAATAGAAACAACAAACGTAACTCAAAAACACATTATTTCACAATTTTTTTAAAGCAATTCTCCAAAGGAAAAATAAAATAGGAAACAAATAAATACTAGTCATACAAAATACTCTTTGAATATAATTTTAAAGTTGGACTTTATTATTGAGGTCCCATCTAGATTCGTGTTATGGCGGACCGTTTCAAAGCTCAGAAATCAAATACTACCATATATTCAACTGATTTCTTATTACTCCATTAAATATTGTACTAGTACGATAAAAATAGTGCTCAAATTTCCAAGAGGCAAAAGTCCTGATGTTTGACTTTTTAGTGGTGTTGACAAAATAGAACGAATATCGGTGGAAAATGGATGGAAATGAGAGCCCACAAATAAAAGGGCTTGAATGATTCTAGCTGACTCAAAAAGCAATTAAGAGCCACCCACATGCATGGTTGTAAGTTGACCGAATTTATGTTTTTCGATACTCACTTTCAAACACGCTTTATTGCTAAAAGTACAATAGATAACTTGGGTCAAATTGCTGCCTATGGCCTTATGACGTGGTGTGCAAGGAATATAACATGCAAGAAAATGTAATATTCTTCTGAAAAGCTCATGAAACAAATTTATAGTGTGAAATATTTGTGAGTTTGCAACGAGTATATAATTTTGAATGTAAAGGAAAACATAGAGGTAATTTTTTTTTGGTTTTTTTTTTTCTAGCTTGTGGGTGGGTTTGCTTTAGAAAAATAATATAAAGTTTTGCCTCAAATAATTAAGTTAAGTTTTGTAATTTAAATAATTTTTCCATTGCAAAACAAAGGGTTGATTTTTTACTTTTGAAGTAAATTTAAAATACTTTTGAATTTGATAGGAATTTTATTAACTTTAGACTATACTTTCACCCAAAATTTCTTTTAAATAATATAATTATAAAAATTGTAGACTTAAGTGGGTTCTCTAATACGTGATAGTTGGGTAGGTTGAAGAGGAATGATTATGAGAGCTGGTGCGGGACTTGGTTGATGATTGACATGAACTGAGATGGGCTGGTTGAGCACGAATTTTTTGTTATGTATTTTTATGTGATTTGACTAGAAAGTAGTTGATAAGTTTTCATTGAGCTGGCTCAGGCTTACTTCTATGGGTTCTGCCATTTTCCTTAAATTGAATTTCAGTGAACTTTGTGGGGGTAAAGGAGGGTGACAACTATGGATGGCTAGCTTGGGATTGTCTGAAAAATTATATGATCAATAGTGACTTATATGTTATGGATTCAGAACTCTATAATGATTCTTTGAGGTGAGGAAATTTCAATGCATGCCAAAAATGATAGTCTGGTTACTTTGGAAAATTAAATATTAATAACTATTTAAAAAGTATTACTAATTTTAAACTTAATTGTTTTCAAAGGATAACTAAATTACATCATTTTTTAATATTAAAATAGTTTAAATCGATTTTAAAGATAATTCAGAATGAAAATAATATAAATACATGGTGTCTAGTAGAAACATATGAGAACTTTGTATGTAGTGTTATTATAAGGTTGAGTTGAGTAATAATAATTTGAGCTCGACTTGTTAAAAGACTTATCAAGTTCGAGCCTTTTTGGATATCTAACAATCATTAATTTTTAACTTTAATTTAAATTTATCCCAATTAGTGATATGAGTGTGTGTGTATATATATATATAGATGATGGATATAAAACATATCTCTTAAGTAGTATACTTTTCTTAAATAACATACATTTATTAAAACTACGTCGTTTTGAAGATTCTTTTAAAAAACAAGTGGGGCCGCGGGTGACATTTTTATAAATTAAAGGAAAGCAAGTGAGACCACTTTCTTTTAATATTATTTTGTTTTAAAAAAAAATCTCCAAAATGACGTAATTTTAATAAATGTATACTATTTAAGAGAAGTATAATATTTAAGAGGTATGCTTTAGATCCATCCTCTATATATATATATATAATTAAAAATATGAAATTCGATTGATGGAGTTGTCACTCAACTTAATAATAACAATCATATAAGAGTTATTGAACTCAAATTAAAGAGTAGAGTCGACATTTAATTGGTAATATTTGATTTGAATTAATCAAGTTGATTAACACGACACTTAAACTCAATTTGATCAACATAATACTTGAAAACGATTAGATAACTCAAAAACCATAGAAAAATTATGGAGATCAATTCAATAGGGAAGTCACGTTGAATCTATTCGAGTGTCGAGGAGTTCGCTAAATTAAACAGCAATATTTACATAATATTCATATATGTACTCTATCACAAGCATGCTATAAATGTGGTTCGATGAATTTGGTCTATATAAAAAGGGTATTTGTGCAACAAAAAAAAAAGAAAAAAGAAAAGAAAAAAAAGGTCCATAATATTTATATTTATCACAAGCATGCTATAAATGTGGTTCGATGAATTTGGTCTATATAAAAAAGGCATTTGTGCATACAAAAAAAAAAAAAAAAAGGAAGTTAAAAAAAAAAGAGAGGAATAAGAACTTTGTATGTACTCTACCGCAAACATGATATAAATGTGGTTCGGTGAATTTGGTCCACATAAAGGACATTCATACGTGCCTAATCCTTGTCATATATTCTGCCTAACACTCAATACTAACTCAGATTATATCATGGAGTATTTGTCAGTCTACTAAAATTGGCCAACATATCACAAAGGGAACTCATGAGTCATGATCACTTACTTGCGTCAAAATTTTAAGATGAGTACTTTTCACAAGGAATGTTTATTTAGTCGATTTTAAATTGAGACATGTTTTAAACATATCACACCCAAGAAGTAGATGAATGGTTGTTCTTTTGAAACAAAACTCTTATCTGCATATTTTATTATTATTTTAATAATATAACTATATTTTAATAGTTTATTTGATATGTTATTGCTACTATTAACTTTTTTTTTTATTTAAAAAAATTACTATTTGAGTTTATTTTTTGTAATCTTTTAATTTTTTATAACAAAATACAGTTTTAATATATTTCAATTTTTTTAACTATTTGATAAAAAAAAAGTAAAATAATATGTTTATCCAGTATGCCGTCACCAAAAATAAACCATTTAAACATTTTTCTAAACATTTTTATTAGTTTCAATTCTCTAAGAAGTACTGCAAATGAAGCATTTTCGTTGCATGTCGAATTAATTAGTTATTATCATAATTAATTAGTCATTATTCTTCATTTTCTATGTTTTGGGGCATGGGACCTGTAAATACATCAAGTTGCATCGACTCTTTTAAAATTAAGAAGATGCGTGTCTACACAACACAATACAGGTATCTCCAACACGACAGTTTATTGGAAAGTGAACAAAATATCAAAAAGAGTCATGGTACACTTATAATTTTTTTTTTTTTATAAAAATTAGTTTACAAAATAATGTGTTAAAATATAACTAGTGGATGATTTACCATACATATGTGGATTCAATGATTATAACCAACCAAAACTATACACATCATTTTGTATATCTTTTTTGTAATAATTTTTTAGTCACCGTAATATTATTGTTCAAAAAATAAATGCATTCATACTTGTCATATCAAAGATTTTTTTGTTTTAGAATTTGTCGAGCCCATATAACAAAGTCACTACAAGAAAAATGGATAATCCCGACGAGATTATTTTTGACGAACTAAATTTCGTAGAAATTAAGCTATTCTCGACGGAATAATTCGTCAGAACAATTTCCATCAGAATTAAGGCTCTCTGTCACCAATTTTGCCGAAATTAATACGGACGGATATTTTTGTCTGAAATAGTTATACTCGACAAAAATTCAGTCACAAATAGTTCGATCGAGTTTAATTATGTTCGACGGCCGAGAGAATTATTTTCGACCACATTAGTCCCGACGAACTTGCCGACGGATTTTTCCGTCGGAATTAACTTATTTTCGACAAAAAATCAATTAATTCTGACAGAAAAGCGTCGGAAATAGCCTTTTCGTTATATTGAACTATTTGTGAAAATGATAGGTGATATATGACTATTTGTATTAATTTATTACACCGCGGACAATTTTATTCTATAATTAATTTGATATTTAATTCCTTTAGAAATGATAATAAATAATCAACGTGACTAAATAACGGATTCATCGTGAGATACAATAGTTCTTAATTATGATGTTAACTTAAAAATAAATAATTCTATCTCATTCATTATTTTTACAAACAAATAATAGATTGAATAGGCAAAGAAGGGTGGCCAACCGCTTTATTATCATAATATATCTAGCCTAGGCTGCATTTGTGAGTTTGAAAGGATGAGATGAGAAGGAAAAGTATAGGAGAGAAAGAGATGGGAAGCGATGAGAAGAAATTATAATTTTTTCTTGTTATGTTTGTGAGTTTTAGAAAGGAAGGGAAGAGATAAGATTTTAATTATATATTTTTTAACTTGTGAGTTTAGAAAGAATAAAGAGAAGGGAAAATATTTTTATTTTTAAACTACACTATTACTATATTACCCTTACATATTAATGTAATAAATGACATAATTTATTTTGAAAGGTTACTTTAGGTAATATAAAATATCATTTTTTCTCATCTTTTCAAATCCTCCTACTTTTGAGAAGAAAATTTTGAGCCAAAAATAAAATTAACTTTACCTCCAAATCCCTTCCTTTCCATCCTAAAAAAACTCACAAACATAATATCTATCCTTCCAAATCTTCCCACTTTTGGGAGAAAAATTTTGAGCCAAAAATAAAATCAACTTTACCTCTAAATTCATTCATTTCCTCCCTAAAAAAACTCACAAACATAAAATTTAGAAAAATTTTAATTATTTTTCCTTCCCTTACCTTCCTTTCCCCTAAAAAAAATTTACAAATACAGTATTAACGCCAAATCCTTGATTAAATCCACAAATTGACTCTAAAGCGTGATTTTGGTATTAATTAATTAAATAATTAAATGAATAATACTGTTTCAGGTGAAACTCTTCTCATGTACAGAGGAATCTTCTAGACTTTGAATTAATATTTTTGGATTAAGCCTTTCTTTGAATTCTAACCACTAGCCAAGAACGGACTAAACTATATATTTATATGAAGCCTTTGACCGTTCATATTCAAAAAGAGTACCTACTGATATGAAAGATGCCTACGGTATGACTGAACCAATATATTACACGTAGTCCAATTGGTTTACTCCCTCCTTTTTCAAAAGATAATTAAGACATAAATTTCACACATCAAAAAAAAAAAAGAATAAATAAAATTTTAATTTTTTTTAGTGGTCTTATAAGATTCATAAAGTGATGAGTAATTTTAATACTAATGGATTTCAATAAATGACATAATTATTTTTTACTTTATGTACTTTTTCTTATTTTTTTGAGAATAAAAATAATTTTACCTTCCGTCATCTTTTTAAGGACGGAGGGAGTATATTTTAAGCATGCTACATTTTTAAAATCCAATACCCCGAAAATCCTACTTGTGATCAATTAAAGATCTGCCAAGTGTTTGTTCGTTTGCCGGTTTTTAAATTGTTTAGTATGTTTGGAACTACACTTAAATATCTTTTTTTATAAACAATTTATTTTAAATGCAACTTATTTAACTCACAAAAATAACATTTAAGCACACTAAAAACAACCATTACTACTATAAATACCCGAAACATGCCCCAAATGTGTCAAATTATAGAAGTAAACATGCTCTTATGACCCCATATGACCTTACACCACTTAACTTCTACACACACCTCTAAAATTTAGTATGAGCAAAAGTATTAGAATTTCAGTTGCAAAATTAAGTTAGCAATTAAGAAATATAGGCAGATTGGTGGTGTTAAATGTTGGACAAAGGTTTGGAGAAACATAAATTGGGAGGGCAGAACTACTTTCAGAATTTAAAAGTCCTCGCGAGGAACATATAGTGATGGGGCTAAAAATATTTCTCTTCTTATAGGAAGATTTTTATTATTTAGCTAGCTACTATTTTTCCGCTGATTTATATTTGTCCAAATTTAAAGGTGCATGTGTGGATGTCATTCAATTGTAGTGAAAATGTTGAATTGTGGACCATTTTCTGCATTACACAAAAAGACCACGTGTTATACTCCATGTCCATAAAAACTAGTTTAATTTGACTTTTCAAGTTAAACTAATCATTTTTAGAATTAATAATTAAATATATTTATTTAAAATTTTGAACTCTTGAACATTTATAATTAATAATAAAGTTGAAATAGTTTTTTATGGTTATAATTTCTTCGTCTATATTTATAAAAATTGATATTAATTTTGATTTTAAAAATGATTAATTTAATTTGAAAATAGAAACTAATTCAGTCTTTTACGGGGATGGAGGGAGTAACTTTAACTATTAACTATTAGACCATTAAGACTAGCCGGCTGCTGGACCTCACATGGTTTTTTCCAAGGGAAAATAAGTCATTGTTCCTTCATAGGAACCTTCCTCTATACTCATACCTGCACAAACCTTATATATATATATATATGAGAATCCATTAACAAAGTTCATATCTCAGGCATATATCTAAGTGATTGTTCATATATATACAACAGCATAAACTAGCAGTTTACCAGCTATTAAAGCACAAATTAATTCCTCATTTGTCTATAAATTCATATTTTTTCATATCATCATCTCAAATTTAGTCTACATATAATTAGATGGCCTTACATTTTCGACAGCAGTTGTCAAAGGTTGCTACCAACGATGGACATGGCGAAAATTCGCCTTATTTTGATGGTTGGAAGGCGTACGATAGTGATCCTTATCATCCTACTGAGAATCCTCTAGGGGTTATCCAGATGGGACTTGCAGAAAATCAGGTAATTAATTTATTAAACAAAGTAAAATTATGTTTTTGTGTTATAATTTATAATATTAAGACGAAAATTGTTTATAGTTTTGTTTTTAATTTATTTTTCCCATTGCAGCTTTGCTTTGATTTGATCCAAGAATGGTTGGTTAATAACCCAAGAGCCTCCATTTGCACTACTGAAGGAATAAACGACTTCAAAGAAATTGCTATTTTTCAAGATTATCATGGCTTGCCTGAATTCAGAGATGTATGGCTACGTACCCTTTTGACTTATTTACAAATAATCTTGCCATTTTTGACAATTTAAGTGACTTATTTGCAAACAATCTTGACTTGACATTATTTGTACCTTGTCTATATGAATTTACAGGCCATTGCAAAGTTTATGGCAAAAGTGAGAGGAGATAGAGTAACATTTGATCCTGACCGAGTTGTTATGAGTGGTGGAGCAACCGGAGCTCATGAAATGATGGCCTTCTGTTTGGCTGATCCCGGTGATGCCTTTCTGGTGCCAACTCCATATTATCCAGGGTACGTAATAATTCATTGACTAAAGTACAAAACTCTCAGTTGTGTATGTTTTTGTCTTTATAGACTAATTAACAGTTTTTTCCCTTGAAGTATAAATATTAGTAGAAAACAGTAAAATAAGGTATATAAACGAACTCAAAATGTATAATTTTACACGATTAATTGTATCATAAGGTAACTGTTATATTATAAAATCGGGTACCAAATCTGTACAAAATGATAAACTCAGAGTACACTTTTGCATGTTACTCCAATTCATCTATACTATTCAAATTTCTTCTTTTTTTTTACTAGTATTGTTGTAGTCATACGGACGTAAGCGCAAGGCCAGGCATGTGGACAATGCTTTGTCATAAGAAAACGACTATACACCCCTAATTAATTAATTCATATATATATATATATATATATATATATATTTGTGGTCAATCAGATCCCACTGGTAGTTCCTAATAATTAATTAAGAAACTTAAATAAATTATATCTAAAAATAAATTCAAACCTACTCATAGGACTATAGATTTAAGTATTATTGGTGTAGTGGGGCAATACAACATTTATTTTTCTAGCAAAGAATAACTATGAGCAGTCCCCATTACATAGACCCTTCATTATCACTTGACCATACATCATGACAATGACTGAAAATTAAACACTTTTGACAATTCCAAATTGAGCTAAATAATTTATTTATCTGTTTCAATTAAATTTTATTTTTGACAAGTACTGAAAAATACTTGATAATTTCAAATTTAGCTAAAGTTTTTTTTTCCATTTAATTTTATGGCAGATTCGACCGCGATTTAAGGTGGCGAACCGGAGTCAAACTTCTCCCGGTTATTTGCAATAGTTCTAACAATTTCAAAATCACAAGAGCAGCCTTGGATGAAGCATATCAAAAAGCACAAGAATCAAACATCAGAGTAAAAGGGTTGCTCATAACAAATCCATCAAATCCCTTGGGCACAATTTTAGACCGTGACACATTAATAAGCCTGGTGAATTTCATCAACGAAAAAAACATTCACCTTATTTGTGACGAAATTTATGCTGCCACAGTTTTCAGCAAGCCCAGTTATATCAGCATAGCTGAGATTATAGAAGAAGACAAACGATATAACAAAGATCTCATACACTTGGTGTATAGTTTGTCCAAAGACATGGGGTTCCCGGGATTCAGAATTGGAATAATTTACTCCTACAACGACATAGTAGTAAATTGCGCTAGGAAAATGTCGAGTTTCGGATTAGTTTCCACACAAACACAACATTTAATAGCAGCAATGCTGTCCGATGACATGTTCATAGAAAAATACATATCCGAAAGCAGAAAAAGGCTAGCTGCAAGGCACGGGGTTTTCACTCGTGGACTCATGCAAGTCCGAATAGGAAATTTAGATAGCAATGCCGGTCTATTTTTCTGGATGGACTTGCGCAAGCTACTTAAAGAGCCTACTGTTGAAGCTGAATTGGTGCTGTGGCACGTTATAATCAACGAAGTTAAGCTAAACGTTTCGCCTGGCTCTTCATTTCATTGCTCAGAGCCGGGCTGGTTTAGGGTTTGTTACGCGAATATGGATGATGAGACAATGAGGATTGCGTTGAGGCGTATTAAGAAGTTTGTGCTTCAAGAAAATGAAAGGGAAATGGCTAAGAAGAAACAAATGTGGCACAATGATCTTCAGCTCAAGTTGTCGTTCCGAAGGTGGGATGATATTATGAAGACGCCAAGAATGCTGACTACTCCACATATGATTATGTCTCCTCATTCGCCTCTTGCTTCTCCTTTGGTTCGAGCAAGGAATTAGTAACAATTTTATTTATTTATTTGTGTGTGCAAGAATTAAGAAGGATATTTATTGGTTTATTCAATATGCTAGAACTTACTGGTAAAATACTGACTTAATTTACACCATTTTTTGGAACTAGAAGGAATGTTGACGCATCCTTAGTTGATTTTTCTTACCTTTTTTCCTTGTTGATGTGTGGATGGGAAAAGAACCAAATAGGAATATGTAACTTAATTCTTTTAAACCTGTTGTTCTTTTTTCCACAATATGACAACGTCTAATATATATTGTTTTTATTTTATCCAAATTAATCATAATTATTGAATCCCCGTTTGTTAAATTGATATTTTTAGGGTGCGGAGGTTGTTTTACTTGCTCATTTTGTACAAATATATAGTGCACTATCTTTACTCCACATCTGTATGTTTTATTTGCCTTTCCTTTTATTTTTGTTAGGATTCATGTATTTATTCCAAGAGTTATTGGCTGGGAGGCGATTTTACACTACAAGAAAAAATCTTAAGTTCAACGAAATTATTTCCGACAAAATCGTAGAAATAAATATATTTTCGGCAGAATATTCCGACGAAATTATTTCCGTCAGAAATATATTAATATCGACAAAATTTCGTCCGAAATATCTGCAGGAATTGACGCGAAGATTTCCTGCAAGCGCGGATTATAATCTCGACGAAAGTACTAATATGTCTGATAAAAAATCCATCAAACTTATCTTATTTTCGATAAATTTAATTTCAACTAAATTTCGTCAAAAATAAGTTGGATTAAAACCCTAAAATCATTTCCTTCCTCCCCGCAGCACTCACATTTCCCTCTCTCCATCACTCAGCGCACATCTTTAATATTAAAAAAATAAATTCAATTAATTAGCTAGGGATAATCTCTCTTCTAGAGGAATTAAGCTCTTATTAAAATAAAGAGTGCATCATGTTTGTAAAATATTGGCAATGCTTTGTTTTATGGATCATAATGTTTCTTTTAAATCTATTTCAACCGATGAAACTGTAAATAAATCTCTAAATCTCTCTATTCCAATTTATAAGATTAAACTTGGCTTCTAAAACCTAATTTAAAATATTATTAAACTATAAAATTGATAAGATTTACTAAGCTTTTGAGAAACAATAAATCTTGTAAGAGTACCCCCTTCACTCAATAAAATGAGTCTCATTTGTCAAATAGTTTTAAATTTTTTTGACTAAAATATAAAATGACAAAATATTTTTAAATTTATCAACGCGATTGTATTATCATGCTATTATTATTATGCTAAACACTTAATAAGTTTTCAATAAATAAAGAATAATGTTCTCAAATCTTTTAATTATGTTGGTAAACTTAAGAATATTATAATAGGTACGAAATACTAACAAAGCTATTAGGTGAAGATGAAAGAGAAATGAGGCAAGGTGAGGAAACATCAA
Source organism: Aralia elata (assembly GCA_034770075.1). Lineage (NCBI taxonomy): Eukaryota > Viridiplantae > Streptophyta > Magnoliopsida > Apiales > Araliaceae > Aralia > Aralia elata. The sequence goes on from CM068381.1 coordinate 30,309,067, forward strand.
GTCTGTCGTCATCTGTATATTGTAGTAGCGAGAGACAAAATAAGAAGGGAAGACGAAGCATGCACTTAATTACTTGGCTGCCGCCTCCGTTGAACTTAAATGGAAGTTGGTGGAATTATTTCTTGATGAATTTTCAACTTACCATAGTACATATTACTGTGTTAGAATAAATTCAGTCATCAGTTCGACGTGACCTTTTGACAAAACATTTGACTTATTTTTTTGGGTGCACAGGAGGAATTTTTTTTTTTTTTTGACTTTAATCGAAGCTAAATGAAAAAAGCAATCTGGTTCTAACATGGACTGTCTACCAAGAAAATGAAAAAAAAGAAAGCCTTTGTTGCATAAAAAGAGTTTTATTTTTGATCTTTTGAAATTACATACTTTGTGATATTTTTAAATTTTGATATTAATTTTTTTTGAATTTGAGTCCGTACAATCGTCAATATTATAAAGTATTTAAATAACCATTAATTGTTGTTATTTTTAAAATATAGATTTTTTTGAACCAATATTATTTTAGGGATACTTTTCATCTTAAGGGTACATTTTAATCTTTTGCCTACTTGAAAGGTAGACTAGAAGTACCTGTGAACTTACGCAATGAGTTTGTTTGTTTACATGGTAGCAGTAACGGTTGCGGCAGTAGCAGTATTTTGCAAACGTAGTCGAAAGTACGTTTGCAGAAGTAGTAGCGTTTGAAAAGTTATAATATTGTTCGTTTAGCATTAACTTATATTGTTAAAATTATAATTTATGTAATCATACAAAAATAATAGTTTGTGGAAAGAAAATTAATATAGTATGTAATATCATTTTTCATTTGGTATTCTATTATTATATTATAATAATAATTATAACTAATTTATTAATATAACTAATTTAGTCACAATAATTTACTTTATTTTTGAAAGAGGAATTTCCAACGAAATTTTCATACTTTTAGTTGTATTTGAAAGAGGAATTTCCGACAAAATTTCCGTCGGAAATATTTCAATTATTTATGTAAATTACACATGTCAACTTATTTTTGACAGAATATTCAGTCGGACATAATTCTATCGGACTTGGCTTAAATCTGATGAAAATTCTGTTAAAAATAATCAATCATACATAAACTATCCTTGACGAAATTCTCAACGGACTTATCCTCAAGGCGCCTATATATTTCCAACAGAATGTCCTTCATCGGAATTAAACTATTTCCGATGGAATAAGTTTATTTCAGACAGAATATTACGCTGGAATTAAACGTTTTTCTTGTAGTGTTAGCATAATCATTTGCCTATGTTTTCCTAAATTAATTTCCAGCACAAACTCCTTCATTTGTTGCATCTTTATATAAAATTTAGGTTTTCCCCTTTCTAATTTCTTTGTTTTTTTTCTATTTAAAATCTCTTCTTCCCCCTTATTTTTCAATTTTTCTTAATTTTGAATGTTCTTATTTAGAATATGCTCCCCCTCGTTAACAAGTAAAATATTTCTTCCACAAAAGAGTCCTATTTTTTTTTCGTACGTTAAATTTCATCTTTTAATTAATAATAGTATAAAATAACACAATTTTCTTAAATTTGTCATCATAATTTTAACTTATATCATAATATCACTACTATATTTTTTTTATTTTAAAGATAAAATATGAAACATAAATACATTTTTAATTATTTTTTACAATTATAAAACTGTTTTTAGGAATTTGGAGTATCTTTTTACTCCATGCAACCAATACAGTTAAACTATAGAATTTAATCATTTGAAATGCACATCAGTCGACCCTAGGATAGTAATATTGCTCTTTTATCATGTAGTGTCAGTTGTCACTAAGAGTTTTCATATTCTTGAATTCACATCTACTTTTCTATTGAACTTGACAAATATGGAGGAAAAGGAAGCAAAAGAAAATAAAAAATAAACATAAAACTGAGAAGAATAAAAAACTATCTCGAGATGAATATAAATTCAATTATCTACACTTTTAAGAATTTTACTATGAATAACAATATCTATCTATTTATCTATATTATAAAGTGAGTGGACCACAACTTTTTGTACCAAACAGGCCTCAAACATATTTATATTTAGAACAAAAATAATTTTATATCAATTGAAGAACCCAAGTCTTGTAACACATTTTATACAAATCATATTTATACAATTCATAGATAAGGTAAAAACTTTAAGATAATTATGTGTATTTACTACAAGAAAAAAGCTTATTTTCGACGGAATATTCTGTCAAAAATAAGTCTATTCGATCGGAAATAAGCCTATTCCATCGGAATTAACTTAATTTCGACGGACTAGTCCGTCGGAAATTCAGCCGGAAATAATGCCATCGGAATTAAATCCGTCGCAACTTCCGTCGGAAACAATACTCTTCCGACGGACTAATTCTGACGGACTATCCGTCGGAAATAGCTTAATTCCGACGGATTACATCCCGACGGAATATTTCGTCGGCAATAATCTGCCACGTGGTGCTTCCCGAGACGTTCATAAATAAGGTATTTCTGACGGAAATTTCGTCGGAAATGAGCCATTCCCTCAAAAATTCTATTTTTAAAAAATAAATATTAAAGTTTATTTCCGACGGAATTTCCGTTGGAAAAACCTTATTCCGTCGGAACTATCATTTTTTTTAAATAATTTTTTTGTTTATTTATTTTCCAGGTTTTTAAATCCCATTTTTGTACCTGTAACCTGCTTTATCCCAACAATACATATAATACAATACCAATAACTACATCCAACAACAACATATATCATAATCAACCCATAACGTTAAAAACTATAAAGAATAACTCATTATGTGCCGAAATACTTTTAAAACTAAAGTATATTACATCGATTTACAAAGAATCAAACTAAACTATACAATATATGATTTACAAAACATATAAGTAGATTCTAAATACAAAACACCTAAGCAAACTAAACTATATATACAATGCATGAGCATGGACTATGGTATATGCAAATTCACGTCATCATCCCCTTCGTTGTCGTCGCCATTGTCATCGCCACCCTGTTAATACAATTAAAAATATAACGCATTAGTCCGTATGAGAGTATTAATTTAATAACATGCAGATTAAATAAGTAAAAGTAAATATAATATCTGAGTCGGCGGGGATTGACTCCCAATCAGGCCAAAAGCCTCCGATAGTAATGTAACCACCAACCGGAGCACCTTGTCGCGTATCGCGACGAACTGCTCCTGCGGGATACTCGTACTATCGACGGTGGCCCCTGCTGCAATATCCGTCTACTTGAAAGGTAAACTAGAAGTACTTGTGAACTTACACAATGAGTTTGTTTATTTACATGGTAGCAGTAGTGGTTGTGGCGGTAGCAGTAGTGGTTGTGGCGGTAGCAGTGTTTTGCAAACGTAGTCAATACAAGGTTTTAAGTCCAGAAAAACCCAATGTTGATATTTATTTTTTTTATTTTAATAATAAAATTTAATTTCACTTTGCATAATTAAATGTGTCATAAATTTTGTCCATAATTATACATTTTATAATTTATGTATACGAAGGAGTGTCATATACAGAAGACATAAATTATATGTTATGTATAATTAAAAAAATATATTGTTCTCAATCTTAGATAGAAATGGACATACCATTCTAGTAGAATGTAATACACTCGATTGGATGATTTGTCTTAGTCGTGTAAAGTGAAGACTTTAATCTAGTGTATTGGTGTAGTTTTGAAATACATAGAACTGGATCGTTACGAAAAATTATTTGTTAAATACTGTTATTATAAATAATTTTTCAATTACTACTAATGTGCAATTACTCTTAATCCTGAGAGAATAATGAACTTGATTTTATAATGTATGTCACTTTAATATATTAAAGAGTGAGATTTTTAATACAATCAATACCTCAATATATTGGGTGATATATGTTATGAAATTAGGAACATGTATTTTTCAAGATGGAATTCTACAATCAAATTATAATATCTCCTTGATATAATTTATTGGTTGATCACCAGAATCTTGGCCAAGTATTTTAGTAATTCAAATTACTAAAGTATTAATTTAATTTATTAAATTAATGTGTGATCAAAAGTTTATAAATTATGTAGTAAAGGATATAAGCAGTAAACGTATGGGTTAACAGTTTTATTCCTACACACGTTTATGGATATTATTGTAGAGGAGTATTTTTGCAAGATACTAATAGTGGAATGATTTAATTAATTAATTGTAACTCTATTAATTCTAGAGTGCAATTATAACTATTTAGTGGAATTAGTTATAATTTATATAATTCTAATTGATTAAAGAGTTAATCAGTAATTAGTATTATATTGGAGCTAGAATTATAGAATCCTGCTTGATCCCTACTCTAACCCTTATTAAGATATAATAAAATAGCAGAATAAAGTATATCAGAAAAGTTTTCAAATATCCTGATAAATATCAGGGAGTTGATGACTCTATATATTCTATCACTTTGTAGTATTTTGAGCCCACACTCAGAAAAGTACATGATACCAAAATAAGGGTCATAGGGAGAAAGATCAAGAGGGAGAAAAATCCATCATCAAAATAAGCAAAAATTCTCCATTGTACTGCAACCGAGCACGAGGTATGTAATATAGTTTTTGATTATGCTAAATTATGAGAAAGATCTTGGGATAATAATTTTTAAAAGTAAAAATTATTAATTTATTTGGAAATTGTTTCCTATAGTCAAAAGTGTGTTTGCAGTGGTAGCAGCGTTTGAAAAGTTATAATCTTGTTCGTTTACCATCAACTTATATTGTTAAAATTATGAGTCTTGTTCGGCTAGAATTACAACAGTTGTGGCTGAAATGATACAAAATGACCAAAAAAGACATGATTTTTTATATCACATATAAATATATGATAATAAATTAATTATATAATCATACAAAAATAATAGTTTGTGGAAAGAAAATTAATATAGTATATAATATCATTTTTCATTTGGTATTCTATTATTATATTATAATAATAATTATAACTAATTTATTAATATAACTAATTTAGTCACAATAATTTACTTTATTTTTGAAAGAGGAATTTCCGACGAAATTTTCATACTTTTAGTTGTATTTGAAAGAGGAATTTAGTCACAATAATTTACTTTATTATGTCACATTTTCATACTTTTAGTTGTATTTGAAAGAGGAATTTTCAACGAAATTTTCATCGGAAATATTTGATTTATTTATGTAAATTACACGTGTCAGTTTATTTTCGACGAAATATTCAGTCGGGCATAATTCCATCGGACTTGGCTTAAATATGATGAAAATTCTGTACAAAATAAGTCAGTCGTACATAAACTAATCCCCAATGAAATTTTCGATGGACTTATCCTCAAGACACTTATATATTTTTAACGGAATGACCGACGAAATATTTCGTCGGAATTAAACTATTTTCGACGGAATAGGTGTAATTCCGACGGAATATTGCGTCGAAGTTAGATGTTTTCTTGTAGTGTTAGCATAAACTTTTGCCTATGTTTTCCTAAATTAATTTCCAGCATAAACTCCTTCATTTGTTGCATCTTTATATAAAATTTACGATTTTCCCCTTTCTAATTTCTTAGTTTTTTTTTCTATTTAAAATCTCTTCTTCCCCCTTATTTTTCAATTTTTCTTAATTTTGAATGTTCTTATTTAGAATATGCTCCCCCTCTTTAACAAGTAAAAATATTTCTTCCACAAAAGAGTTATTCTTTTTAGTTTTTTTTTTCGTGCGTTAAATTTCTTCTTTTAATTGATAATAGTATAAAATAACACAATTTTCTCAAATTTCTCATCATAATTTGAACTTATATCCTACTATCACTACTATATTTTTTTATTTTAAAGATAAAATATGAAACATAAATACATTTTTAATTATTTTTTACAATTTTAAAACTGTTTTTAGGAATTTGGAGTATCTTTTTACTCCATGCAACCAATACAGTTAAACTATAGAATTTAATCATTTGAAATACACATCAGTCGACCCTGGGATAGTAATATTGCTCTTTTATCATGTAGGTCAGTTGTCGCTAAGAGTTTTCATATTCTTGAATTCACATCTACTTTTCTATTGAACTTGACAAATATGGAGGAAAAGGAAGCAAAAGAAAATAAAAAATAAACATAAAAATGAGAAGAATAAAAAACTATCTCGAGATGAATATAAATTCAATTATCTACACTATTAAGAATTTTACTATGAATAACAATATCTATCCGTCTATCTATCTATATTATAATAAAGTGAGTGGACCACAACTTTTTGTACTAAATAGGCCTCAAACATATTTAGAACAAAAATAGTTTTATATCAATTGAAGAACCTAAGTCTTGTAACACATTTTATACAAATCATATTTATACAATTCATAGATAAGGTAAAAACTTTAAGATAATTCTGTGTATTTTATTCAATTCTTTGAATAAGTCAAAACTGTTAAATTCCAGGTCCTTTTTATGTTGAAATTGACGTGGGGAAATAACAATTTTTTGGTGTAACTAAAAGTGAAGTTTTTTTGGCTTTCCTATTTTACCCTATAAATTTTATTTATTGACCTTTTCTCTTTTCTCTCTCCCATTATATCCGACCTTCTATTTTTTTAGTATTCCATTTTTCCTTTAAAATAAAGTTAAACAAATTAATATTTAATATAGAGATAATATGGTAAACTAAGTTATTAATACTTTCTTGAGGATTAGTTAGCAATTGCCTTATTAAATTGAATTGAATAAAATTCAAGGAGGAGATGCGAGGAATAGCTCATTAGATCCATGCCACTTCGAACTCCAAGTCTTAAGCAAACTGACATCTACCTTGCCTTGCTCTGTAGCCGGAATAGATAGATTCAAGGGGCGAAGGAAAGATAGTTCTTTGAGTGACAGAGATTCCAATTCAACTTCTCCCGCGGGGAAATCCAGCCTTTATAGTTCAGCTAGCCTATTAGGTGCTGTGTAAGAGCTCTATATTTTCATAAATGATGCCATTCCCGACTCGCGAAGTGAAGCTCAATCTCTATTCATTAGTTCAGCGCTAAGATGTAGAACTAGATCGTATATCGGTCAAGAGATCTTCAATCTAGAATTCCCTTTTTTAAATTGCAATCCTTCTTACTCTAAAGACTATGTAGGGGAATGCACTATGGGGACTCAACGTCACGATTTGTCCTCGGTCCTCCTTGCCTATTCCTACTTTCTGTCAGCTATAACTAAGTTGCTATTTCAGGGTTAAACAAACGATAAATAAAAAAGAACAAATTTTACTCTTTAAAAAAACAAATAATCTTTTCTTATAATTGACTTTAACTAAATATTAAAATTTATTAAGAGAAAACGTTGTTTGAAAATATCACGTGAAAGTGTGTTCCATGTAACTATAACATTGAAAAATAAATTTTCAACAAAAGAAACATTCTCTTGTCTACTATTTAGGGAGTATTGAAAAGATTCATGGAAAATAATTTTCTAAAGGTGCTCTATGCACATCTTTAATATTAAAAAAATAAATTCAATTAATTAGGGAGAATCTTTCTTCTAGAGGAATTAAGCTCTTGTTAAAATAAAGAGTGCATCATGTTTGTCAAATATTGGTAATGCTTTGTTTTATGGATCGGAATGTTTCTTTTAAATCTATTTCAAAATCAATGAAACTGTAAATAAATCTCTTAATCTCTCTATTTTAAATTATAAGACCAAATTTAACTTCTAAAACCCAATTTGAGATATTATTAAATTATAAATTGATAAGATTTACTAAGCTTTTGAGAAACAATAAATCTTGTAAGAGTACCCCTTTCACTTTACAAAATGAGTCTCATTTATTCAATAATTTTGTTCTAAAAAATAGTTTTAAATTTTTTGATTGGGATATAAAAGAGTAAAATACAAAAGTGCCCCATGTACTGGAGGGATATGTGGATATTACGCCCCTTTTTTTGGTCAATGCAAAACGAACCTTATATTATCTGAAAATTTGGATTGTGAACCCTATTGTGCCATGTGCTTGAACTTGTACACATGACACGTTGACATGTCAATTTAATATATTTGGGCTAAAAATTAATATCTATTCTCTCAAGATTTGAACTTAACTCCTCATACTTTTTACACTAAAAAACATTGATTACCAACTAAGCTAAGAATTAATATTATTTTTAAGAAAATTATTGCTAACACTAATAGTATTAGTACAACTTTATTAGATATCAGTAATATTATTAATAAGTTGTTAGTAATTACTGATTAATTATTAATGCTTACTTGGATAAATACTTATAATATATTATCTTAGTAACATTACTCATTAGATATTAGTATATAGTAATGGTATTAGTAACATTAATATTCTAATAGCATTACTGTTATAGCCTACATTAATATTAAAAAAATGAATCTTATTTTTTCTTATTATTTATTTTTAACAAAATAATAATTAAAGTAATGTATGCTAATAAGAATAATTTATGATAATAACAATAATACAATTGTTATAATAAATAAATAATTTAATCTTGTGACTGCATATTTTATAAAAATAATAAGTACTTTATTTATTCAGTATATTTAAATGATTGTTTAGATTTCATCTTTTGCAATAAGTAACTCCAGTGAAGTTGGAGAGGTAGAATTAATAGAATAATAAATAAATAAACAAATAATAAAAACTTACGATGATTCTTATTCACGGTCTTGACTCTTCCGACCAGTTCCTACAGGAGAATTAAACTAGACAGAGAGAAAGAAAAATTAGATTTCTCCCCTCCTCTTGTTAAAATTATCATATTTTTTCTTTAACATTAATGTATATTAATAACAATATTATTGTAAGTATATTGATATTATTAATAACATTAATATATCCTAATATCTAATAAGTAATATTATTAAGATAATATATTTTGTATTTAGCTAAGAAGCAAAATCATGTTAAAGAAAATTACTAATAAGTAATTTACTAACAACATATTACTAATAATTACTAAATTGTATTAATACTATTACTATTAGTAATAATTTTATAAGAGATAAAATTAATATTCTTAGCTTAGTTGGTAATCAAATGTTTTGTTAGTTTTGGAAGGTTTTATGTTTAAATCTTGAGAGAATAGATAATTTTTAACTCAAAGGTGTGAAATTGACATGTTAATGTGCAATGACACAATAAGGGGGTTGTAGGAACCTCTCCGGACGAACCTAATAGAGCTGTTGAGGGTGTATGCATATATCTTTGCCTGGGTACCTAGTAACATGCCAGGGATTGACGAGAAGATAGTTATACATAAACTCTGTGTGGATCCTGATCGGAAACCTGTTCGGCACAAGAGGAGGATTTTTTCCCCGGAACGACAGAAGATCATTAATAAGGTGGCTAAACTGTTGACAGCTGATTTTATCTTTGAAATTGATTACCCCGAATGGCTAGCGAACGTGGTCTTGGTCAGGAAACGGAACGGGAAGTGGAGGATGTGTATAGATTACATGGATTTGAACAAGGCCTGCACAAAATATTTTTACCCTCTACCGAACATTGATCAGCTTATTGATGCTACTTCTGGGTACGGTCTGTTGAGTTTCTTAGATGCCTTTTTGGGATATAATCAGATTTTCATGTGTAAGGAGGACATCCCAAAACGGCTTTTATCACTCATCGGGCTATATATACATACAAGAAGGTGACGTTCGGGTTGATTAATGCTGGGCCACTTACTAGAGGATGATGAACTACGTGTTCCGAAAATAGCTCGGTCGTAATATAGAAGTTTACGTGGACGACATTATCGTTAAAAGTGTTGTAGTTCGGAACCACATAGATGATTTGGAGGAGTTCTTCCAGACCATCAGGAATTACAATATACGACTGAACTCGACTAGTGTACATTCGGCCTCAAGTCGGGTAAATTCGTCAGTTATCTGGTCAACAAGAGAGGGATTGAGGCCAATCCGGAGAAGATCAAGGAAATACTAGATATGAAGTTTTCGCATACTTTTAAAAATGTACAGCGGTTTGCGGGTCAGATTGTAGCACTTAGAAGGTTCATGTCTAAATTAGCGGAGCGGTGTCTGCCATTCTTTGATACTCTGAAGGGGCCAAAGAGTGAAAAAACTTTTTAGTGAACTTCCGAGTGTGAAGATGCCAAAAGTACCCAAATTGTGTGTATAAAACACACTCATCAAATACCCCCAAACTTAAATCTTTGCTTGTCCTCAAGCAAAACAAATCTAAACTAAACAATTCAAAAACTTCTAATACAACCTAACTTGAGCAATGAATTAATAAGCCGAAAATGGTCTCAAAGGCATTAACACATAGAACTCAAGAGAACAAACAAAGTGTTGCAAGTCTAAAATTTCAGTTAGCTAGTCATACTTTGCTTAAGGCCCCTTCCGTGTGTGTGTGAGTACCCAATAGCACTACACCAATCAAGCTCGAATGAAACTAAGCAACCACATTACCTTATGAAATAATCAAAATAAACCCCAAAACAACATGCTTAACACATCACTCAATACAAAGGTGTACAAATCACAATTCCAAAAATTTTGAGAACCAAAGGCTCTAGGTGAGTGCATTTTATGCTCCATCTCAATCCTTAAGCACGCTCATATGGGCGAGTGCGTTTTACGCTCAACCTCAACCCCATGCAAAATTTGCAATAAACAATTTTCTTTCTTTAATCACAATTATAAGAGAGTGCGTTTTACGCTCTATCTCTCCTACGCATGTGTCCATGAGTGAGTGCGTTTTACGCTCCATCTCAACTCACCACATGACCATCAATTCAAACATAACAAATTTGGACACCTTGGTTCGAGTGATGTTTAAACGAGTTCTAGAGTTTATAGATATTTATCACAAGCATTCGGTTATAAAAGCCTTCACTAAGCATACAACTAGCTTAATACTCATGGGTAAGTGCATGAAAGTGAAAGGACGCATAAGCAAAATAATAACCAATAAACGATAAGCACAAAGACTAAGCAACAATTGTCTACGTCTCATGAGTTAGATTCTCTTCAAACAAGCCATTATCATAGACCATGGATTATAGTTCAAATCAAATTAAAACAATGCTCAAAGGACACATCCTAAAAATAAATTTTTTTTTTGAATAAAAAGAAAAACATACTTAAATCACACAAAAACTAAATTAAACACACAAATCCGAAGTACTACCCCCAAACTTAAACTTGACATTGTCCTCAATGTCTGATATAGGAAAAATTAAAATAGAAGACTTCCCTGAAACCGTGTCAAGCGCCATTGATATCATCTTTCAATACCTCTAAGTTGGGAGCGTACCTGAAAGCAAATGACTAAAGAAATTAAAATGCAATTAAACAACTAAAATGCAATCAAACAAAAATAAAAGCAAAACAGTAAACTTGGGTTGCCTCCCAAGAAGCGCTTGGTTTAAAGTCGTTAGCTCGACTCCTTTATTTCCCATCAATCCGGCTCAATCGCAAAATTGACCATTGCATGCCGCCTCGTTGTTCTTTCTTTGATTTGCATGGCATGCATGCCTGGTTGGTGACCTTCAAACTTCGTCTCAACCGATGGCAAGAAGAAGCTTTCCTCATTTGCATCATCAATTATTGCACTTGTGTCAAGATCGACATGAAGATCTTCTTCATGAACCAATGGGTGTTCGATGGGTTTGAAAACCTCGAATGTGACTTCTTGGTCTTCAATTTCCTTTTCATGATCCCCATTCATGATCCTCGTCTCATCAACCTCAGAATCCTCATCCACAATAAGATGTACACTCTCAAAATTTTCACTAATAGCTGCGTGCGACTCCGCGCCATTTCCTTGATCATCCACCAAGCACCCCTCTTCACCTTCCTCCATAGGGTCAATCTCAGTATCGCTAGGTAAGGTGCATTGCGGGTGAATAATGTAAGAATTGGCAACATAGTTCATGATGCTCTGCACTAAAGCTTGTATATTTGCCAACCTAACCTCATTTTGAGAGATATGACCCATGAGCTCCTCCCTCCTTCTTTCTGCTTTGTCACAACTATGCGAATTCACCAAACATTGCTCTTCACATTCCTCTATAGGGTTAATCTGTGTAATACAAGGTAAGGTGCTTTGCGGGTGAATAAGCACTGCCTCGAGAAGTTGTGCCATTTGGTTCTCGACGCTTCGTAACAATTCTTGTTTCTCAATGAACAAGGGAAGAATCTCCTCCACATTAGATGTATCCTCATGGTATGGTGGAGGTTGGAATGAAAATTCTGAATGGTATGAGAGACTTGGATCAAAGCATTGATCTTGACTGTTGTCCCAAGAAAAGCTTGGATGATGTTGCCAACCCGGTTGATAGTAGTTTGGGTAATAGTCAGCTTGATTCTGACTGTAGGCATTTTGAGTGGATTGGCCTTTAAGAGTGTCAACAGCCCTTGAAAGCGTTGCAAGATGTTCTTGCAATTGCTCAAGAAGTTTTGACGAACTTGGTTGCGTCGTCCCCTCATAATCCCATTGATAATTATGCTCATCCATTAACTGAAACAAAAAAAACAAAATAAATAATAAGCAAATTATTTACAAGTCTAAATTAAGACCAATTCGATTGTCATTAATATTGGAAAACACTAGAAGAACAATTCCCCGGCAACGGCGCCAAAAACTTGTTGGTCGATTTCGCAACCGAAAAATACGCGCAAGTATACGCGGTCAACAAGTAATAAAGTGATAAGAGAGTTGTCGAACCCACAGGGAACTGTTCTAGTGTATCCCAAGTACCAACTATATATCGTCTTGATTTTATTTAGACAAATGATGAATTAAGTTTGTTTTGTTGTTTGGTAATAATTAAGATCTATGGAAAGCGTTAAAACAATGAAATCTAATGTTAACAAGTCTAAGATTGCAATTTCCCCTAACACTTCATTTGAATATCCTAACTCTCTCATTTGAATTAATTAACAACATAGAATTGTCAACCGAGAAATCAAAGCTACTTATAAGCCTCTGTCGATGGTCAAATTCGAATCTTCCTAATGCGGCATGTAGGTATATGTCTATCCTACACACTATCAAGAGACTAATTTCAAGAACAATAACAAGACACGTGTCACTAAATCTCATTTACCGTCCCTTCAATTACCAACTTTCACATAGGAAGTCATTAAGAGTAGATTCTCCATTGGTTGCACACGGTATCTAGGTATATATCTATCCTAAATACTATCAAGTTACCTATCATTGAGGATAATCAACAAGACACACGTCACTTAATCTCAATTAATAACCCACAACAATCTTTAACTTTCGCATGATATCATAACAAGGTCTAAACACTATAATCCGTTCGTCAAGTTCATATAGGTTCCCACGGTAATTACTAGCTAGGCAATTAATATATGAAGCATAAATTATGACATACAATTCACAAATGAGTAATTAATAACAAAGAGAGAGAAATCAATTCAAACTATGTGTTGGGTTCCATTGAAATCTTAGAATACAAGCTTTAGTTCACGGTAGCTAAGCAAAACATCAAACACATGGTGTTCATCATAAAATAGAATTACAAATTCAAAGGAAAGTAAGAGATGATAAAACCCATTTAGAAGATAATCATGTGTTGCTTGTTTGGTTGATGTCAATCTCTAGCTTTTCCTCTTCATTTGGCATTCGTTTCTCTTTTAGCTCCTTAGCTTGTTGCTGGAAATTTTCTTGAATTGCAGCCCTTAAGCTATTCTTGATGAAGTATGTGCAACCTTCCAAGGTCTAGATATGCCTTGACAATCCTTTCCTTCTTGGTTCTTTGGCTTGTGCTGAGTTTTTCCTTGTATTGCAGCACTTTTGCTCTCAAATTGATGTTTTAGTCTAGCCTCCCAATCCCTAGTTGTTGAAATATGAAGCCCCAATGAGATATTATATAGTGCCTCCATGAAAACCCTAGCAAAAATCAGATTATGGGTCAAAAATCTGCCCAGATCGCACCAAAAGGCCAGCTGGAATCGCACTCAGCACGGCGTTGGCGCGCCTGCGCCCAGCGCCTGGGCCGCACGCCCAACGCCGCACGCCCACACGCTGGCTGCCGCACGCCCGTGTCGCGCGCCCGCACGCCAGCGCGCGCGCCCGCGCCCAGCGCCTGGGCCGCACGCTGGCCGCACGCCCAACTGCCGAGTGCTGCCGAGTCTGCCGAGCCCCGCGCGCGCGCGCCCAACGCCGAGTCTGCCGAGGCTGCCGAGCGCCCAGCGCCCGCGCCCGCCGCACACGCCCGCACGCCCAGCGCGCCAACACGCCCGCACGCCCAGCGCGCGCCCGCACGCCGCGCCCATGCGCCCGAGCCAAGCGCCAGCGCCGCACGCTGGCGCCCCCGTCTGCCGCACACGGCTGCACGCCAAGCGCGCCAACACGCCCGCACGCCGCGCCCATGCGCCCGCGCCCAGCGCCTGGGCCGCACGCTGGCGCCCCCGTCTGCCGCACGCCGTGCCCGCGGCTTGGTCGACGCCGCACGCCGTGCACGCCTTCCAACGCCGTGCACGCCCAACTTCCAAATGTTATCAAATTAAGTCCCGAGCATCGCCAAACATAAATTTTCACTGTGTTATCATTTGGGCACGGATATCTAGGCACGGGCTTGGCCGACGCCGTACGCCGTGCACGCATTCCGATGCCGTGCACGTCCAACTACCAAATGTTGTCAAATTAAGCACCGAGCGTCGCCAAGCACAAATTTTCATCATACTACCATTCGGGCACAGACGTCCAGGCACGGACATTGAGTCAATACAAACAACGATCCGAGCGGTCTTTATTTCAATTCCTACAAACATAATGAAAATGCATCAAATTAATATAAAAACATGTAAAAATAACTAAAAACTAATTTATGTAGAAATAAGATAAAAATACATAAAAACCACATAAAATACCTAAAGACTAGCAAATTATCAAGGCCAAAAGTACCCAAATTGTGTGTATAAAACACACTCATCAAGGGTGTATGCATATATCTTTGCCTGGGTACCTAGTAACATGCCAGGGATTGACGAGAAGATAGTTATACATAAACTCTGTGTGGATCCTGATCGGAAACCTGTTCGGCACAAGAGGAGGATTTTTGCCCCGGAACGACAGAAGATCGTTGATAAGGTGGCTAAACTGTTGACAGCTGATTTTATCTTTGAAATTGATTACCCCGAATAGCTAGCGAACGTGGTCTTGGTCAGGAAACGGAACGGGAAGTGGAGGATGTGTATAGATTACATGGATTTGAACAAGGCCTGCACAAAATATTTTTACCCTCTACCGAACATTGATCAGCTTATTGATGCTACTTCTGGGTACGGTCTGTTGAGTTTCTTAGATGCCTTTTCGGGATATAATCAGATTTTCATGTGTAAGGAGGACATCCCAAAACAACTTTTATCACTCATCGGGCTATATATACATACAAGAAGGTGATGTTCGGGTTGATTAATGCGGGGCCACTTACCAAAGGATGATGAACTACGTGTTCCGAAAATAGCTCGGTCTAATAGACGTTTACGTGGATGACATTATCGTTAAAAATGTTGTAGTTCGGAACCACATAGATGATTTGGAGGAGTTCTTCCGGACCATCAGGAATTACAATATACGACTGAACCCGACTAGTGTACATTCGGCCTCAAGTCGGGTAAATTCGTCAGTTATCTGGTCAACAAGAGAGGGATTGAGGCCAACCCGGAGAAGATCAAGGAAATACTAGATATGAAGTTTTCGCATACTTTTAAAAATGTACAGCAGTTTGCGGGTCAGATTGTAGCACTTAGAAGGTTCATGTCTAAATTAGCGGAGCGGTGTCTGCCATTCTTTGATACTCTAAAGGGGCCAAAGAGTGAAAAAACTTTTTAGTGAACTTCCGAGTGTGAAGATGCATTCCAAGGGATCAACAAGTACATGTCTTTGGCGCCTCTATTAATGAAGCCAATCCCTAAGGAATCGTTATATCTCTACTTGGCGGCAAGCTCGTTGGCGGTTGAGGCAATTCTGGTGCGTGAAACGAGCAGAAAGCAATTCCCCGTTTACTATGTTAGTCATGCTCTTCGAGATGCAGAGACAAGGTACCTGAATTTGGAAAAGTTTGCTTATACACTAATAGTAGCTAGCCGGAAGCTTAGACACTACTTTCAAGGTCGGGTGATTATGGTGTATATTGATCAACCCCTCAAAAAGGTGTTATATAAGCTAGAAATCTCGGGCCAACTTGCTGCATGGACCATGGAGTTGGGACAGCTATAAAAGGTCAGGCTTTGGACTCTTTGGATCAGCTTGATGAAGTGGTGGGCTCGGTCACTGATGCTCAACCGACACAAACTTCGTGAACTCTCTATGTTGATAGGTCCTCAACATTGGATGTCAGTGGTGTTGGGGTGATATTGACAAGCCCAGAAGGGTTTAAGGTACAGCAGGCTATTCGCTTTCGATTCAAGGCGACTAACAACGATGTAGAGTATGAGGTTATCTTGGTTGGGTTGCGATTGGCTAAAAGCTTGGAGGTTTAAAACTGTTGATTTTTAGTGATTCTCAGCTGGTAGTTAAGCAGATCGCGGGTGAATATGAAGCTCAGAGGGCAAGGATGACTAAATATTTTGTTGAGGTCAAGGATTGGCTCCACTACTTCAGCTCTTACTTTTTTCAGGGGGTAGATCGATCGAACAACACTATAGTCGATGCTTTATCTAAGTTGGCCACGACAGATGCGAGTTCTTTCAGCGGTTCGATATACTTGTAGGTTCTTGACGTTCTGAGTGTTTAGAGGACATAGGTTCTGGTGGTTAAAAGGTCGAATTGTTGGCTTACACCGTATCTGAATTACCTTAGTGATGGGGTGTTGCCTTCAGATCGAATATTGGTAAAGAAGATAAAGCATCGGAGTTCCTATTTCATCTTGATCGATGAGGATCTGTATGGGCGAGCCTTTTCTTCTCTACTATTGGAGTGCTTGATGCCATCCGAGGCGGCCTACGTCCTTCGGGAGATACACTAGGGTATCTGTGATGATCATATGAGAGCTAAGGCATTGGCTTATAAGGTGCTGAGACAGGGTTACTACTGACCGACTATGTTCCAAGAAGCTAATGATTATGTGCATAAATGTCCTAAATGTCAACTGAACAATCCTATTTTGCGTCAGCCGCTCGAGGAGTTGTCTTCGGTTTTATCGCTAATTCCATTCGTTGTTTGGGGAATTGACATCATGGGACCGTTGCCGAAGGTTAAGGGTCAGATGAGTTTCGTGATAGTGGCTATCGATTACATGACCAAATGGGTAGAGGCTAAGCCCCTTCGAAAAATTACTGAATAGGAGTGCTTAAAGTTTTTTAATGAATTTATGGTCAGTTTGGCATCCCCAGGGTTCTGGTATCTGATAATGGACAACAGTTTGTGGGTTCTAATTTGAGGAGTTCTTGTCAGATCTAAATATTCAACATCGAAAGACGTCGATAGCACATCCTCAGTCTAATGGTCAAGTAGAGGTGACGAACCGAACCCTGCTTAACGGTATCAAGAGGAGGTTGGATGAAGCCAAAGGTCGGTGGCCCGAGGAGATACTTAGTGTTCTATGGGCATATCGGATTACTCCTCAGACTATGACTGGAGATTCACTGTTCAGGTTAGCGTATGAGACCGATGCTTTTATTTCGGTGGAGATATGGTCTCCTTCGCTTCGGGTTAGTCAGTAGAAGGAGTTGTACAACTACAAGGGGCTTCGGCTCAATTTAGACCTGTTATAGGAGGTTCAGGAGTCAGCGTTGGTAAAGTTGGCTATCTATCAACGTAGGACTACTCGGACATTATAATCGAGGCGCTAAACTAAGGAGGTTCGAAGTTTGTGATCTGGTACTTCGAGAAGTTGAGTCGTCTACTCCCCAGAACAGAGGCAAGCTTATGCCTAACTTGGAGGGTCCTTATGAAGTTATTATGGTGCCAAAGCCCGATACTTATCGGTTTCGGGCTATGGATGGGACGGTAGTTAAAAACACTTGGCATGCTGGGAAGCTTCGGAAGTATTACTAATAAGTTATGTTATTTCATTTTTACAATCGTGTAATCTCGTCAGTTTATCGATAAAGTTATTTCTATTGAGACAGTTCTAGCAAAATATTTTTCATTCCATTTAATTGTATGTACATGAGTAGTTTCTTACACAGGAATAATAAAAAAAATGTACAGTTACTGGTCAAGCAGGGGGTGAGGGAGGTTCTTCGGCTTCATCCTTTTCATCAGAGGAGTCAAGAACTTTCGGATCGAGGCCAGCCGTCTGCATCGTTTCCTTTATCCTCGCCTTAGCATCCTCGTAACCTTCGCCGAACTGTCGGACAATGTCTCCAGTCAGCTCGGGAGATATCTCGTATTCAGAGATGACCTGATGTCTAAAGGCTTCCGTCAGGTGACCTTCGCTCATAATTCGTTCGTAGTCTTCCTTTAACTTGTTGCCTGCATCTATCAGGTTCATCATTTTGTCGTGCATCTTCTTGGCGTGACTCTAAAGATTGTCCATAGCCTTCTAAAGAGCGTCGTTATCAATCTTCAATTCGTATCGTTCGGCCATGAGTTATTCTTTTTGTTCATTAAGCTCGGAATGCTGGCTTTTCAGCGTGTTCAGCTCCCGCATCAGCTCTTCAGCGTGAAAAATAGTGTTGGTGTGTTAGCTATGTTCGGTTTCCAGGTCGATCTTAGTGGATTTAACCTCAGCTCGAAGGCGTTCGACTTCGGCTTCAAGCACTTTCTCCTTCGCGATGATGGCGGAGAAGTGGCAGAGTGTCCGGTTGAGGGTAGCCAAGGCCTAAAATATAAAGCAACAATTAGTAGTGTGGGGCGTATAATTAATTGACGTAGGTTTTGTGTGTGTGGACTTACCGACCTTGGTGCATTACGGTTGTAAGGATGAGCTGTTGAGGGGAGTGGTCTTCGAATCTCTTTTCGTCCTTAGGAAGGGTGAAGATTTCGTGTAAAGAGAAGGGGTAGTTCTCTGTTGTTCGGGCCACAAGGTCAATGTGGCAAGGGCATCTTGAGTTGAAGTTGGTGGTGTAGATGGGGATGAGGTTGGTTCGTGTGGGCGATTATTTTGGGGTTCAAGACAAGGTTTCTTAGGAAAAGATTTGGTGGAAAGTTGTTCTATTTCTTTTCTCTTCTGGGGTTCGGGTGTGGTTTATCACGATGGTTCGGAGGCAATGGATTTTTGGTTCAGATAAGTGGGGGGTGTTTGGGATAGAATTATCCCTGACCTCCACTTTTTCTTAAATAAGGTTCTTTTTTCAGCAGAGGTCAGTTTTGCGGTGTTCTTTCTGGTTGGTGGAAGAGTTGGCATTGGGACAGTTGAGACCTATTTTACTAGAATGGGGGCTTCAATTTCTTGGATTTGAAGGGGGGTGTTGGTGGCAGCTTTAGGAGGTTGTTCAGTATGGAGAGTGGTTTCTTGTGTAGGTTCGGAGGATGGTTCAAGGATGTCTTCAATAGGTAACGCTGCATGAGATGATTGGCTGACTTCCATGGTTGTTTACTACTTAAAGAGGGATATTACGAAAATAAGGGTGTTAAAATATTGACTGAGGTTTAATAGTTTTTGTATGTAAATGGGAGGTTCAAAACTTACATTTGTGGTTGTATAGCCATAACTGATTAGACAACAGATCTATTGGTCAGTCTTTTGTCGGTACCTTGGCGTAGGGAGCTCTGAGTGTGTCAACTCGATCTCTAGAGAACTTGTCAAACACAAAGTTAGCCTTTGAGGAGTTGGCCCAACCTGGGAGAAGATGGGTGTCGGGTCCTCTGATGTAGAACCAGTTGGAGTGTCATCCTTTATTACTGGAAAGGGTTTTCATCTAAGTCCGTTTGTTCGGTTGTTTGTTCAGCTATCGGAAACCCCGTTCCTTGGAACGGCCCAGGGAGAACAAGGCGAAGAAAAAGTCCATGCAGGGTGGGACACCGCAATTATGGTAGAAGGCAATGAAGCAGATTAAGTGTATATATGAGTTCGACACAAGCTGTGCAAACCCAATTCCCACAAAACCAAGGAAAATGGAGATGAATTCGTGGAGGGGGAATTGAACCCCATATTTTAGTGCATACAAGGGGATGACAGTCCATTCGTCGGGGCGCTGATACATTTTCTCGTTGAGCTTCGGTGCACATAGTTCATACACATTCGGGATAAGATATTGTTGGCTATTTCTTGAAGGGTTTGTTTGTTAATAGAAGATCAGGTGTTGATATGGGAGTAGGCTTTTTCGGATTAGTACTTCTCCATCATTTTCATTTCTGCGATTTTAGCTTCAGTTCGAGCTGGTGACGGAGTATCTTCTATCGCAGGGGGAGGAAGTTGTGGTTTGGGGGGGGGGCAGTAGTAATGGTGGTGGTGATGACGGTGGTGTTTGTGGTGGTTTGAGTCTCTGGGGTGGGGTTGGTGTTCACTGGTGTTACTGTTACTTAAATGGATGGATTTGTGGTGAGGGTTTCATCGACGGAGGTTGGGGGTTAAGTGGAAGTGACGTCTGCCATTGTTGATCGGAAAAGTAACGGGAAATGTGGTGATGTGACAGGAGAAGAAGATTGTGACAGAAAGGAAATTGCTGAACGCTCTGAGAAGAGTTTTGAAATCTCAAATTTGGTGAAAATGGTTGTTCGATTTGGAGGGGAGGGGTTTTTGATGTGACAGACCCCTCATCTTTGCACGTTTCTCTAAATACGACGCAGTAATGATGATGGTGAGCCCCAATTTGGCACGTGGAGCGAGGGGGCGTTTGTTCAATTTAAATATTTGTACCATACTAATTAGGAAGTTATGTACTCTCTTATTATAAGTTTATTAAACTTATAATAAGAGAGTGGGGGGCAATGTTGGGGCGTGATTTAGTGGGTCTAGATGGTTTGGTGAGACTTATCCCACGTACGTGGAGGTATATTTTAGTCAGGAAGTTTGACTTTTAAAGGATCTCAAGTCGTGATTTTATTTGACTTTCAACTCTTAAGAAAACAGTCCGGATTAATTTCAACTTATTTTCTTTAAGGAGATTGACTTCTATCCTAGAATGGTAACTATCATGATAAGGAGTCCTATTATAATTCGAGGGCATATGTTAATGAGGTGTGATCAACTATAAATATACATCTATACCTTAATTCATAGGTAATGACACTTTGAGCACTAAATTTTCAAGTTTCTATTGTTAACTTATTTTCCAGCCTGTACTTATTCTCATATAGGAATTATCTTCCGACGACCCAAGTCATCAGCTTCCTTAATGTGATTTTGTTTCTGTGTAAGATTTAATACGTTATTTAGTGATTGAACGTGTGAACAGATCTTAACGTTAACACTATACATATGTAGCAGTGAGAGACAAAATAAGAAGGGAAGACGAAGCATGCACTTAATTACTTGGCTGCCACCTCCGTTGAACTTAAATGGAAGTTGGTGGAATTATTTCTTGATGAATTTTCAACTTAACATAGTACATATTACTGTGTTAGAATAAATTTAGTCATCAGTTCGACGCGACATTTTGACAAAACATTTGACTTATTTTTTTGGGTCCACAGGAGGAATTTATTTATTTTTTTGACTTTAATCGAAGCTAAATGAAAAAAAGCAATCTGGTTCTAACATGGACCGTCTACCAAAAAAATGATAAAAAAATCTTTGCTGCATAAAAAGAGCTCTATTTTGATCTTTTAAAATTACGTACTTTGTGATATTTTTAAATTTTGATATTAATTTTTTTGAATTTTAATCCGTACACTCGTTAATATTAATAACCATTAATTGTAAAATTTTGTTATTTTTAATATATATATATACACACACATATTTTGAACCAATATTATTTTAGAGGTACTTTTCATCTTATGGCTCAGTGGTACATTTTTATCTTTTGCCTACTTGAAAGGTAGACTAGAAGTACTTGTGACCTTACACAATGAATTTGTTCGTTTATACGGTAGCGATAGCGGTTGCGACAGTAGCAGTGTTTTACTAACGCTGCTAAAAGTGTTTGAAAAATTATAATTTTATTCGTTTATAATCAACTTATATTTTTAAAATTATAATTCTTATTCGGCTAGAATTACAGCAGTCGTAGTTGAATGGTGCAAAATGACCAAAAAAAACATGATTTGTTATATCGTATAAATATATGATAATAAATTAATTATGTAATCATACCAAAATAATAGTTTGTTGAAAGAAAATTAATATATTATGTAATATTATTTTTCATTTGGTATTCTATTATTATATAATAATAATAATTATAAATGATTTATTAATATAACTAATTTAGTCACAATAATTTACTTTATTTTCCTAAAGTTTGCACCACCAAACCAAGTATTGAGTTACTTAAATCTTAAAAATTATTAAAGTTAATTTATATGGTCATAATGAAATAATAATCACATAATAGTTAATATAAATAATAAGAATTATAATAAATAGTCTAATAATAATAATAATAATAGTAATAGAATAATGATAATCAATTATACAAAAAATAATGAATATGTTCGTACTTATTTATTTATATTTGAGCTGAAATAAAGTTATTTAAAAGTATTATTAAGCATACATTTATTTTATCTGAGCACATGGTCCAAATTTATTTGCAAATTTATTTTTGTGATTTTGTTAGACAAACTCAAGCTCAAATTAAATTAGTAAGATTTTTAAATAAAAAAAGAAGATAATTATTATTGGAAATGAGGACATAAAATATTGTTTAGAATGAACACTACAATTTTGTAATTAGATGATATTTCTTATGAGGCACTTTTTAAATAGTGCATTATAAAAATGTGTATTAAAGTATTTTTAATAAAGTGTCTTATTAAGATTTATTTTTAGGGGCACTTGTACGTATAAGCCATTATATATATATATATATATATTATTTTTTATTTTTATTTTTATTTTTATTTGGGTTTTACTTTTTAATTTCCACTAGAATTTTATTTGGCGCAATTCAGAAGAGAAAAAAAGAGTTCGACTGAAACTCTTATTTCCCGCTTTCCCGTCTTTCCCTCCTCTCTTTCTCGGCATATCCCCACGTTTAGCTGTGAAAATCCGCACAGATTTTTCTATGATTTTTTCCCAACACACGCAGGAGAAAATCACAGTTTTCCCCAATTTTGCTTTAGTCTTTATCTTCAATTTCTTTCTACCGCGCGGAAAGATAATCAGTCATCAATTCTGCTCCAATACTCCCTAATTCTGCTCAAGCTTCCGGTATTCTCAGGTACCAAAAACAGCTATTTAATCTAATTTACTACTCTTCGTTATATATATATATATATATATAGTTTGTAATCTTTATGTTGAAATAGTCTATTGTAACTAGCAACCTATGAATCTAGAAATACAAAAGAATTCATCCCTGCCGGCTTTCTTCGATGTTTGGTTTATGTCCAGCTTTTGTATCCATTTTTTTTTTCGCCTATGAAGTGTTTGATGAAATTTCTCAGTGAAGGTGAGAAGGTTATTGAAATAACGTTAAGCATGAAATTAGTTTTTACTTTTTTTGTCACTCCCAATTTTGTGGATGTTATTTAGAATAAGTATTTTTGTATATGTGTGTGTTTGTGTGTACATGTGTGTGTGTGTGTGTGTGTGTGTGTGTGTGTGTGTGTGTGTGAGCATGTGCTTGGCGACAAGAACTAGTTTTAGTGGTGTTAAAATGCAGCGACCATCTTCACAAGTTGAGGAAGATTTGAACTTTTGATCTCCCTTTCCTTTGTGTTTGACAGAGAAACATGATTAAATTTGTATAGGAAATAATAGTCTAGTGAATAGAGAAGAAGCTGAACTAACAGGAACTTCTTACTGTCATGTTTTCCACTCTTAGTGTTTACAACCAACAGGATAGAACAGAGTGTTTTGTGTACATTCTTTCACAAGCTTTACTTGAATCACTCTTCATGAATGAAATTATATTTTCCGTCTCTTTGTTTTTCCATGTCACATTTTCATACTTTTAGTTGTATTTGAACGAGGAATTTAGAGTATGATCTTCAATTGAATCCATTTAATAGATAATATTGGATTTTATTATGCAAAAAATAGTAAACAAAAACATAAATTTTTATAATTCAAAAAGTTTATGGAATGGTGGGAATAGTTGAGTTTTTTATTGGAGAGCCTACAATTGTTTTCCCAATTCTGACTAAAATAACTTGTATGAAACTTCCATGTAGGTAACAATTGCATTAACCAAATCTACTGAATTGGCTTAGTCTGTTTGTCCTAAAACTAGGCACTGCTTTCAAGCCGTCTTCTCTTTTCTTGTAACGAAAAGGTTTGGCTTTTGTTTGTCAAATGTGAATTTCCTGTTTAGTGAAGGGTACAAGAATATTCCCCTGGTTTTGGAATACAAGGCATTAGTGGTATTAACAATGAAAGAATATTTAAGATTTTAAGGTAAAATTTTGTAAAACACTTGTGGCCAATTCTATAACAAAATACCTTGATTGCATAGTTTGTATAAAAGGTGAAATTTTTATTAAGTCCCTGGTAGTGGCAAACAGAATTTTTACTTTGCTTAAAACTTTTAAAAGATAGAAATTGGGTACTTATTAATAAACACAAATTATGTTTTTAAAGAGGCAATTCCTCATTTTAACTTGATACTGCTGCAAATCCTTCATTGGTAGTATCGCTCAAACTTTCTTTACATCGTCAACCAAATTGAATCCAATCTAGCCATTGTAGAAAGGTTTAATACCATTTTTTGCAATTGCTCCAAGTGCCTTGGCTAGTTTTTTATTGTAGCAGATATCTCCTAGCTGCAAGAGGCTCTTATTCAATGTAAATATGGCACTAAGCCCCTTGTCTTTCATTATACCTGATTCTGTTCTCACCATCTGCATGTAGAGATATGGCGAAATTTTGAATCCCTTATGAGCAAGACGCTCAGCTGGCCTTACAAGTCTCTTCCATGGAAGCCTTGTATGAATATATATGTTCTTGTATGTATGTGTGCGTGTGTGAGAGCTTAGCTCCTACATCCCCACACTCGGGTTGAACACAAGGAGTTTGTTTGCCACAAACAGTATCTGACAATACTTTTCATATATTTTAATTCTAAAATTTTATTTGTGTGTAATCATACGTAGTTCACCTATCATATTTTGTATGCTTATATAATATAGAATACTTGTCTTGAAAGTTGAAAATCTTAAATTTATCAGATTTCAGATTATTCTCTAATGACTTATTGAACTAATACTCTATGACCAACTTTTTTTATTTAGTATTTTTTTATTTTAATCTTAATATTACATTTATTGTATTTTGGGGGGGTTTACATTTATGTCAATAAGCCTAAATTTTTGTGAAACTATATGTATCTTAAGGTTATATGTTAACTAAAATATTTTAAATTTTTACAAAATGAAACTAGTGAACAGGGTTGGTATTTGCAACAATTGAACAAATTTTTTGACGTTCATTCTGTAACCGTAACAGTTGAATGCATTTTTTAATATTTATTCAGTAAATTAGCCAGACGTGAGTCAAGTTCACCTTTGTTATGTAATTCTAATATTTTTTTTCTGGCTATGGAAGGGAAATAAATTTTTTTGGTTTGTTTCTGTGAGTGTTCTTGTGCGTCTGCTTAAACCAATGTACTAGAGCTTGACTTTTACTTGGACAAGTGAGCCAGACTCAAACTTTATTGACTTTGCAATTTTTTGAGTGTGCTTGATCACTTAATATGCAATCTGACTTGGCTTGGTTGCACTCCTAAAATTCTGTATTTGAACAATTTCTACTGGAATGACTATATTGTATTAAACAATAAAACCTCTTTTTCCAAGTAATAGTAGGAAATCTTGTTATAACCTGGCTTTTACATACTTCATATGCAGGTGGCCTGGATGAGTGAGTGAGTGATAGGGTTTTGTATGATATTCTAATTCAAGCAGGGCGTGTTGTTGACTTGTATATCCCACGAGATAAGGAAACAGATTGTCCAAAAGGTTTTGCCTTTGCAGAATATGAAAGTGAAGAGATTGTAGAATACGCTGTCAGGCTATTCTCTGGTCTCCTGACCCTCTTCAACTGGACGTTGAAATTTGCGGTATATCTGAATCATCCTCTTCTTGAATAGTTGACTTACATCCATGTCTCCAATCTTATTATCATATAGTCTACATTCTACAATAGCATATAATACTAGAATTAACGAGTTGGATTTTTGATTATTCACGTTTATTATTTTTACCAGCTATATCATATGATTACTTGTTAGATTCCTTTAATGCTTCTAGAGCCTCAAAGTTCATGTTATTGTTAATGCGAGGGAAAACGCATTGAGCAAAGATGCTT
The DNA here is from genome assembly GCA_034770075.1 of Aralia elata. Classification (NCBI taxonomy): domain Eukaryota; kingdom Viridiplantae; phylum Streptophyta; class Magnoliopsida; order Apiales; family Araliaceae; genus Aralia; species Aralia elata. The sequence continues at coordinate 30,335,406 of CM068381.1, forward strand.
CTGTCATTTCACAAAAGAGGTTGGTGGATTTATTTTTCCACTTTTCTGTGAAGTGATGGATGCTCAGCTTGCTTAAACCTTAGATTTTGTTAGCTGCTGATGGGCTGGCAGCAGCCAACGCACGCTTCTGTGAATAGTGTAAACTATGCAGGAGGCAAATTAATAGACTGACCTATTTTTGTGACTTAGTTTATTTGTTTTTGTGCTAATTAGGCTGACCTATTTTTGTTCTAGTTTACATATATATTGATGCATGGACTTTAAAAAATAGATATCTGGGCAAGACAAGCCCTCTCCCAACTTGCCAATGGCAGGCACACACCCACGTTAAAGTTTGGTCAAAAGTAAGACCTCCGACTATACCATATAATGCTAGGTCTGGTGTATAGATATTATACTAGAAAATGTAACTTTCATTTCTCTCTCTTTGTAAGCCGTTATATTGCCTTATAACTTTCTGATAGAAATGCTCATTTACATGATATTTATTTTATTTTATACATATCAGATTAGTTAAATAGGTATTGCATTTGATAATCCATGAACTTGCTAAACACAAGACCTGTTTAATGAAATGTAGGTCAAATTCATTTTTTTCCTTATGGCTGTGTTTATTTGCAAGGATTATACTTAGGATAAGACTATTAATCCCAAGTGTCTTGTTTGTTTCCATATTTAGACTTGGGACTATTAGTATAAAATGACTTAATATGGGGGACTATTTAATATCATGTTCAACCAGGTATTATAATCCTGGGATTATAATCATAGATTATATGGATTATAATCCCGAGATTATAATCTTTACAAACAAACATGGCTTAAGAGTATTATCAATTCTTCTGAAATAGTTGCAAAAGGAGTTGTTAATAGCATGGACTCGACCACGAAAGTTGGAGGAGTAGATTTGGGTCCTAATTGGTGTGAAGTGAATATTCAAGTTCCAATCAACGGGATGAACAACTTATAAGACCATATGATCTTTTCGATAATTGGAGATGCGATTGGTGCACCTATTGCTTGGCCTCTTTTTTTGGTATGCTAATCCATGTATATATTATTACATATTTATTTAACTCTTATCAAAAGTATTTTGTATTTATTATTTGTACTTTTAATTTGAATGCAAGTTGCGTTAGATGAAGATTTTTGATAGTGGAATGATGATTGTTAAATACGAACAACTGGGAGCAACTTTGGTTTTCTATTTTTTCGCGTTTAAACTTTAATAGACATATTTAGATTTGTAGACTAAATTTTAGTTATGGACTTGTGTTTTATTTTATGTTCATCAATTGCAAAGTATGAATTTGAAATAAATAAAGTTGTGCTTTTTATGACTTGATACTTTGTTTGAATTTTATCATTTGCTGGTACTTAGGATGGATGTTGTTTTATGATATACACATTGGAAACTGCATCATAATATAAATGAAAGTTGTATTATGAGTCTCGAAGTGCATCATTGGTAGTTACACATTACATTTAGTGATGGTCTAACTGTCTTTTAAAATTTTATATAGCATTTAGAAGTGCCTCATGGTGGTTGATATAACTAATTTTTGTACTCTAAGAATACATTGACGGATGCTCCAAAAATATTTTATGAGGCACTCAGTTGGTAGTTACAATTATGTATAGTAGCTATTTCAAGTGCTTCTAAAAGTGTTTATGTTGCGTTTAAAAGTGCCTCATAATGGTTGATGTAATCGTTTTTTTTGTAGTTTTTAGATGTATTTTATAATGCCCAAAAATATGTTATCGAGGCACTCCAAATTGTAATTTCAGTGTTTATTATACTAACATCTCAAAGTGCCTCATAAGTTTATTGCGATTGCTCAAGTTGTGGCACTTGTGTTATGTCCTCTTTATGTAAAATGCCTCCATAGACTACCTATGGAGACATTTTTGAGTGTCCCTATAACCCATATTTTTTGTAGTGGAAGATATTTATTATTAGAGTTAATTGATGTTTTGGTCACTGTACCAGGGGTAGATTTTCATTGTGGTTATCGAATTTTTTTTGTTACAAACGCATTACTATACTTGAAAAAAGTTATAAAAGTGAATGGAAGTGCTGATTAGACTAACGATTAACATGTGTTAATTATGTGGCAGATGAGATCCTCTTTTACGTGGATCAGGAGGGAAATTTCCCTCTAATATTACATTGGCCTCATCAATTAACCCTCGTTACACAGAACAGTTGAGACTAAAAAAATTTCTAGCCGAAGATCATCTAAGCAAGTTCTGAGCGATTTCCTCTGAGAGATTTGTGAGATTTATGAGAGATTTACGAGGTCGGTTGAAGAAGAAATCTCGTTCGTATGCAGGTAAGTGAAATCTACTCTCAATTTCTTCCGATCTCAGTTCTAGGGTTTAAAGAAAATTGGGGTTTTTTGATTTTTTTGAAATTTATTGGATGTAATTAGTAATTTCTTGGTCAAACACCCTCTAAATAGTTAGTAATATATAGATAACCTCCAATCCATGTTTGTTACTCAATTTGTGGTCCCTGTGGTCCTCTTTTGTTGTTTTCTTGTACATAATTTAGATGGTTAAATTATTTGATGGTAGCCTTGCTTTGTCGGGAATGCATGTTAGGTTAAGTATAAAGTATTCTCTTGTGGCCCTGTCTTGTCTCCTATTTTATGTATTTGCATATGTTGACAGTGTAGTGTCTCTTTATAGTTATAATTCTTCATTATTTTTTGTAACTTATTAATTTGATTCTCTCAGTTATGGTGGGAAGTTTAAGGATCTGCCAATATATCATTATGATGGTGGTATTACAAAAACACTTAAAATGGATGTTGATTATCTTTGTCCACAAATAATATGAGTCTATGGTTGAACATTTTAAATATGATAAGGACTCTATAGTTTACTATAAAGAAAAATGGACTTCCAATGACATATGACCTTAGAAAATTGAATGATGATGAAAGTATTAGGGCTTTGATAGCAACTTCCATAGGTTATGATTATATTAATTTATATGTTGATTATGGGGATAATATTCTAGAGTATAATGAAGAGGAAAGCCAAGAAAATGAAATTAAAGGGGCTAATAATGAAGGGGCTAATGATAAAGGAGATTTAGCTTTGATTTCTAATGACAATGATTACTATGACAATGATGGGTTTAGTATTGATGAGGAGTATATTGAGGCTAAAAAGAAGTCAAGGAAATATAGAAGAGAAGTGAAAAATAATAGGGAGCCTAATGCATTAGAAGATGCAGATGAGTTAAATGAGAGTGAACATGAGAATGATAAAAAGAGTGACAGTGATACTGGTAATGAGAATGAAAATGTTGAAAATGCTCACCTTAATTCACCTAATTCACCTCAACATGAACTGGAAAAAGAAGCTGAAAATGAACATCAACTTCCAAATGTAGATGAAAATGTTACAAATAGTGAAGATGATTATAATGGGGATGATAATAGTGAATGCAATGGTGGGCAGTGAGAAAGTGAAGATGAGGATAGTGACAAACATTATACACTAAGTGAGGAGAGTAGTGAGGAGGAGCAGGAGATGGAAGTTATAGTTAGGGATAAAAGGAGGAAGAGGAAAGTAAAACCTAAGTTTCAAGTTATACTTTTGACTTTAACACAAAAACGAAACATATTAAGTTTAGTGTTGGCTTGCAGTTCAGTTCTAAAGAACAGATGAAACAAGCTATTAGGAATTATGGGATTGGCAAGGGTAGGACAATTAGATTCAAAGTAAATGTTGGGAAGAGGTTTCAGATTGTGTGTCAGCCTGGATATCCACGGAACATGTGAATTAACACTGTTGGAGACTCTGATACTTTGCAAGTTAAAAGAATTAATAATTTTCATACTTGCATAAGGGCATTGCAAAATAAGTGTGTCAATACTAACTGGCTTGCAGACTTTTATGGAAACAGGATTAGAAAAAAATCAGATTGGAAGTTAGTTGATATGCAAGATGAAATAGCCAAAAAATTAAAGGTAAATGTGTCATTGACTTCACAGGGTAAGGGAAATGTCTTTAAGAAATGTTGGTGAATTGTTAAAGAAACACTATGAGAAAGTCTGGGATTATGGGACTTATTTGATAAAGAGCAATAATAAAAACATAGTTGATATTAAGGTTAGATGAGACAATCCAAACAACAAGCCTCAGTTTTAGAGGTTTTATGTATGCTTTGAAGAACTAAAAAGGGGATGGATTGAAGGGTGTAGGCCTATCATAGGTTTAGATGGTTGTTTTTTGAAGAATGTGATTGGGGGGAAACTATTGTCTGCTGTTGAGAGAGATGGTAATAACCAATTGTACCCAATAGTATGGGTCATAGTAGAGAGTGAGAACAATGATAGTTGGGGATGGTTTCTGCAGCTGTTGCTGGGAGACTTGGAAGGTAATGATGGAGTTGGTTGGACCATTATAAGTGACCAGCAAAAGATAATTACTTCTTATTTTCTTTTTTTTACATGAATTTTATTTAATTATAATTGTTATATATGCCCCCATTGACTACTTTATTTTCTGGTCTGTGGTTGTAGGGTTTGGTTCCAGCAGTTAGGGAGTTATTTCCTTATGCTGAACACATGAATTGTGCCAGATATAGTTTTGCAAACTAGAGGAAAAGATTCCCTACTCAAGCCTTGCAGTTTGCATTCTGGGAAGCATCTATGGCCACCCATATTGTGCCATTCAAAAAAGCTATGAAGGAGATAAAAAAGTTATCAAAGGAAGCACATGACAAGTTGCTTGAGCAAGACCCCTTTTTGTGGAGCAAAACTCATTTCCAAACACATTCCAAGGCAGACAATGTAGAGAATAACATAAGTGAGACTTTAAATGCATGTATTATAAAGTTTAGATAGATGGCTTCATTAGACATGTTAGAGGAAATAAAAGTCAAGTGATAGTTAGTCTAAACCAAAAAAAGGAAGAAATGCTTAAGAGGGAAGAAGCTATATGTTCTAGGATAAGGAAAAAGTTAGACATTCAAATTGAGAATGCAGTTGTCTGTGAACCATTATGGGCTGAGAATAGAAAGTTTCAGGTAATATAAGAACAAAATCTCTCATATGTTTTTATAATTTCAGTTTGTTACAATGAAGAATTTATGTAAATTTTGGTGTTTACATTGCAGGTTAAGTGTCATAGGGATTAGTTTGTGGTTGATCTTACAGAGAAAACATGCACATGTAAGGTTTTTAATCTAACTGGGATCCCAGCCATACTATTAGTGCTATCAGTTTTATGAGGGAGCCAGTAGAAAATTATGTCAGTCATTGGTTTAAGAGAGAAACCTATTTGAAGTGTTACAGTAATCTCTTAGAGCCAGATAACAGTTTCTAGGAGGAGACTGGATATGAAAAGATGTTGCCACCACCAATCACAAGGAAGCTTAGAGGAAGGCCTCAAAGACAAAGGAGGAGAGAACTGTGGGAGAGTGAAAAGTTTCCAAGAAGAATTACAAGAAGGGGAAGAACAATGCATTGTACCAAATGCAGACAAGCTGGACACAATAAAAGTAAATGTCCCAATTCCAATACACAACCAACTGAAGCTTCAAATGAGCCAATTGAAGGCGAAATTGTGCTAACTGAAGGAAGTGGATCACAAAGGGTAAGCAATTATGTTTAACTCATAATGTATATGCAATTATGTTTAATAACTCATAGTTGTGACCTAGAAAAATATACATTTCATGCATTTTCAGTACCAGTGTTTGGTTGGTGTATGTCATTTTACGAATATGTTAGGGAAACAAGGATAAGGGAAAGAGGAAGGCTAAGAAAGGCGGTAAGGGGAAGACCAATGAGAGTGAGAGTGGGATACAAAGAGTAAAGTTGCCAATAAGAAGAAAGAAATGGCAACTTCTTGTTGGATTTGGGACTTATATGCTTCCAAATAGGAATACAATGTTCTAGTTGGCAACCAAGGCTATGTTTTTGTAAATAAATAACAATTTTCCTAGAAGTGATGTTTTACATAGGTTCATTCATGTCTAATTCTCGAGCTCCAGCAACAACTACATTGCCAGCAAACAACACACTTACAACAACTACATTACTAATAAACAACACACATCCAGTAACAAGTGTACCACTCCAGACACCTCCTTTTATGAGTAGAAACAGACACAATGTAAGTGTTAATGCTCTGATTGAAGTTGTTGCAAAAAGGAGAGATGAGATAGGTAACAGTCAACAGTTAACTGCAAGCAATACATTCAAAAGGCCAAAGAAGAAAGAGGCAAAGAAATAGGGGAATCACTTTTATTTCTTTAACTTTGACATTATGCTCTTAGCCATTAATTAACTGTGGGTTGGTTTATTTTTGGTATGTCTGTTATGTTGAGATTTTGTGTATTGGACTGCAGCTGGAATTGTATATGACTTTTATATTTGTCATTGTAGACTGAATTTGTGTATTGGGATGAATATGGTATTATTTGCAAGTTAATGCATATGGCTTTTTTGGTTTGTGTTCAATTTTAGTTTTGCAAGTAGGTTTGGTTAGTTTTTCTTTGTTCCTTTTAATTTTGCAAACATCTCACAACCCAAATTTCAATTCTTGACAGCAAGACTTGTGCTATGTTTTGTCTTGTGCTCTGTTTTTTCCCTTTTTGAAACAGAGCATCATGAACAAAGTATAATATAACATAGTATCTCAATCCATTAGGTTCCTAGTTCAGAAAAACAACAACTTAATTAATCCTACAAACTCAAAATTCTTTTCAATTCAACCTTCATTGCAAGCTTAATCCATAATGCTAACTACATACCAAAATCATTCATTACATTCCCAAAACATTACATTCATTTAAATCTTCCTAATTCACTTCATAAACATGATGAGAAAGCATGAAAGTCAAGATATGACAAGCAAGAAAATTAACTTTTTTTCTCTAGCTGCAGCTTTGTTAATTGCACTCTTCAATGTCTTAACTTCTCTCTCTAATTTTTTGATTTTCACTTCATGCCCAATTGGAATGTTCAACTTTATATCAATTTTGTGAAGTTCATTTCTTAATTGATCAATAACCTCCTTTGATCTTGGAGTAAAAAGGGCATACCATTTAAAAATTCACAATAAACATTCTTATCTTGTGTAGACAAAAATAAATATATAAGTAATTTAAAAAAAAACCTAAATTAAGTATTAACAATTTATGCAATTAAATACCAAAAATCCACAATAAGCATTCTTATCACGTGTAGACAAAAATAAATATATAAGTAATATAAAAATACCTAAATACACATTAAGCTAATTATCTCGATGAATTCATTGATACAACTATGCAATTTAAAAAACTACAATGAGATTTTCAAGTAGACCATACCTTCAACTGAAACTCATGTTACCAGGCCAAAAGCAGAAATTCAATGCGTCCAAGACAAACAAGTATTAACAATTTATGCAATTAAATACTATATATCTACTACATCCTACAAACCTCCTACTCGGACTCGGGTGTAATGTTCTAACCTTTCAAGCTTCCAACATTCATGCAATTATTCCACAATAGCATTCCATTGGAAGATAAGGCCTTTGCCATTATATTTGATCAGATGAAGATATCTCATCTATGTCATTTTCATGAACATACATTCCAGATGAAGAATTCATGGGAACACAATACGAATTAGAATGGGCAAAAAGGAAAGGAAGCTAAGAAAAAATTGAGCCAAGCAGAATCGCAGCAACACGAATTTGTCGTCGGAGAAGAAGCCGACAAACAAGTCATTGACGCAGATGAAACAGAGCAGTAATTGAGCTAAGCAGAATCGCAACAACAGAATCGATCGTATCCCTAATGTTGTTTCCCAATTTCTGAAGTTTGTAACATTCGACTATATGTTATTAAGTGTCATGTGCTCTGCATACACATGGCAAAATTAACTCACCCATCAGCAATTAAGCCTCACATGATATGCACGGTAACGAATTTTCGTCACTTTTTTTGGACGGAATGTTAACTAATGACCACTTTGTAACTATTTTTGAGTATAGTAATGCGTTTGTAATAAAAACATTCGGTAACCATAATGAAAATCGACCCTTAGTACAGTGACTAAAACATCAATTAACCCTTTATTATTGAGAATGAGGATTATTGAAGTCCAATTTTTTTTCTCTTTTCGCCATTTTCCCCAGATCATTCCTTCCCCTGTTTCCCCACCCTCACCTCTTCTTCTTCTGTTATCTTCATGGTACCTCTCAATAATACTCCTAATAATAATAATAATATAGTTATAGAACTAAAGAAATAAAAAGATACAAGATAGAAGTTTTTAGTGAATTTCTTTGTGGTTTTTCTTCATCTAATAAGTTGCCTTTTATAGGTAATAAAGTGAAATACAAATTCAACAAGGATCATCAAATCATGAACTAGACCAATGGCCTAGTTATAACCCTATTGACTTGAGATATTTAGGAAATCATATAATATTATAACATTCCCTTTTGATTTCCTAAGATAGAAGATTATGTCTCATTAAAAGCCTTACTAAGAAAATCTAGTGGGAAAAAACTTAGTAAAGGGAAAAAGAGTACATATCTTTTATATAAATATATTATACTTTAATTGACTGTCTCATTAAAACCTTGCCAGGAACCCATTGGGATAAAAAAAACTGTGACTAAGGAAAATGAGTAAAGTCTCCTCCTCAAATGGAATTTATTACTCTTTGATGAAATGTCGTGATAAGTCTTTCTGTCAACGCATTCCGATCTTATTCTGAAGTTTTGCAAACGTTGCATTTGGTAGTGACTTTGTGAATAAGTCAGCTAGATTATCACATGATCGAATTTGATGCACATCTATATCATCCTTCTTTTGCAGCTCATGTGTGTAGAAGAATTTAGGTGAAATGTGTTTTGTTCTATCTCCCTTGATGTATCCTCCTTTAAGTTGAGAAATGCATGCAGCGTTATCCTCATACATATTTGTAGGAATGTTTTTGATTGATGATAATCCGCATGACTCTTGGATATGCTGAACAATTGACCTCAACCAAACACACTCTCTACTTGATTTATGTATTGCGAGAATCTCTGAGTGATTTAAAGATGTAGCTATCATGGTTTACTTTGTGGATTTTCAGGATATAGCCGTGTCACAATATGTAACTATATAACCTATTTGTGATATCCTATTTTGTGGATCTGATAAATATCCTGCATCGGCATATCCAACTAATCACGACGTTGAATCTCTAAGATAAAATAATCCACGATCTATACTTCTACGGAGGTATCTAAAAATGTGTTTAATCTCATTCCAATACCTCTTAGTCGGAGAAAAACTGTATCTTGCCAGTAAGTTAACAACAAAAGTAATATCGGGTCGTGTACAGTTTACAAGATACATAAGAGCACCTATTGCACTTATGTATGGAATTTCAGGTCCAAGAACTTCTTCCCCACTTTCTAGAGGCTGAAATGGATTTTTATCAACTTCTAGATATCGAACAATTATCACGGTAGTCAAATGGTGAGCTTTATCCATATGAAAATGACTAAGAATCTTTTTAGTATATGTGGATTGATGAACAAAAATTCTAGATGCTAAATGCTCCACTTGTATTCCCAAACATTTCTTTCTAAGATCTTTCATTTCAAATTCATCTTTTAAATAAGTAGCAGTTCTTGTGAGTTGTTCAGGAGTACTTACAAGATTTAAAGTATCCACATATACAACAATGATGGTAAATTATTTTCTTAATAAAAACACCTGGGCATGTTTGATTATTTGTATATTTGCTTTTTATTAAATAATCACTAAGTCGATTATACCACATACGACTAGACTGTTTCAACTTATATAATGAGCGTTGCAATTTGATTGAATATATGTGACGAGACTTTTTTGATTCTGCCATTTTCAATTTTTAAGGAATCCTCATGTAGATCTCACTGTCAAGAGCCATATAGGTATGCTGTTACAACATCCATCAGACATGTTTCCAAACCTTTCATGGTTGCCGTACCTAGCAGAAAGCAAAAAGTAACTCCATCCATCACTAGAGAGTGTATCTTGATAATCAATACTAGGTCTTTGTGAAAAACCTTGAGTTATAATTCAGGTTTTGTATCTCACAATTTTATTTTTCTTATTTCGCTTTCGTATAGATACCCATTTATTTCCAACTGGGATTACGCCCAGTGGTGTTTGGACTACTAGTCCAAATAGTTTCCTTTTCAATAATGATTGTAGCTTAGTCTGAATAACATCTTTCCATTTTGGTCATTCTTTTCTTTTTTGACATTCTTCCAGATTTTGTGATTCATGATCCATGTCAAGAATCATAGTAATATTTGATGCTATAGAGAAAACAAATATATCATGAATCATAACTTTACTTCGATCCCATATTTTCTCATTATGTACATAATTTATTGAGATCTCTTAGTGTTCATCTCTTATCCATTCGGTGTGATTTTGTACTTCTTCTAGGGGTATTTTCACTTTTGAAATAAGTGTTACTTCTGAAGCGGGTATTACTTCTAGGACTCCCTTATTTGTTCCTTGTTTTTATGGTGTGTTGTCTTTTGTACCAACCGATCTTTCACGTTTCTAGTGTGGTTTAGATTCTTCTGTTGTCTTATTTGTCAATTCTTCAGGAGTTGATTTTTCGATATGTATTTCTATCTTTGCTGGAATATTTACTACAGGTGTATGTGACTTTATCATTTTTTTAGCATCATTAAGTGCATCGGGCATTTTGATTTGCAATATTTTGTAAATAAATAATTCTTTAAACTTCAATTTCACATTATCCTGTGCGAGGATCAAGTGAATTTAATTCTGGTACATTCCATGATATTTCAGAGGGTTTCTTATTTAAAAATTTTCCTCCTCCTAATAGTGAAAATACAAATTCATCAAAATGACAATCTACATAATGTATAGTAAAAATATTTCCAGTTAAAGGCTCAAAATATCTAATAATAGAAGGAGAATCAAACTAACATAAATTTCAAATCTTTGTTGGGCTCCTATTTTAGTCCTTTGTGGAGGTTCAATTAGAACATTTACTGCACTTCCAAAACTCGAAGGTGTGAGATGTTAGGTATTTGACCAAGAACTAACTGTAGAGAAGAATCTTTATGAAGAGTCGTTAGCCTCACTTGAATGATGGCTGTAGCATGAAGAATTACATGGTCTCAAATCATGGTAGGTAAGTTAGCCCTTATTATAATGGATGTGCAATTAGTTGAAGTCTTTTTATTAAAATTTTAGTTAATCCATTTTGTGTATGTACATAAAGAACAAAATGCTTAATGGAGATTCCAATAGTCATATAAAAGTCATTGATGAAAATTCAGCTACGTTATCAAGTCGAATTGACTTGATTGGATGATCTGGGAACCGAGTCCGTAACTTGATTATTTTAGCAGAAAGTTTAGAAAAGGAAAAATTTTGAGAGGAGAGGAGACAAACATGAGACCATCTAGTTGAAACATCTATTAAAACCATGAAATATTGAAATGGGCCAGAAAATGGATGAATAGCTCCACAAATGTCTCCTTGGATTCTCTCTAAGAATTTTGGGGTTTCTTTATAAACTTTTGTTGGTGATGGTTGAACAATTAAATTTCCACGAGAACATGCAGCGCAAGGAAAATTACTATTAGGAAAAACCTTCTGATTCTCGAGAGGATGACTAGTAGAATTTTCAATAATGTGACGGATCATACACATGCCTGGATGACTAAGTCTTTCATGCCAAAGCATAAAGAATTTGGGATCAATGAATTTTGAAATCACAACAGTATGTTCTCTAATCTTCATAGTATATAACCCAAAAGAAATTGAATGAAGTTTTTCTAGTATTTTCTTCTTTCTAGAAATAGTAGAAGTGATGACAAGATATTCATTATCATTTTCATTTGTTGTTTCAATATGAAAACCATTTAGTCAAATATCTTTAAAGCTAAGCAAATTTCTTCTTGATTTACTAGAATATATAGTATTTTTGATAAAGAATTGTGTCTCATTTGGTAACATGAAACTAGCTTTTTCAAATCCCTCGATTAAATTTGATTTGCTAAAGATAGTTCCAACGCTTCCCTCATCTTTGGTTAGTTATAAAAAATATTTCTCACTTTGAAGGATTGTATGAGTTGTACTGTTTGCTAAACATATATCTTTCATATTCATTAAAGTTGGTTTGCCACATATAAAAACATATTAAAAAAAAACATACATTTCATTTATAAAATTATACATGAGGAATACATAATATTATTCATACAATGTACAAAATGAAAAACTAATAATATTATATATGCGCGGTGCTTAATTAAAACAAGAAACTAATTAATATCCCAAAAGGTACTTTCAGAAGGTCTAGTAATGTCGCCAATCTTTTCTTCATTGTTGGGGCATAAATAATATTTATTTGATGGTTAACAAAGTTTGCTTCTGCCATCATTTCTTTGTTCTTTTGAGACTCTTGGTATAAATTAATTAGATGATTTGGTGTACGACAGGTACGCGACCAATGCCCTTTCATCCCACAATTGAAACAAATATCTGGTTTATTCTTTCTCTGTGCTGCATTTTCTTTATTTTTACCTGACCCAGACTCTTGCCACTTCCGGTGGCATGAATTGCTGCAGTTTTGGGATTTGTTGTTATGATGACCTCATTTATTTTTCCATCCGTGAGACTTATTATTTTGACATCCGTTATCACGTTTATTCCGCTAGAATGACATGTTAATGTCTGGCAATGGGGTAGAACCTGTTGGCCATACTTGATTTTTTAACAACAATTCATTATTCATTTTCATAACAAGGAGGATAGACAATAAGTTACTGAATTTTGTAAACTTTCTTTGTCTATATTGTTGTGACAGAATCATGTTGGGGGATAAAAAGTTGAAAGCGTTTTCTCTAACATTTAGTTCAGAAACTGGATCCCCACATAAGGTCAAAGTAGATGTTATTTTATAGACATTGGAAATATACTCCGTAATTAATTTATAATCTTGTAGCCTTTAAATTAAGCCATTCAAATTTGGTATTAGAAATAATAACCAATTTTTGGTGGTCAAATCTTTCCTTTAGTTGTGTTCATAAGGTCAAAAAATCTTTGACTGTTAAATACTCAGTTTTTAATCCCTCATCAACGTGATGATGAAGAAAACTTATGGCTTATGCATTTTGTGCCATAGTTGTCGTGTTTCCTGATTTAATGGTCTTTTCTAACCCGTTTGCCCTAAGGTGTAATTTTGCATTAAGTGCCCAAGCCAAATAGTTGTCTCCAGATATTTTCAAAATTGAAAAATCTATTTTTGCTAGGTTTGACATCTATTCTGGGTTAAAGCATAATAATTTTCATTATTTATTAAAACAGGTAATAATAATTGCATGCATGATAAGGAGAAGATAAAGGCATGAGAATAAAAAAAAAATTGGAGGCCTCAATGGTGTCTGCATCGGCACAACTCAGCTTACCCCTGAATAAATTCAGGGCGTGAGATCACTTGAGCATAAAAGAGTTTACCAGGACTCGAACCCACGTTTATGGGGATTTATGTCCGGCTTCCCACCACTAAGCCACCACCTCAAGCGGTGAGAAAATACAATAACATAAATATATAAACATTTATATTATAAGCATATCCGTTTACTCAGAAGGTATGTAATCACTAATGTATATAAAAGTATTACTGTACACATAATAAAAAAATACAGATACAAAACTATAAATGGATCTTTACCTGACATGCAGTAGTCTACGTTGACAGATTATTTCCACAAAATACTAATAAGGAATGAATACGAAGGGGTCTTCACCAAGCATGCGGTAGTTTGCGTAGTCAGGTTATTCCCACAAGTTAATAAATGGTAAAAAGGTTCCCACCAAGTCTTGTAAGATCGACAAGGATAGATAGTACCACTGTAAATAACAAAATTTAAAAAGGGTAAAATGCAAATGTGGCCATTGAACTTTAGATATTTTTGGGTATTGAGCCCGTTTTTTTTGGTCAACGTAAATTGAGCCCCTTTTTGTTCAAAAATTTGGATATTGAGCCCCCAGGTGTCACATTTGCGTTGACCTGCCTACGTGGCATACGTGGCACCGCTGACGTGGAGGTTTTCCAATTAATTGCTAAAAAACTAGTGAAGCCCAGGATTCGAACTCAAAACCTCAACTTTAAAATCTCGATCATGAGACCACCCGAGCACCACGGGCCTAGCTGCTAAATTATCTTAAGGATTAAATCTTATACCAAATCAATTCATTTCCCCCAGCCCCACCATATTATTCAAAGACAAAGATACCCATTAATTTAAAACTCCATCATCTCTATTGTCGTCTCTCTCATCTAAAGCTCGACAATTTTAGAACTCCCAAAAGTTAGGGTTTGCTAAATTCAGACCAAAAATTACAATATCTTTCGCGTTTAGTGGCCATTATCTCAGAAATCCGTGAGGAATGAAAAGGGGGAAGCTACCTAAAGAAAATAGCAACCTAAAGGTTCGGGACGGTTCAATATTTATTAGAGTTAGCGGGATTTCATCCCCAAAGTATTGTGGGTGTAGGATACGAGTAAGAATTTGTACATCTTCAAAAGAAAAACGTGTAGGGATGAAGTTTTATGGTTGTTCTAATTATAGTGTAAGTTCTTGTATTTACCATGATATAAAATTTTAATTATTTACATACAATCGTTATAATTGTTAATTTAAATTTGTATAGACGCAATCATTTTGTGGGTTTTTTCAATGGATTGACTCTATCAACATGTTAGAAGATGCTGAGAATTCTTCGGGTCTGTTGAATTTGAAGAACATTGAAATTGAATTATAGATGATGAAGGACAAAGCTTATGACTTGGAAGTACAAGTATCGAAAATGGAAAAGAAAGTCAAATTTAAGAATGATTTGAAGTGTTTAAAAGAAGAAATAAGGAATTTACAAACAAGGGAGAAGTGGTTGATACTTGTAATTGGGGTGTTTTTTGTTTTTGTGTTTGAGCATGTTAAAAACCATGTTTTAGTTTTAGCTGTATTGATGTCTTTAAAAAGTTGACTTTTCCCACAAGTGTTTTGGATGATTGTGTTAATGTAGATTCATGATGTTTGGATAATTGTATTATTTGGATGATTGTGTTAATGTAGACTCATGAAGTTTGGATAATTGTATTATGGTTTGCATTTACTTCTTTATGTATGGTTTGAGACATTCTAGTTTGTTTGAAATGTTAATAAGCAAAACAGAGCATTGAATGGTTTGGGACATGTCCCTGTTTCTTTGTGTTTTTATAAGCAAAACAGAGTATTATTTTTCTTTATTAGACACCCGAGCACCTTAGTCCACTCTCTAAGTTGGAATTAGATGATAATCTGTGATATAAAATGCAAGAATCTATGGACACAATCTAGTTATGCATGATCACAGAGCCCAGATTCACAATATTGTGCAATTAAAGAACTCACCAGGAACCCAAGAAGGCCTGGGCAAACAACAAAAACTGAAGTTCAGGAGGCTAGAATTTTTACTAGTGCCAAAGAAACTCTTAAATTAACTAGCCATGTGTGCAAAAAACTAAACAAGAACTCAGAAGGTACTTTTTAGATTGATTATTAACACCATTGTATAAGATTGCAGGCATGAAGTACTAACATTACTGTTCAGGATTACAAACACCAAAAAAACACCATTGTTCAGGATTATAAGCACCAAAAAATTCCATGTGTATCAGTTTTGTTTTGAGATAAATACAAACACCAAAATACTATAAAAGTCAAATACAGACCGATAATATAGATTACTATTTTGGTATCTTCTACTCCTTGTTCACACTTTCTTGAGTTCTACCAGTGTTGAGAAAGTTGATTCACTTCACTTGACTGTCCCTCACCCTCAAGTCTTCCTCCCACTCTAGTCTCCCTTAAGCTGTTATACAAGGCTTGAGCCATCAACTGATTCTCTGTTTCAGTTAAGCCATTATGTGCAGCTGCTACTCTTATAGCACCAGACATCAATTCTGTGGCCTTATCCTTATTATTTGTCCTTTTTTTGGGTTCAATTGTAGTTATCTTTGCCTTTTCTTTTCCTTTCTCATTTCTAGTTGGTACAACACTCATATTCCTTTTACCCTGCTCATTCCCATTTGGTGCAACACTTTGTGGTGGTCGAAAATGTGCTTGAACTGGTGCAGTCTTTGGGCCAGTTCCAACTAAGTAACATCTCTCAGGTGTGGTCTACATCATATATTATATATCAATCACACAAAATAGTCAAAACTAGGAATATAACTGAAACAACCAAAACTAGCAATAATATTCCCATTAACCTTGTACTGAAACAACACAATAATTGTAATTGACATCTACTTACTGAAATATAAGTATTGCCAGTTTTTGGGGATATGAAACAACCAAAATCATGAGGGACCCATTCTCTTCTTGCAAGCCTCTTAGCATTATTGGGAGCATAGACTAATAATGTCTTTCTTTTAATTTGTAGTTTTTCTCTAACAACTTTATCTCTGATATTTGTATCTGTCACATTTGTCTATAAAACCAAAACATCAATTCCCACTCTTAAAAAATTAAAACATGAATAAATAAGTGGCTGGGGATCCCGGCTGTGGCCATGTGCGTGGCGGGCGGTAGCCGCGCCCTTGGCACTTCGGTGCTAAGTGGCTAGGCGAGTAGCCAGTTGCTCGGTCGGGGCAGGGATCAGTTGGGACTGCATGACCCTCCCTATATTAATTGAATAATATCATACAACAAATGCAACCACTGTCACTTCTATTTTGTAATGCTATTGGTTTAACTAATTGATTTGTTTGAGTAATGATACACTAAGGAAAATAATTAATTTAGAGTAATAAATATTTAATATTAAATAATAACAAATTCATTATTTAATAAATATTTAATTATTATTTAATTAACATTAAATAATAATTGAGTATAAGTAAGTAAATTATTATAAATTAAGATATTTGACTATTATTTAATTATCATTAAATAATAATTAAGTATGAATAAAGTCAATAAAATAATTATTTATTATTTAATAATAAATAAAGATAATAAATACTTAATTATTGTTATTGTTAAATAATAATTAAGTATGAACAAGGTTAATAAAATGATTATTTATTATTCACCAATAAATAATAAAAGATAATAAGAACTTAATTATTATTTAATTAACATTAATAATAATTAAGTATGGGTAGAGTGATACATTAATTATTTAATTAATGTTAAGTAAGGAATAAGGAAAATAATTTCGTAATTACCCTTGAAAGTGAATAGTAGCTAAGGGTGAATAAAACTTAAATAACCTATTTATTTGTTGTCACTGATAGCTAGTAATGCATTACTCAATTTATTATTATTTTTATAAATAATAACTAGAGATTTAACCAAATAGAATAATCGTTAAATTTGACTACTATTGAGTCATAATGTACTAACAAGATTATTATTTAGTTGTAAATAATAACTTGGGTTACTAAATGTTGCTAAATTGAATATCTAAATAATAAATAAGCATGATTAGTTATTGGAATAGCAACTAAAGGTCATTAATTAATGAAGTTCTATTTAGCTAATGTTGAATAGTGATCCAATATTACTGAAGTTAATAAGGAAATGCGAATTGTTTATCTGCTAAATAAATAACATAAGGGGGTGTACCGATATATGACTATGCAATGTTAATTGATCGACTCTATCAAATGTTAGGTCTTTCAAAGCCAAATAAATAAAGCTAAGAGTAGTGGTAGCTGGACAAACAAGCAAGTTCTCTATCCCGAAACTTTAAATGTTGCAAGTTCCTATTTCAGATTTTATTGAGCAAGTTCATCTTACTCGACTTGTACATTGAGCAAGTTCTTTATATCGAAACTTTAATCGTTGCAAGTTTCTTTTCATTCGAGCAGGCTACTATTGTATTGTAGCTTGAAATTTCATTCCAAGAATGCTTAAGTGATTTAATTAATTTACAGTTATTCCACATCAATATTATTGACACTCGCATTCAGTGCATTTGAATTCGTACATTTATTAAAGTTCTGAAATTCACGAACTATTCATGATTAAGTCTGAACCCTTGTTCGGTCAGGCAATTATGTGAGAATTTATAAAAGCTATCCGAACCAATCGATGGTAAGGATTCTTAGACTAAATGAACACCCCTTTTATTATAGGGGAATACCCTAGGTACCGTATATAAGGTACAAACAGCAGAGTTAAATGTTATGCATATACATAGCGTACGCGAGGCTGATCCCCTCAAGTACTTATTCTGTAGCCAGTAAACAGAGGGTCAACTAGCTAATGACTCCTTTGGAAGTTATTGTTCAAAGTCTACTTGACTATCAATTGTTCTAAAAGCAATAATTGTTCTTGCTTCTGATAATCATATTGTTGAAATCTCTTTCTATATTCCTTTCATCATGATATATCTTTATTGTTGTACTTTAAACTTGTTGAGCAAACTCGTTGCTCACCCTTGCTATATCATGACTCCATTGCAGCTAAACCCGAGACATCAGGAAAGAGCAAAGGGAAAGAAAAGATGAAATGATAGGCTTCACATAGCTGATTTTATCTTATGTGTAGTTAATTACTATTAATGTAATTTAAACCCTGATATTTATTTGGGGTACGGATTTGTGTTAAGTATTTAAGGTTATTGTATCTTGGGTCTAGTAACACCTTTGTAATGAACAACATATGTTTATTATATTCCGCATTTTAGTTACCATATGTTGTTAGAGGTGA
Source organism: Aralia elata (assembly GCA_034770075.1). Classification (NCBI taxonomy): domain Eukaryota; kingdom Viridiplantae; phylum Streptophyta; class Magnoliopsida; order Apiales; family Araliaceae; genus Aralia; species Aralia elata. The sequence continues at coordinate 30,354,165 of CM068381.1, forward strand.
ATGTTTGTAATAGATCGCGATGACCAGATCCGGGTAGTTGGAGACCCGAATTTGGGGGCGTCACAGTTTTAGTGTTGGGGTTATACACTAGGAAAGGGTTTTGCCTCCATACAAGTGTTTCATCCTTAGAGTTAGCTTTCTCATGGCTGTCATTTTCTACTTGATCAGAGTCATAATTTTGAATATAATTACTATCTGTTTCACTACCATTAGTATCATCATCATCATTCTCAGAACCTTGTTCTTCTAGCTCTGTTTGATGTTGCTCAATGTTTGGTTCTGGTTCTTGGTTGCTATCTGTTTGATGTGGCTCAATATTTGGTTCATCATTAACATGATTTTCTGGAGTGGCACTTCTTGGTTGTTTTAATTTCTTCTTTTGCTCTCTATATTCTTTAGTTTTTTTTCTTGCCTCAATTACTTCTTCATCATTAGTTAGAAATATTTCTTTTTCCTCCCCATCAAGCATATCGCTATCACTAGAATAACTTGAGTTCTCATAGTTATTTTCTTCCACCACATCACCATCATGACCATTAATCCTTACCTAAACTAACCCTCTTAGCCTGTTAATCCCTAACCTGTTTACCCCCTTCACAATCATGCTCAAGATAAATCTTAACATATTCATAATCTACAATATCATCTAACATTGTATTTAGGTCATCATCATTTGCAAGAATTGTAAAATGCCCACAAAAAATAGTTCCAGACAATCTGTAATATAAACCAATGACATCATTATACCCAAAACCACCCTCACACATTGTCTTCAGCTTCTCAAAATTCAATTCAAAATAAGGGATTTTAAACTTATCAAATTTCCCAAAATCATAATGGAAAATAGGATGTAACCCAAATAAACCCCCATGGTGGAGTTCCACTACCAAGGATCTATAATAAAATACCATAAACATGACTTAAATTTTTTATTATTATTATAACATGCATAAAGACTACAAAAATGCTTGACTATGGAAGCAAAAAACAAAAGCTACGGATACAAACAATATAATATATAATATCTAGGGTTGAGTTCCACTACCAATAATCTACAATAAAATGCTTGACTATGGAAGCAAAAGACGGACAAAAGATACGGAGGGGACAATGGACAGTAATTGTCTAGACATCACTAGGACCATAACATAAGATCCAAACAAATAAAGCAAAAATAATAACAAACAGACAACTTTACATTAAAGGGGCGACAATAGATAGATAAAGGGGATTAAAGGGGCGACAATAGACAGATAAAGAGGAATAAAAGGGGCGACAATAGACAGATTAAGGGGAATAAAAGGGCGACAACAATCGACAAATAAAGGAAAAAAAGGAGAATAATAGAGACACTTACACCATCTTCCCACTACAAATAATGTTTCAGATCCTTCAATTATCGAACCAAATGATCAGTACAAACCCACAAATTGACGATGTAACCCTAACTTTTCTGTGTGCATGTGAGAGGTTTAAAGAAAGTGAAAAAGAAAGATAAAAACTGACAACGAAAGCTTGAAAGAGAATGGATTGTCTTTACGTTTTCTTTTGTCTTTTAATAATCTGGTGGGCCTGGGGAAAATGAATTGATTTGGTATAAGATTTAATCCTTGAGATAATTTAGCAGCTAGGCCCGTGGTGCTCGGGTGGTCTCATGACCGAGATTTCAAAGTTGAGGTTTTGAGTTCGAATCCTGGACTTCACCAGTTTTTTAACAATTAATTGGAAAACGTCCACTTTAGCGGTGCCACGTAGGCAGGTCAATGCAAATATGGCACTTGGGGGCTCAATATTCAAATTTTTGAACAAAAAGGGGCTCGATTTGCGTTGACCAAAAGAAAGTGGCTCAATACCCAAACCACCTAAAGTTCCGTGGTCACATTTGCATTCTACCAAATTTAAAAATGGACAACAAAATATGAATATAGTTTACGAGTTAAATAATATAATTGGCAACAAAATTAAGCCAGTTGTAAAGAATAAAATTATATTATCGGCGACAAAGCTTAGCCAGTAGTAAAATAATTAATTACAAGAATTTAAATTTGTCTCAGTTGGTTAGAGTTTCGTGTTGATAATGTGTTATAGAACTGAAGAAATAAAAAGATGTAAGATAAAAGTTTTTAATGAATTTCTTCGTGGTGTTTTTTTCATCTAATAAGTTCTCTTTTATAGGCAATAAAGTGTAATACAAATCCAATAAAGATCATCAAATCATGGAATAGACCAATGGTCTAATTATAACACTATTGACTTGAGATGTTTATGAAATCATATAATATTATAACAAGTATAATAATAATAAAAATATTATCCACCAAGAAGTTTTCTCCACCACAAATTTCCCCACCCACCTCATCCTTATCATCTCTTATTCATCTCTTTTTCTATCTCTGTTCACTTTTTTACTCCACCCACTACATTAACTTTAGAAAGAAAACTTAAGATCAGAGAGTAATTAAGATCGGAGAGTAATTTTTTCACCCACCACATTAACTTGGGAAAGAAACTTAAGATCGAAGAGTAATTTTTATTGGTGACAAACAAGCTTCGGATTCATGGCTACTCTGTATGGCGGGGTGACAAGAACAAGGTCCAATTGAGGGCAAAAAAGGAAGGTAAAATACCCAACCAAGCTGCGTTTCTGTGCTCAAACATAACTCACCACTTTCTTTGCGTTGCGTTTGAGATAGAAAATGCAGATTTTAGCGTTGGGCTCTGACGTTGAAGTGTCCCGCGTTTACACATCCGAACAAGATTTGTGCAGCGTTCGCGATCTAAACGCTTGAAACGCAACATAAGCCATGTAACCGAACATGCATAATAAAAAGAGACACATTTATGAATATGAGGGTGTTTGTTACGGGTTATGTAAGATACCTATCAAAACTCAGATTATTGAGTATTTGATTATTGGTAATAGAAATTGTTCATATCTTATCATTTTCGTTTGGTTAAAGTTATTTAATTACGGTAATAGTTGTTATCGGTGTTTGACACGAATTTAAGATTACTAAAATGCCCCATATACTAATTTATGTCAAATAATTCATCAATAAAATTTTGTCAAATAAAATTGAACACATAAAATACTGTCCAACTAGTTAATTCAATAGTATTTAATAAAATATATTTAAAGTTGTATTACTTTTGTAAATAATAACTTCTAATATATTTAACTATTAATACGTAAATAAAGATTAACTAAGCACAATAATAAATTGAACTTACAATAATAAATAATAAAATAAGATGAATAAAAATAGATTAGAACAATTATGTCCACATTATTCAAATAAAGAAGAGTGTGTTTGATATATGAGTATTTGCTTGATAAACTTTTTAATTATATGTAAATAAGGATATTTATGCCTAAAATTTTAATATATGATATGTATTTTTGTATATAGAAATATCTCGAGATGACTATTTTGATATAAAGTCATACATCGTTAATAGTTGTTATTGGTGTTTAACAAGAATTTAAGATTATTGGGTATTTATTTTTTAATATTCACCTTTTACTAAAATGCTCCATATACTAATTTATGCCAAATAGTTCATAAATAAGATTTTGTCAAATAAAATTGAACACACAAAATACTGTCCAAGTAGTTAATTCAATAGTATTTAATAAAATATATTTAAAGTTGTATTAATTTTGTAAATAATAATTTATAATATATTTAACTATTAATACATAAATAAAGATTAACTAGTTAAGTTGCACAATAATAAATTGAACTTTACAATAATAAATAAAAAATAAGATGAATAAGGATAGATTAGAACAATTATTTCCAAATTATTCAAATAAAGAAGAGTGTGTTTGATATATAAGTATTTGTTTGGTAATTTTTTTAATTATATGTAAATAAGGATATTTATGTCTGAAATTTTAATATATGCCGGGTATTTTTGTATATAGAAATATCTCAAGATGACTATTGAGATATAAAGTCCCACATTAGGCAACTAAAACCTGTAGACTCGATATATAACTTAAGAAGCTACTTCACTCATTGTCAATTGATTTTGAGTTGGATGTTTCAATATGGTATTGGAGCAGACAGTATTCATGTGCAGGCCCAACGGCCTATACGCTCCACATCACCCAATTAAATTGTCCACGTATTTAACTCAAAATTATGCCACACATAAGGGGGCGTGTTGAGATATAAAGTCTCTTGGAGACCCAATATATAACTTGAGATGTTACTCCACTCATAGCCAATTGGTTTTGAATTGGATATTTCAATAATGACCAATGTATGGTAATTAAGGGTTCGTTTGATAACTGTTTATGCTTTAATGTTTCTTAAAGAAGAGTGTGTTTGATATAAGAGTATTTGCTTGGTAATTTTTTTAATTATATGTAAATAAGGATATTTATGTCTAATTTTCTAATATATGATGGGTATTTTTGTATATAGAAATTTATCTCAAGATGACTGTTGAGATATAAAGTCCCACATCGGGCAACTAAAACCTGTAGACCTGATATATAACTTGAGAGACTACTCCGCTAATTGCTAATTGGTTTTGAGTTGGATGCTTCAATATGGTATCAGAGCAGGCACCATTCATGTGCAGGCCCAATGACCCACATGCTCCACGTCACTCAATTAATATTGTCCACGTGCTTGACTCAAAATTACGCCACACATGAGGGGGTGTGTTGAGATATAAAATCCCTTATCGGGCAACCAAGACTTGGAAACTCAATATATAACTTGAGATGTTACTCCACTCATTGCAATTAGTTTTGAGTTGGATGTTTCAATAATGACCAATATATGGTAATTAAAAGTTCGTTTGGTAATTGTTTATACTTTCATATTTTTGTTTTCTAATAGTAAAAATAAAACCAGACAACGTTGTTTGATAATTAATTATATTTAAGTGTTAATTTTATTTTATATTATGCATAGATAGAGTTTGAAATTTTATTATTGACAAGATTTGATGATTGAACCTCATTAGAGTTAAAATGACTCTTTGTTTTGCCAAAATTGAAGAAACAATTTTTTTTTGTATTTTTACTTTTTTGCTACTAAAGTTGATTTTGCTTTCACTTTTTTTCCAAAGTAAAAACACTTATCAGACACTATTTTTTGTTTCTCGTATGAAAAAAGTGAACGTAAAAACAAAAATTTGAAAACAGAAACGGTGATCATACGGACCCTAAGATTACCACCTATTTACAGAAAATAAAATTTGCACACGCGCACACAGAAAAAGATACTTAACGGTTAATACTACTTCCCTCAAAAATAAAAGTACTACTCTAATATTTAGTTAAAGTTATTTATAAAAAAAGAAATATTCTCTTAATTATCTACTATTATTAATGGAGTATTGAAAAAAAATTCATGGAAAAGAATTTTCTAAATATGCTCTATGCACATTTTAATATTAAAAAAACAAATTCAATTAATTAGGAAGAATCTTTCTTCTAAAGGAATTAAGCTCTTGTTAAAATAAAGAACGCATCATGTTTGTAAAAAATTGGTAATGCTTTGTTTTATGGATCATAATTCTCTTAAATATATATTAAAATAAAATATTCATACTACTTTTAAGACCAATGGATCCGTAAAAAAAAACTCTTAACCCCTTCAAAATTATAAGATCAAACTTGACTTTCAAAACTCAATTTGAGATATTTTAAATAAAAATAAAAAGTGATATTATTTACTAAGCTGAGAAACAATAAATTTTGTAACTAGTACTCCCTCCGCTCTACAAAACAAGTCTCATTTGTTTAATTATTTTGTTCTAATAAATAGTTTTAAAATTTTTAATTATGGTACAAAATAACACAATGTTCTCAAATTTATAACGGTAGTTGTAGAATATATCATGACATTATTATTGTACTGAACAATTGCTATATTTTGGATAAATATAAAACAATGTTCTTAAAATAAATCTTTTAATTATGTTGTTAAACTTGACATATTAAATACTCACAAAGTTATTAGGGGAAGATGAAAGAAACGTAAGACAAGACGAGGAAACATTATGTCTGTAGGCATATCCATGAAGTAGTGAGAGACAAAATAAGAAGGGAAAACGAAGCATGCATATACTTAACTGGCTGCCACCTCCTTTGAACTTGATGGAAGTTGGCGGAATAATTTCTTCATGAATTTTCTTGGGTTGAAAATTGAAAATAACATTTTCCAACTTATTTTACTCCATTAATTAAGGTAAATTCAGTCATCGGTTTATAATTGTGACTTTTTGACAAAAAGTTTGACTTTTTTCTTTGACTTTATTCGAAGCTAGATGAAAAAAGCAAGCTGTTTAACATGGACTGCCTACCAAGAAGATATTAAACCATAGTTTCGTACGTAGAATTATTTTGTGACATTTTAAAAAATTGATATTAATATATTAATTTTAATTTGCACAGTCGTGGATATTATAAATTATCTATATAATACTGATTATTATAAGAGTTATTATAATTAATAATATAGATAAATCATATTAATTTTAAACTTAAAGATTAATTTTGCGAATTGAGTGGACAAGTAAAAATGAAACTTTTAGTTCCTGTTGGCGGAGCTGTGTACTGAGATGAAACAATTCTAAATGTAGAGTTTTTGATAAAAATATTTAAAAAAATAAATTAAAATAGTGTTTGAAAACATAATTATAATAGCATTTTTGAATGCATTAATAGCAAATTTAAGGAAAGTGTGTGATATGAGATTTAATTTCGTTTTAACAATTTTAGTATAATTTTGTATTTTGTACTTTTGTCAAAACTGATCAAAAGCACAAATTTTATACTTCACCTAGAAATGCTTCTAAATCTAAAATTAAATTTGTCCATCTTATATAATAGTCTTCCATTTAACCATCTTATATAGTAATAACTAAAATTTAAAAAATTTATGGCAATTTTGAATTTAAAAATATCTTATGTTAATTTTAAAAAGTTAATAATGATCTTATATTATGAAACGGAAGGAGTATTTGAAATGACTTGAGAACTAATTTGACTTCAAACGAAAGACCAAAAATCAGTCACCAAAACCAAAACTCTTTGAGAAGGAATTCAAATGAAATAAGCCTTCCTTTCAACGAAATAATCCTTCTACACAAACCGTTGATAATCATATTCTGATCTGGATTCTAGGATTTGTACAATAAATAAAGGGTAAACATAAATTAATACAGTTGCTAAGTGGTCGAAAGGTGATAAATTATTTTGTGTGTACCTATCAAATGTTTCTTTTTACTTGATGTTTTAGGAGAAAATACAAAAATTAAAAAAATATAATTAATGTTTTGTTTGATTAATTAAACTGAGTATACAATCTCAATATTACCATTCAAAATTCATTGAAAAAGATAAAAGATAAAGAATTGAGTATTTAATATAGTGATAATATGGTAAACTAAGTCATTAATGCTTTCTTTAAACCAATAAACGACAAATAAAAATGAACAAATTTCACTCTCTGAAAAGACAAGTAAAAAAGAACGGAGGGAGTACAATTGTAACTCTTTAATGTAATTAACATTTGCATGTAGGGGTGAGTATTCAGTTAAATGAACTGAATTATCTATTCGGTTATAGCCGAATACTAAATTTCATACAATTTTACTATCCAAATAAGTATTTGAAATATATACTAATCGAATAATACAATTCAGTTATTCGGTATATAACCGAAATATGAATCTATTTTATCAAATAAAAAATTTCATTTCAAATTCATATTAGAGTTCTAAAAAATATCTAACCATAATTCACGACCATAATAATTCATAAATTAGTTTAATAATTTCAAATTAACAATATATAAATACATAATCTATAGGACAAAGTCTATTAAAGTCTAATTAAAAATAGATTTAAGTTTCTAATTGGGTTAATCGGTTATCCAAATAGTCTAATTTTTATATCCGAAACCGAAACCAAATTGTAAAATGATATAACCGAGTATACCCGAATAACCGATTAATTAAATACGATTTGAATTTGGTTTAATTATTCGATTTTACCCATTTTTTATTCAACCCTATTTGCATGGGTACAAGAGTTGAATTTTCTAGAATTACAATTGATGTATGACTCGGTTCATCCCCTTGGTCCCAAATTAATCATCTCCTTTTCTTATTTGAGTAAACCAAACTCTAGCTAGTGAGTGAGAAATCTTCAAATTAAAAGGAGATTTAGGATTGAGTTCGAGTGAGAAATCTAAAGCAAAGCCATTGAATTATTTTCTATGTTCTCTAAAATTAAAAATATATTTTTAATTTTAAACTATAAATGACATGTATCTCTAAGCATGATACTCCATCCATTCCATAGAAACAGTATCCATAAAAGTCCTCCCCCTCTTATTCAGGATAGCTAGCGACAAGAATAGTACTTATTGTCCATGAAAGAAGGCTTTAAAAAATGAAAAAAATCTTATCTAAAGATAGAGATCTTTAGAGCCCCTGCCCGCCATTTTAGATACGAGTAAGTGAGCGATTTTTCTGCTATAAATGAACATCCTCTTTATTTATTTACAAGCTTGCTCTTTAAATCGGCCTATGGCTGTCCTCTATGAAAATGTCAAATACTACTATCAATCAAAGATTCTATACCCAAGAATAATGACAAAAGTTCTTCCAAGCTCACATTCTGTATGGGATCATTCCATACAGCTATAAAAAGAGGTGAGATTCAATATGGTCAGGGAAGGATGTGAAGCTCTAAACCTGATAAGAGGATGGACAAGCTGGGATAGGGCTTCTCGGTATGGGGATAATTTCTCCTTGTGTAAAGACATTCTGGTATAGAAAGCTTTTATTTTATATATTATACAGAGGGTCATATGGTTGGGTTATTAAGGATAAAGAGAGCAATAGCCCTGGATAGTCGCTCTATGCCTAACATACGCTCTTTCTACACAAAATGAATGTACGTAGATCCATAAAAAGGAGGGAGTCTAAAGACTTCCCCTCATATAAATAGGTCATAGAAGTTATACTAAGAAAGAGAGGGGCTTTAGGCTATTGATTAAAGCTTAGATCATGCTAATAGGATGGTTGGGCTAGATAACTTCCTTCCTTACCCTCTCATATCCTTAGGTCAAGTTCAAGAGAGATTTGCTTAATCCATCCTCTCCTTTTATGATAAATCTTCCCAAGCCCTTGGCTAAGACTCTCATTTAACTGAATCCCCAACAAACTTTTGCTCTGTCCTTGGGCCTGCACTACAGAATGGGACAGTGAAATCCGACCGCCAAAGGTCTCCATGCCAAGTAGGAACCCATCATGTCGATCGATGCTAGAAGAGTACTTCTCTAATCTTGTGTCAACTTCAGATGCATATCTAGAAGATTCCCATCCAGACCCTGTCTCAGACCTGTCTTCAGTTCTTGCTGATTGAGTTTGTCCAGCTATCCAAGCTTCATTCTTTTCACAAGCATCACCTTTTGTCTTCGATCTTGTAGTTGATCTCTTCGTACCTACATTTGGTTAAAGTAATCTTTTCTGAGTGGAATAACCCCTTAAAGCAGATATTCCATTCAAGAATCTGTCTGCTTTTATATAATGAAGGAGGAATGCATAAAGATGTTGGTGTATTGCTACTAAGCAAACATGCGAAGGCTGTTAGAGGGGGAGCTACTTAAGCTGGTTGTGCAAAATTTATTTGTTTGTTCACACATGTAGCGTGATTGTGGAGGCATGTAGGATTACTGAACTGTTGATTGCGCGGTAAGGGCGGTCACTTTTTCTATTAAAACCGCTATAGGTGGGAAAGATTCGATTTAAGAAAACCAACTCCCGCTAAAGCATGGTTTACAAATCGCTTACCAAGGGTTCGAAATGGATTCACCATTCCCTGACCATAGCGGAACTGGTTTTCACAAATTTCTCCTTTGTCACGCCCCCAAATCCGTGTCCCTTGAACCTCGAACTTAGTGTGTCACGATACATCATCTTCGTATACATGTTCTATAACTAATGCGGAAAATATAAACATACATTGTTTATTTCAGAGTATTCTACAACATTTTTCAAGGTCTACAACCTTTATCTTGATACATTCCTTTAATAACTTACAAGGTTTACATAATCATTTTCATAAGATATCAAAATAGTTAACGCATATTAAATTACTTTTGAACTTTTCCTCTTGTCTTTGTCCTTCATGAAGCACTTGAGCTTAACTGAAATATTATCATGATATAGCAAGAGTGAGAAACTACTTTGCTCAGCAAGTTTAAATACAAGAAAGATATATCATGATTGAAAAAGAATAGGCTTTCGAATTTTCAACAATATATAATAATTGTGAAAGAACGATAATCAAATTTCAATAAATGAATAACTGAATCAATAATGCTGAGTGGCCAACAATGACCATGAACAAATTTGGTAATCAAGGTAATCAGCCTTTCATACCAGGTAAACATATGCAACTTGCACTAAGTGCGATTAACAATAAATTTCATTGATGTGAAATAATTGACAATAATTAAACCACTAGCATGCTTGAAAGTATTAACTCAAGTTTGAGTTAGGAAACTTGCAATAACGTAAGAGGTTTTAGGGTTAGGAACTTACCTTGTCCGTCGATTACTGCTACGCAATCTAATTTAATCTCTTATGAAAGACCTATCATTTATAAGATTGATCTTTCAATCAGCATATCATATCATATCACATAATACTGCTACTTCTATAAATAAATTATCTAACATTTAGCCACATAATCAAATGTTAGATAACACCTTAAACCATCAATATTATTATCGTCCTTTGATAATATTTCAATCACTTAATTAACATCTTAAAACTCTCGTCTAATATTATTAATCATTTAATAATATTTTAATAATATCTTAGGCACTTAAAAATATTATTAATCATTTAATAATATTCTAATCACACTTTAATATTATTAATCATTTAATAATATTCAAAATTACTTCTTAATATTATTAATCATTTAATAATATTTTATTCACTTTCTAATATTATTAATGTCTTGATCATTTACAAATATTATTAATCCTTTAATAATATTTTAGTCACTTAATAATATTATTAATCATTTAATAACATTTTAATTATTTACTAATATTATAACCTTTCACTCACATTTTTTTTAATATTATTTCGGTCATTATAACCGCTTACAAATAAGACTCATTCTACTATACATGAAATAATTCAGCAGTATAACTGCTTATACAATGAATATTCATCAGATAAAAAAAAATCGAACATAATAACTGTTTATAAAATGAATATTCATAAACTATATTTAAGAAAATCGGACATTATCACTACTTGTAAATAGGACTTTTATACTATTTACTTAAAATAATTTGGGCATTATAACTGCTTGTAAATAGGACTTTTATACTATTTACTTAAAATAATTTAGGCATTATAACTACTTGTAAATAGGACTTTTGTACTATTTACTTAAAATAATTTGGGCATTATAACTGCTTGTAAATAGAACTTTTATACTATTTACTTAAAATAATTTGGGCATTATAACTGCTTGTAAATAGAACTTTTATACTATTTACTTAAAATAATTTGGGCATTATAACTGCTTGTAAATATATAGAAGAATGAAAATAATAACCACTAGAGTAATACATCTTGTAGTTGCTAGCTTTACTTCCAATCGCGTAACACTTTTATGCTTCGAAGTAATATATATCTATATATTATATTTTTTTCTCTCACTATAGCTCTCAAATTATTTGTGTAGAGTAACTCTAACTCTTGAAATGTATGAAAATAATGAATGGAGAGCTCTTTATTTATAGAAAAACCAAGTTTCATTAATTGCACATTAAGGGCTTGACTTATTACACTTTGGTACCTCATTAATTACACCTTAGTACCTATGACATCATTATGATGACATCACCTTTGTGTTTCTTTGGACCTTATGTCATGCCACATCATGTTTACATCATCTTTTGTGCTTCTTTGAGCCTTATGTCATGCTACATCATGCTTACATCATTCTTTGCTACGATTGGTCGATTATATATCACGAAGATTGCCCCCCTTAAACTAATCTAACTTAACCCTTAATTAGGATTTAATTAGTTTAATTTAGTTTTTCTTTACTTATTTGCTAAATAACTTAGTTAGTTAACTTTTGTTAACTTTTTCTCCAAATTCGACTTTTCGTATAAATGAATAGTATTTTCGTATGAATAGTACCTTCGTATGAATAGTAATTTCGTATTTATACCGTATAATTTTTGTGTCCAGCTCGTATTATTCTTGCATTCTACTCGTATAATATTTCATATTATACTCGCATTCTATTCGTATAATATTTCGTATTATACACAATTAACTTTCGTATTTTGATCGATTAGCTGGAAAAAAGCTAATTCTTTTCTTTTGTGAATTTCTATTAGATATTACACCTCGTAACCTCATATAAACGCTATGACGTAATTAGAAAATCGAAGAAAGCGTTTTTATCGTGAATAGTCCCCATGTGAATAGTGATCACGTGAATAGTACCCACATGAATAGTGAGCACGTGAATAGTACCCACAAGAATAGTGATCATGTGAATAGTATTTACGTGAATAGTGATCACGTGAAAATATAATTTTAATTTAATCTCAATCAATTAATATTAATTAATTAATTAATTTTACCCAATATATGTATATATTTCACATTTATATATACACATTTAATCTATTACACAAAATCACATACTTCACATTATATGAAACACATATATACATATATGTCCAAATCTACTTCATCCCTTAATAAGAATTTTATTTATTAAATTCTTATTTTAAATTTTCGAAATATCTGGGATATTACATCCTTCCTTCTCAATTAGTAGTTGATTGCAACCTGAGGAACTAGAAGTCTTCGATTTCAAAAAGAGAGTGGATGCTCTTCTATGATAAATCGGGGAACAAGAGGTGAACTCATTCATTGCAAGTGGCGATTGGGTAGAAACGAAAGAAAGTGCTGATACGTGTTAGAACGGGTAGTTGCTAGATACAATATTCATGAAACCTTACAAGGAGCTGGTCTAAAGGAAAGAACTGACAGAACTGTCTTGGAGCCAAAAGTTCGCCCTCATCTCCCCCCTTTTTTTAGCGAATCCCACTTTTCACCTTGAATCGGTCATAGGTTGGTCCAAAGAACAAGAGTTGGCTTCCATTTTTTTTCTAGTTATATTGAAAAATCTTAAAATTCAAATTGATGTGAAATTATTTACATTGATTAATTGAGTAGTTAATATTGTAAACTATTAAAGCATTACTAAATAAAAAACTGTTATTTTAGGAATTAAAATAAATTTGCTTAATAATTTGAATTTTAATATTTCTAGCAATCTTAGGGATATATTTAAAAGAAAGAAAAAAAAATTCTTAAAACCATTGTTTACAATCGACCTCTATTTTTGGATCAAGTAGAAGTATACAATAATTTCTTCAACCCTAGTGAAGTTGAACTAAGCAAATATGGCCAATTAATTAATTTTTTTTGGTACTATTAATTGTTACAACCATGGGGGAGGAGGGTTTGAACACAGGTACTTTGCATAATCATTTGTTATGTAAAGGTATGGTGATATCATTCAAATTAATGCTCGATAGTGGTATGACCAATCAATGTTAAATTGCTTATTAATTTTTGTATCATCTTATTCTATAATTTTATTTTATATTATCTAATTTTGTTTTCTTTATCATTATCGCACTTGTGAGATCCGTATATTAATATATCTAATTTTAAAAGGTTTAAAACCCTAACAAAAAAAACTTTCACTGCAAAAGTTCAAGCATTGAGTAAGCAATTGACCAATTTGGTGCACAATAATCGCACATTTGTTCCCTTTTTTAGTATGCTACATATATAAGAATAAAATTAAGTCGGTTGAATATATATATGAGCTATATGTAGGTACACAGCTGCGTAGTGCACAGTAGAGCTATAGCGACAATTTTTTTGGGTTATAACGACGGTTCATCCATCGCCATAGATATTCTGGGCTATAGTGACGGTTCCCGTCGCCATAGCCTACTGTGCACTACACAGCTGTGTACCTACATTTTTTGTCTCTCTCTCTCTCTATATATATATATGAAACGTTGGGAGATAATTGTATTGGCGATTAAATCATGATAAGTGTGGGCCCAAGTGCATATTAGGGTTTACATGACCTAATTGAAATAAAGGTACAAATTAGGGTTTACATAACCTAATTAAATGTACAAATTAGGGTTCATGTGACCTAATTAAATATACAAATTGGGGTCCATGATGTAATTAAATGGATACCGGAAAAATCGAAAATAAATGTGTTAGACCCGGGGAAGCCTCCACGTGTTCCAAGGCAGAAGAGTCGTGGATGCGACCCATTTTGGGAATTGATTGAGGGATTGGATTGGCGGCTAGAAGGACAGGGCAATTTGGGCATTACTTTGATGATTAAAGGGTACTTCGGGAATTTCCCTTAAAACATGTGCCTGATATGTGACTACTTCCCAGAAAAGTTCTATAAATAGCCCTTCTATTCTAAGAAGAAGGAATCGCTCTCAAAACCATTACACTGGGACTCTTGGAAGCTCTGAGCACTTGGAACTCTCTCCTAACTCGAAGACTCAATAAGGCTCTTGGAATGCCTGCTACCCTAACTCGGTTTCCGGATTCTGAGAGTTCTGCCACGTGTCATTGGAGTAATCGCCCACCTGTTCTTTTCTTCTTTTCAATCAATCAGTCAATCCCTTATTCTTCGTGTATTTCTCGCCTCTCCAGCCAACATGAACCCCTAACCCTTCCAAGGCGCGATTTCCTTGCCCACATTAATTTGGCGACTCTGCTGGGGAGGTGTAGAATTCGTGAAGGGTATGCCCACAACTCGAAGTGGGAGAACTACAGGAAGAGTTTCACCAACAACAAGCACCACTTCACCAAATCCAGTTCCAAGGCAAGCAAACCAAGCTTTCCAAGGCGCGGACCTGGATTTTGACCAACCCATCATAGAAGACGCATCGGAAGGAAGTTCAACATCACCTCAAATGGCTGATCAACAACAAACCAATGCTAGACAGACAAGCACAAGAAGGCAAAGTGAGGAAGGAACTGGAGAGTAGACAGCTGCGAATGCTGTACAGATGGAGATGCTCAAGGAATTAAAAGAGGCACGAGAAGGCCAAGGGATGATGATGACCATAATGCTGGAAATGCAGAGGAAGCAGGAAGAAATGGGGAATTTCTGCCAACAGTTGATGCAGATCCCCACTTTCAAGGCTATATTCCCAGGAAGTTCATAGGAGGAACGAACAGGACTGGAAGATAGCAACAACAAAGAGAATCAGACTGTGCCTCCAACAACGGAGAGTCAGCCGATTCTAATCATCAACTTGGAGCCCCAAAACAACGATGATGTGCCACAACTTAGATTAGAAGTGAGTCAGCCTCAGCCCAACATCATTCCGACCACTCTCCCAGCATTTTCAGAAGTGCAGATATCGACCATCCCGAGCCACATCCAAAGAATAAGCCAACAAACACAACCGATACAAATTATGCAGAATGCAATTGTACACTAGCCAATTTCCTTACCATACACACCACCAATGCATCAATATATCACAGCCCCTTAAAGAGTCCATACCACGAGCCAATATGTGACGAAGGATGATACGATCGATGCAATCAATCAACTTCGCAAGCAGACATCCCGACCTTTAGAGTTGGACTTTACTCCACCCTACCCAGCACACGTTCGGAGACAACCTTACCCGACAGGGTATATTGAGCACCCACCGCAATTCCTAAAGTATAACAGAGAGAAAGAGAATGCCAGAGAGCATATTTGCAGGTTCGTGGAGTCAATGTCTCCATGGTTGGGTTATGATGAGGTGAATAACCACAAACTGTTGATGAGGGAGTTCAACAAGACCTTGACGGATGGTGCCTTTAGTTGGTACTATAACTTGGAGAAAGGGTCAGTCCATGATTGGGATGATCTAAAATTACAGTTTTTAAGAAATTTTTCTATGTGCAGAAACAGGTAACCATTGTAGAGCTCATGCGATTGAAGCAGAGGCCGAACGAGGAGCTGTCAGACTATGTGGACAGGTTTAGGGTTCAGGCATAGAAGTGCGCAGAGCCTATTGAAGAAAAGAACTTTGTGAGTATATGCAACAATGGTGCCATCGATGCCTTCAAGCCCTACCTCATTACAAAAGCCTGTGATTCATTTGCAACTCTCTCGTCTTTCACACAAGACTTGGGAGGAATCATGTACATTGCCTACAAACCATGCGACTGTTACATGGAAGGGCAAAATGATGACTACTGTGGCTCTGACATTTCTTTTTTCTCTTCTTTTCAGCTGTTCGTGATTTGTTTTGTTTTTTTTAACCAAGTCTTTTCACTTAAGTCTCAGACCTTTTTTCTTGCCATGGTAAGCACTTAATTTCAAATGCTTTTTTCACTTTCTTTTCTTGTTGCATGGAATTCTCATGTCAAGTCCCCTTTGTTGTAGGCAAATTCTGACGAGCGTTCTGCGGATCCAAAAACCACTAAGGAGATCCTCTTCATTAGTGAATGGAGCAGAGCTCTTTTCTATAGGCCCTTTGATGTCTTTTGGGAACAAGTGAAGAATTATGATCGTTAAGATTTTCCTCTGCTTGACAAAGAAGGTCTGTTTCTATACGCTGCGGCTTAGGAAAGTCGGGAAAGTTTCTCCCGTTCTAATCGTATTCCCAGTATGTGTATCGAGAAGCAGGAGTACCCTTTTAGCCCTGTTCACTTCCTATCTGACTCATCCAATTGCCTTTAGGGATGGCAGCATTAGACTGATGAGATCCTCGAAAATCTCAAACATGTGAGGATGCTTGAGGAGGCCGGTATTCTGCGCTGTATATGTAGGGATCTTCGTATCCATCAGGACCATGATGTTCTTACCCTACTTTTTTCCCCCTGGTGCTCCTCTACCTGCACCTTTGTCAAAGAAATGTGGGCAAAGAAATTGTACCTAGCTAGGATTAGGGTTTCGTGTTGACTGAGGAGGAGAGAAATCTACAAAGAGTATGGTCTTGATTGATTGATTGAAGATAGGAAAAGAACAGGTAGGCAATTACCCTAGTAACACGTGGCAGAACTTCTAGGATCCAAGAGCCTTCTAAAGTATCTAGGATCCAGAGAGCTTTAGTATGTGCTTCAGGTTGAGAGAGAATCTCCAAGTCTTCAGTTTTTCCAAAAGTCCCTTCCTCAATGAAATAGAAGGAGTATTTATAGGGTTTCCTAGAAAGTGGTCACGTGCTAGGCATGTGCCCTCGGGGCAAATTTCAGAAATACCCTTAGTCACCAGAGTAATGCCTAGATCGCCTTGTCCTTATAGCCACCAATCTAATCCTTCAATCAATTCCCAAAATAAGTCGCCTCCATGAGTCTTTTACCTCGGGACACGTGGAGGCTTCTCTCAGGTCTCGTTCATTTATTTTTGATTTTTTCATCTTTTCATTTAATTCTTTAGATCGCTTGTGAACCCTAATTTGTACTTGGGTTCATACGGGCCTATAATTGGTGTTGATGGGACCTTTTTGAAAAGCACAAATAGAGGTATCTTGTTAACAGCTGTGGGTATTGATTCAAATAATAATATGTATCTAATAGCTTATGCAGTGGTAGAAGGAGAAACATATGAGAGTTGGTTATGGTTTTTAGAATTAGTAAAAGATAATGTGGGATTGTGAATGACTATGGTTGGACATTTGAATCGGATAAACAAAAAGGTTGATTAAGGCATTTGAAGAATTAGTCTCTAACTTAGAGAATAAGTTTTGCTTTCAACATTTGCACCAAAATTTTAAAAATGCAGGGCATAGAGGAATGGGATTGAGAGAGTTGTTATGGGATTATGCAAAAGCTACACATCCTAAGAAGTTTAAGGACAACATGAAGGCACTAAGGAAAAAGAGTCTAGAGGCTGTGAACTGGCTACAAGATAAACCTGTCCACCAATGGTTAAGATCACACGTTAGCACATACCCTAAGTGTGAAGTCTTGACAAATAACCTATGTGAAAGTTTTAATAACATGATCAAGAGGGCAAGAAAGAAGCCAATTCTGAGTATGCTAGAAGATATTAAGTACAATTACTACTTGTTATGTATTAACTATTTCTAAGTTCAAAATGTTTGAAGTATCTAATCAGTCCAACTAAAATTTATGTTTTTGGGCAATATAATGGAACTGATTTTTATTATGATGTGTTTCTCCTTCTTTGCCAGATTTTTAGTTTTTGAGCAATCGATGAGATTTCTGCTTGTTTGCGAATCTATTGGTTGTTGGCAGGTTTTGTGATTTAATGGCCATGTTCTGTTTTGTGCATATTTTTATGTGGGCTTGATTTTGTTCTATTTTTAAAGATTTACTTCCCTCTATTTTCCAAGGAAAAGGTCTTCTATTTTGGAAATTTAAAGTTTTATTTCCCTCTGTTTTCCAAGGAAAAGTTGCTCTGTTTTTTACAGGGAACTTGAACTATGTTTTGATGTGCTTTGTTTTTAGGAAAAGACAAAGTTCAGTTTTCCTCAAGTTGCTATGGCATTTGTAGGGATGAGGTTCACACCACCGAATTTGATTAAACTTCTAATTCATTAAACTTCATTTGATTCTCATTACATTTTACCATAAATTCAATCACTATTGCAGTTACATAACATAATAATCCATGTTGTAACTATGATAGCTATATAAATCTTCTCTCTTCTTAGTAGCTTTCTAATTTCATCTTCAATTTCTGCAATCCTCCCAGCTAATCTACCATCCGTTGGAGGTTCATACCACCGAAAGAAACCACATCCATTTTGAAGAATTTAAAATTTTGTTAGTTAAGGATAGCCTAACAGTATGAAGAAGAAGAAGATTTGGGAAAACACCCTTACAGATTGACAAGATAGAAACCTTTTCCCGGAATTTTGCTTAGTGTATGATGTTCTTAACATTGTTGGAATATGACAATGGCAAAGCACGACAGCTATTGAAGGTTTGTAATTTTGCATTTTTCTCTTCTTCTTCTTCTCTACCTTGACTTGGGTTTTGTTATACTCTATAAGGTAATATGTATATATATATATATATTCATATACATATATATATATATATATAATTTGGTGGGAGAGGGGAACATGGGTTGGAGGAAAAAATCTTGGAGGGAGTCAACTGATTTGACTTGTAAATTGTTATTTATTATATTAGTAAACATAAATGTATTAGTTATTCTAATTAACCAGGTTTTAAATAGTTTTATACGGTCATATATATAAAAAATAGGTCAAAAAATACTTATACTCTCTTAACCAGAAAACGTGGCAATTCCAGCCATTTTTTGGGCAAAAAATTACAAAAGGGTCAGTTATGCTTACTTAAGAGTACTTTGGGTAGTGGGATGAGAGCTTTTGAATTTAGGAGTACCAAGTGCAAAAGGGTCCATACTTCGTGGTTCGATGTGCAGTTAGCCCTATTTTTACAGTATATCATCTATGTCTGTCAACTTTATATCAACTCAGCATATATAGCTCCCTTCTTATCAGTTGTACAATATTGTTCGAGCATGTAGTCTTAGTTTTTGTTCTTTTTGTTCTTTTTGTTCTTTTTAGCAGCTTTCTTTAGATTTAATCCAAGAATGGATTGTTAATAACCCGAAAGCTTCCATACGTACAAAGGAAGTAGTAAACAAGTTTAAGAATACTGTAATATTTCAAGATTATCATGGCTTTCCAAAGTTTAGAAATGTATGCAACTTTAACATTATTAATTATCATTTGATCTATCATTTACGTTGTTTTCTTCGAAAAATCAAGAATATTGACTAATTTTTGATTTTGAAATTTTTAGGCCATTGCTAAGTTTATGGAAAAAGTAAAGGAGATAGAGTCACATTTGGCCCTGACCACATTGTTATGAGTGGAAGAGCAACCGGAGCTCATGATGGCCTTTTGTTTAGCTGATCCTGATGATGCATTTTTAGTAGGGTTAAACTCACTTTCGTTACATCAAGTATCACCATATTCATGATTCGGCACCCAAAGAATTTGAGCTTATAATTTACTACATCAAGTCCTAATTGCATACAAGTTAGCCCCAAATTTCAGAATTCGACCAAAATTGGCCGGAATACCCTACCCGTCCAAGAATCCGATCGGGTCTTAAGTATTTAATACCAGTTGACCGTATAAATATATAGATTGACTTAATTTTAAAAAGGGCTAAATACAGTTCCGTTACATCAGTACCACCATATTCATGATTCGGCCCCCAAAGAAAAAAAATTAAAATTATAAACAAAAATTATAAATACAATAAAACTATAAATACAATTTAAAATTATAAAAATTTATAAATAAAATTATAAATACAATTTGTAAAATTTAAGACGTAAAATTTATAATTTGTGATATAATTTATAATTTGTAAGATTTAAATTGTAAAATTTATACATACAATTTGTTAAATTATAGATACAATTTTAAAATTAAAAAAAAATTATAAATACAATATATATATATATATATATATTAACTACTATTTGTTTGAAGAATAAACGGAAAACGGACGGAAAGAAAGTGTTGTTGGATAAACTAATTAACTACTGTTTGTTTAAAGAATCTTTTAACTAAATAAAAATAATTCACTTTTCAAATGCAAAATACATTACGTATGTCGTCTTATGTACCTTCTCTCTCCTCCTTTTTGCAACTCACTTTTTGCATACCATCTCTCTCCTCCTCCTTCAATGGCGATAATCAGACTTTTTCCGTCAAAAAAGTCTCTGAATTAACATAAAATTTCAGGTTATTTTCTGCTTAAGTCGATCAAAGCTACTGGACAAAATCCAAGACGTTAGAATTTTCAAATTTGAAGGAACAGAACAATTTGAAGGATAAGGGAAGAGGGGGGAGAGGAGAGAGAGAGAGCAAATGGGTCATTTTTTTCTTTTTCCTTTTTCAATTTTTTCCTCATCCTTTTGTATGTTCTTCCAATATAAAAGGGTATTATTTAATTAATTAAATTTTGGACACTTTTGTCAATTGTTTAAAAGTTTAATGTTATTCGTGCTAAAGATATAATTTGTATGTTTAAAAGTTTATTGATTTTTTTGGTAATTAAGTCTTTTTTTTAATTTTAAAATAAAAAATTGTATTTGGTAATCTTTGTATTAATATTTAATTTTAATAATTTAACATATAATAATTATTTATAAGGATTTATACAGATTTAATATGTCAAAATAAGTATTTATACAAATTTTATACCAATTAGGTACTTGATGTAGTAAATTGTGAATTTAGTGGTACTTGATGTAACATAAGTGGTATTAGCCTGTATTCTATACGGTCAAACGGTATACAATTTCTATTTGGCCGAAAATTAGGTATTCCGTCCAATTTTGGCGCCATTCTGAAATTGGGGGCTAAATTGTATGCAATTAGGACTTGTTGTAGTAAATTGTAAGCCCAAATTCTTTGGGGGCCGAATCATGAATATGGTGGTACTTAACGGAAGTGTATTTAGCCTTTTTAAGTACCCACACTATATTATCCAGATATAAATTACTTCATTAAAATTCCTTATTTTTGTTTTTTCTTTATTCTATTATCAATTTTGTGGGATATTGATATTAAGTTGATTATATATTGTCATTTAATTTTAAAAAATTATAATTATTTTACCTTGTAATTTTTTAAAAATTTTAGAAAATGAACCCTAATGTTTAATGTTTAAGATGTTGAACCTTCAAGTTTTTGAATTTTGATTCAAAAACCTTAATATTACCTAGAACTCACATGACAGTCTCGTGTAAAGGCACATTAGTTTTCGATGACCGTAAGGTTTACCATCTCAAAATTCAAAAACTTTAATTCAATGCCTTAAATATTAAACATTAAGGTTCAATTTCTAAAATTAAGAAAGTTACAAGGTTAAAAATGTTTGTAAACCCTAAAAAACTTTGTGACAAAATCTTGCATCCGTCACTGGTTGTACCACCCCAATGATTCGTGGATGTGAGGATCTTTTATATATTTCTACACATAAATCTACATAAGAACCAGTATTTTTCTGCTAGAAGCACAAAAATTAATTATGTAGCTAGGTTATCATAATCGTGACCTCACAAATTACTTGACAATATGACAATGACTGAAATTTTTGAAGAAAAAAAATTCCTAGTTACAAAATATATATAATTTACTTTCATTCACTAATATCTAAATTTGGTATTATATTTCAGATTTGACCGAGATTTGAGATGGCGAACAGGAGTACAACTTGTTCCAGTAGTATGTAAAATCACCAAAATAGCCTTGGAATCTGCATGTAACCAAGCCCAAAAATCCAACATCAAAGTAAAAGGCGATCTTGCTCATAACAAATCCATCAAATCCTTTAGGCACTATTTTAGACCGTGAAACGCTCATAGACTTGGTAAATTTCATTAACCAAAAAAATATTCACCTGGTATGCGACAAAATTTACACTTCCACAGTGTTTAAACAACCCGATTTTATCAGCATTGCTGAGATAATACAGGATAATATTGAATGCAATCGCTATCTTATTCATGTTGTGTATAGTTTGTCCAAGGACATGGGGTTGCCGGGGTTTAGAATTGGAATAATTTACTCTTATAATGATGCAGTTGTAAATTGTGCTAGAAAAATGTCGAGTTTTGGACTAATTTCCACACAAACACAACACCTAATTGGATCAATGTTATTAGATGAACCATTCATTGAACATTTTATATCTGATAGCAGAGGAAGATTAGCTGCAAGGCACGAGGTTTTTACTAGAGGACTAGCACAAGTAGGCATTGAGAGTTTGAAGGGCAATGCAGGGCTTTTAGTATGGATGGATTTGTGAAAACTTCTTGAACAGCCAAGTTTTGAGGCCGAGATGGAGCTTTGGCGGTGTGTAATTAAGGATGTTAAGCTGAATATTTCGCCTGGCTTTTCATTTCATTGATCTGAGCCCGGGTGGTTTAGAGTTTGCTTTGCGAATGTGGATGATGAGACGTTGAGGATTGCTTTATGGAGGATTAGGAAGTTTGCGCTTAAAACTAAGGGAGGAATGGCTAAGAAGAAATGCTGCCAAAGGAGTCTTTTAAGTTAGTTTGTCATTTAGAAAGTTGGATGAAATTATGACACCGCATAAGATTTCGCCTCATTCTCCTCTGAGTTCTCCCCTTGTTCAGGCTAGGAATTGAACTGTGTTGATTAAGGACTTACAGGGAAAATTGTGACATTGCATTATTTTTTATGTTATTGAAGCATTCTTTATTGGTATAGGAACCCATATTTTTTGCCATTTGGTGCTTGAAAATTGCACCAGATAGGGCTATGTAGTTATCTTCATGTATACCCTGACTCAGATTATTTCTGTATCTATTTATATGTAGTTGATTTGTATTATTGATTGGTGAATAAAACTCAATATATTTGGTCTAGTAGTTCATGCTTGAGTGCGTGTATATTTATAATTTTATTATCTGTAATTACACAATTGTTCTAACAAGAAATTGTATACATACTTTCCCATTCTTGGTGCATGTCTGGTTTTCAGCCTTTGGAGCGTTGAGAGGTTATAAAACTCATTTTGATAGCCTAACTTACTTAACTTAAAAATACAGCTTACTTAACTTAAGAACGAAACAATCTCATTGAAAAAAAATGTTATGGTGTGTGTGGAGGTTCAAATGCTATAAATCAACGCTCCAAGCTCACTAAACTGAATTACAAGCGCTTAGTTTATAGTGTCACATGTGAGTTGATACGAATCCTATGCAAGGGAGTGTGAGTTTGAAGACTTAATAAACGGCCCCAAGACCTAATATAGACCTTCGGTTCCACCATGTGTTTTTAAGACTTCCTTATGGGCTTCTCGTACTCCCTAACAGTGTGATTATCTACTGCAGCCACTGTATTTCAGTTGCAGGAAGACTTGTTTAATTTTGTGGTTAAATGCCAAGAAAAAAAATAAAGATTGCTAATTAGTATTTTCTCGGTTCAACTTAAGATATTTTCAAATTTAGAATTGATATGGAGTCCATTACTTTTTGTCAAAATAATAATGAATATTATAAACTATTTAAAAAATACTTATCATTGTAGGATTTATTATTTTACAATTTATAATTAATCATCTCAATTTTGAAATTGAAGATGTCTCAAAATGACTTTTAGAAGACAATAATATTGTGTTTGGTTCCCATTCCTTGGCATGTATGAAATGGAATGACTTAAAGAATGGAATGACTTAAGGAATGGAATGAGAATGAGAATGGAATGATCATTCTCATTTTTATGTTTGGTTTGTTCATTCATTCCGTCGGGAATAGAATCACCATTATACTTTAGGTGTTTGGTTTACATGAATTACATTATGAATGGAATGTGAAATGATTTTTTTCGTTTTTTATATACTACTAACTTATAAAAATGAATGAAAAAATAAATTAAATAGAACTAAAAGAACATCTTCACTAGAAAAATATTTTTTTTCATATTTTAATGCATTTAAAATTCAAATAAACACTTTCATGCATGAATTTTTATTTTTATTTTAAAAAAAAGCCTTGATGAACAATAATAAGGACTAATAATGAACAATAAGTTATTTACCAATAAGTTGTTTCAATAAGCCGTTTACCAATAATGAACAATAAGTTGTTTATCAATAAGCTGTTTAAATAAGCTGTTCAAATAATAAGTTGTTTAAATAATAAGCTGTTTAAATAATAAGTTGTTTACCAATAATAAGACTAATAAGCTGTTTAAATAAGTTGTTACTAATAAGTTGTTTACCAATAATAAACTTTTTACCAATAAGTTGTTTAAATAATAAGTTGTTTACTATTAATAAGCTATTTACCAATAATAAGTTGTTTAAATAATAAGTTATTTACCAATAAGCTGTTTAAATAATAAGTTATTTACCAATAAGTTGTTTAAATAATAATTTATTTACCAATAAGTTGTTTGGCAATAATAAGCTGTTTACCAATAATAAGTTGTTTACTATTAATAAGTTGTTTACCAACAATAAGCTGTTTAAATAATAAGTTGTTTACCACTAAGCTGTTTAAATAATAAGTTGTTTACCACTAAGCTGTTTAAATAATAAATTGTTTACCAATAAGCTGTTTAAATAATAAGCAGTTTACTAATAATAAGCTGTTTAAATAATAAATTGTTTGCCAATAAACTATTTAAATAAGTTATTTACCAATAATAAGCTGTTTGAATAATAAGTTGTTTACCAATAATAAGCTGTTTAAATAAGTTGTTTACCAATAATAAGTTGTTTGAATAATAAGTTGTTTACTGATAATAAGTTGTTTACCAATAATAAGTTGTTTACTAATAAGCTTATTATATTTCAGATAAGCTGTTTACCAATAATAAAATGAACAAATCGGAAGGGAATGAAATAAACCTACCTATTTAGAAAGGAATGAAAAATAATATTTCAGATAGGGATGAAAAAACTAAAGGAATAGAATGTTCATTCCAACTGACTAACCAAACATATTTTTAGTCATTCCAGAAAGAATGGTCATTCCATTCCCAACTCATTCCATTCCATTCCATTCCATTCTCACCAACCAAACACAACATAATAATGATCATATAATTTAGAATATACGAAGTATATATTATATCTAAATAAGGATGACGCAGGAATGGAAAATGAATTATTATGCTTAAAGAACCAAAGGTTAGTCATAATTTGGTGAACAAATTGGCGTTAGAGATGACATCATGTTCCATTTCTGATAGCCATGGGCAATGGCTATATGAGCCTTCAAATAGTCCATGATGATAAATATGTATCAGCTTGTTTTAGGCACATCAACTATATTATGATTGTACGACATCATGCTAAGTCAGATGTTTTTGGTAAAACTTAAAAGGATCTTATAACGGGAATAAAAATACTAATAAAGCTATTAGGGGAAGATGAAAGAGAGAGGAAACATTATGTCTGTCGGCATATGCGAATATGCACTACTCTCTCCGTCCTTTATTATTTGTTTTTTTTAAAAGTGAACACATATATTTAAAAAAATAATTAATATTATATTTTTTAGTTAAAAATAATTTTAAATATCAATATTTGCCTTACATTGGAATAAGAGAATATTACTTATTATAGATAAAAGAGAAAATCAAAGTAATATTTAATATTTGAGGTAATATTAAAAATTAAACAATTAATGTTTAATTGAAATTTTCAAACGACAAATATTAAAAGACAAAAACACTTTTCTAAAACGACATTTAAAAAGGAACAGAGCGACTATAAGAGAGAGACAAAATAAGAAGGGAAGACGAAGCATGTAATTAATTAATTGGGTGCTAACTCCGTTGAACTTGAATGGAAGTCGGCGGAATTATTTCTTGATGAATTTTCAGCTTACGCTTACCATAGTATATTACTACTGTATTAAGATAATTAAATTCAGTCACCAGTTGGTTGTGACTTTTTGACAACACAAGAAAATAAAAAAAAAATAGACTTGTGGAATTTTTTTTATTGTTATTTTTTTGACTTTATTCGAAGCTAGATGAAAAAAGCAAGCTGGTTTAACATGGACTGCCTACCAAGAAAATGATAAAATTTGTTTCACCAAAAGAGTTTCATTTTGATTTTTAAAAATTATTTTACTATATTTACTAATTTTGTTTCATTTTTGATGTTAATTTGTTCAATTCTAGTCCGTAAATAACTGTTAATTATAAAATTTGTTTTTGTTGTTTTTAAAATTTAAATAAATTATATTAATTTTAAATTGATTAATTTTACAAATCCACTCGAAAAGTAAAAAAATGAAAGTTTTAGTGGTGAAATGGAAGAATACTGTATAGGATGGATATATAATAGTATTTGAAATGACTTCAGAACTAAATTGAATTCAAATCAAATGAAAGACTAAAACTCAGTCACCAAAAATAACTCTTTGAAAGGAATTCAAACGAAATTATAAGCCTTCTACACAAACCGTTGATCGTCATATTATAACTTAGATCATCATATTGTAAAATAAATCAAGGGTAACTATAAATTAATACAGAAGCTCAGTGGTCAGAGGTCATAAATTATCTCGTGTCCTATTATACAGTACTCCCTGTTGTATGAATTAACATTTGCAATTGATCGATGCATGATTCGGTAATATAAATATAATCAGTCAATCATCAATACCAAAAACATAATAGTAACAAATTTTCCGAGTTATTTTAGTTGATCATGAATCAATACCGAATTGAAACCGAGTCAAACATACATATATATAATAATTATATATACATATATATATATAGATAGATATAGATATACACATATATACACATACATACATACATAAAAGCATGCATGAGTTGTGGTCAATGGATAAATTTTTCGTATACCGTGAAATTTATACAATTATCTTCAACATTATATATGTATTATGTCAATAAAAAATAATAAATATATTAATGAACAATTATCAAATATTTATGAAAAAAATGATATAAATTAGTCCGTAACTCGCACGGGCTATGATCAAACTTGTAAGTATAATAAGTCAATCATCACTAATCAATAGTACCACAACATAATACGATAAAGAACGAATTATTTTTGTTAATTACGAGTTGACTAAGCATCACTATAAGAATTTTTTTTCGATAACTCAGTAGTATAAGTGTGTACTTTTTAAATAGAACAAATAAAATTGGACAAAATAAATAATATAATATTTATAAAGTGATTAATTTTTGATAGGCAATCTTCGCGATAACATATAAAGTAAAAGCGTGAACTTTGAAAGTTGTTTGTTTTTTAAACCTATTCTATTTTATTCAATTTTAGAGATACAATTCATTATGATGAGTTATGGGGAAGTTTGAGAAAAAAAGTCAAGAAGGAAAATTGAACAAATTTAAGAAAATTTATCTTTTTTCATGTATGGTTTTGGTTAATTCGGACTTATTTAGATTTCTGCGGTCTACTAAAGACGAGCATATGAACTTGCATGATAAAGGGAGAGATTTCTATCATTAGGCGATAACCTTTGGCCAAAACTTCAAACCTAACTTAAGTAGTAGGGTTGAAGTGAGTTTTTTTTATGTGTTTTTAATTTATCATGAATAATAAATTTGTGAAAATATTTTGGATGTACGATTGTATACACACTTCAATGATTATCAAAAATAGAAAAATAGAACAGCAGGCAAAGAAAAATAAAAGTGAAAGTAGGATTGTGTTTCATGTACGAGTTATCAATACTCCATCAATTTTTAGTACGAAGGAAATATTAGTGTTACTAGTAAGATATTTTAACCATATACATATATAGGAATCTGGAGGCACAAACCAATATTGTTTAAATGGAGTGCAGATTCATGCATTTCCGGAAGAACTTCCGGTTCAGTTACCAGAAAGAATCAAAAGATAAAGTTTTGTATTAAAAATATCTTATATTGCAGAAAATGTGATGCGTACAAAAATTAATGGATTTGAATTTCAGGAAGTTTGTTCATTATATCTTTGACAGTATCATGAAAGTTAGTTATATTGATATTCGTTAGAGTTGTATTTAGGTGACATTTATTATACAAATGCAACTTATTCTTTTAAGACTGTCTGTAATCAGGATTAATATAGGAAGATAGGAAGAATTAGGCTAATTCCAAGCAGCCTCAAGTCCAATTCCCATAGTCCAACCCGTATCTTGACAGTGTTGACCTGGTAAGAATTCAAGAATTGTCAAAGGTAACAACCAGCTTTTCCATCTATGATACACACCTGGACATCATATTCCACTACACAACCCTCTCTATATATATGTGACCAACCATTTTGGAAGCTCCCATACATTCTAACTTCGAATTCAACAACATAACATATATATTAATTCTACTACTGAAAAAACCCTTCAATCTCTCTCCTAATTGTCTAGCTAAATCTCAAATCATTCTTTCTTACTAATTTCTCTCAACAAGTTTGCAGCTCTAATTTAGTTTAGAAAATCTTACCTAGGTTGTGCTATATAATTATTTACAGATGGAATTGATCAGTAGTTTGAGGAACCAAGAACACTTGTTGTCTAAGATTGCAACAAATGGTGGGCATGGAGAAAACTCTCCTTACTTTGATGGATGGAAGGCATATGATAGTGATCCATTTCATTCCACCAACAACCCTCATGGGGTTATTCAAATGGGACTGGCCGAAAATCAGGTAAAAAAAAAACAACTATCAATTTATTTTTATTTTTATTTTTATTTTTTTATAATTTTTATAGTAGTACATCGTATGTGTCTAGTCGGCTATATTGTGGACTCAGCATAGTCCATACAACTGATTAGTCACATACAAATAAAAACTTGTAAAAAGTTTGCCATAAATAACTAGTCGGTTTTTCTGTCAACTCAGAATATATAACTCCCTTCTTATGATAATTATTCTTTTCACTTATACAATATTGTTCAAGCATGTAGTCTTAGTTTTTTTTTTTCTTTTTCTTCTTTTTGGCAGCTTTCTTTAGATTTGATCCAAGAATGGATTGTTAATAACCCGAAAGCTTCCATATGTACAAATGAAGGAGTAAACGAGTTCAAGGATACTGCAATTTTTCAAGATTATCATGGCTTGCCAAAGTTCAGAAATGTATGCAACTTGAAAATGATTATCATTTACGTTGTTTATTCTTCCAAAAATCAATAATATTGACTAAATCTTATTGACTTACATTTTCAGGCCATTGCCAAGTTTATGGAAAAAGTGAGGGGTGATAGAGTCACATTTGACCCTGACCGTATTGTTATGAGTGGAGGAGCAACCGGAGCTCATGAAATGATGGCTTTTTGTTTAGCTGATCCTGATGAAGCATTTTTAGTACCCACGCCATATTATCCAGGGTACAAATTACTTCATTAAAATTCCTTCCTTTTTTTTTCTTTATTTATTCTATTATCAATTTTGTAGGATATTTATATAAGTAGATTATATATTGTCATATAATCTTAAATTTTTATAATAATTTTGTAATTAATAGTTAAAACTTGGCCTCAAAACAATTTTGACCATGTAACCTTTTAAATTTAAGAAAATGAATTACAATGTTAATTGCTATAGATTTGAGACGTTTATTATATCTTAAATTTTATGAGTTCTGAGACATAAAACCTTAAGATCACCAGAAATTGACATGACAGATTATAAAGTCAAATCAGTTTCTGGTGACCGTAAGACTTAATGTCTCAAAATATAAAATTTTTAAGAGTTTCATACGGCTTACTAACTTCACTTGTCTCTATAGGAGAGGTTCAGATCTAGGTTGTCTTAATAATGACCTCACAAATTACCACTTGACAATATGACATTGACTGAAATTTATTCTAGAAAAAAAAATTCCAAGTTACAAAATATATATAATTTACTTTCATTCACTAATAAATATATTTGGTAATATATTTCAGATTTGATCGAGATTTGAGATGGCGAACAGGAGTACAGCTTCTTCCAGTAATATGTGAGAGCTCTAACAATTTCAAAATCACTAGAACATCTTTGGAATCAGCATATAACCAAGCCCAAAAATCCAACAACAAAGTAAAAGGCTTGCTCATAACAAATCCATCAAATCCTTTAGGCACAATCTTAGACCGCGACACGCTCATTGATTTAGTAAATTTCATTAACGAAAAAAATATTCACTTGGTATGCGACGAAATTTATACTTCCACAGTATTTAAGCAACCCGAATTTATCAGCATTGCTGAGATAATACAGGATAATACTGAATGCAACCGCGATCTAATTCACATTGTGTACAGTTTGTCCAAGGACATGGGATTTCCAGGTTTTAGAATTGGAATCATTTACTCTTACAATGATGCAGTTTTGAATTGTGCTAGAAAAATGTCGAGCTTTGGACTAATTTCCACACAAACACAACACCTAATTGGATCAATGTTATTAGATGAAATGTTCGTTGAACATTTAATATCTGAGAGCAGAGGAAGATTAGCTTTAAGGCACAAGGTTTTTACTCGAGGACTAGCACGTATAGGCATTGAGAGTTTGAAGGGCAATGCAGGGCTTTTTGTATGGATGGATTTGCGAAAACTCCTTAAGCAGCCAAGTTTTGAGGCCGAGATGGAGCTTTGGCGGTGTGTAATTAAGGATGTTAAGCTGAATATTTCGCCTGGCTCTTCGTTTCATTGCTCTGAGCCTGGGTGGTTTAGGGTTTGCTTCGCGAATATGGATGATGAGACGGTGAGGGTTGCTTTACAGAGGATTAGAAAGTTTGCGCTTAAAAGCAAGGGAGGAATGGCTAAGGAAAAATGCTGTCAAACGAGCCTTCAAGTTAGTTTATCAGTCAGAAGGCTGGATGAAATTATGATGACACCGCATAAGATTTCGCCTCATTCTCCTCTGGGTTCTCCTCTTGTTCACGCTAGGAATTGATTTGTGTAGATCAAAAGGACTTGGGTAAAATATTTGTGACCTTACGTTATTTTGTTATGTTGTTGAAGCATTCTGTATTGGTATAGTAACACATTTCCTTTTTCCATTTGGTGCATGAAAATTGCATCAGATAGGGCTATGTAGTTAATACCCCGACTGAGATTATTTCTGCATCTATTTATATGTAGCTGATTTGTATTATTTTTTTTTTGCTAAATGATTTGTATTATTTATTGGTGAATAAAATTCAATATATTTGGTCTAGTAGTTCATCCTTGAGTACATGGATTTTAATAATTTTATCATCTGCAATTACACAATTTGTTCTGGTAGAAATTATGTAGCTAGTTTCCCCTTCTTATTAGTGTATGTTTGGTTTGCACATGTGACTCTTGTTCATTTTACAAATGCATTTTTCAAATGCAGTTTATTAGCTCAAAATCACAACTTATTTTAATCACAAACGTATAATCTCATTGCACATAAAAATATGGTGCATTTAGATATTCAAACGCTATAAGTCAGTGCTCCAAACTACTAAAACTATTTACAAACCCTTAGTTTGTAGATCACTATTAGATTTATAAAATGAGACCAAAGTCTAGTATATAAAGATATTAAGCTCTCTAACTCAAAATCAATTGACTATGAGAAGTTAGTCCAAATTATTATATATTAAACATATTTTCTCAAGATATTCAATGTAGAGACAAGATATATAGTCTAGCATAGAGTCACACGTAAGTTGATACGAATCCTAGGTAAGAGCATGCGAATTTGAAGGTGTAATAAACATGTTATTATATGTCATAAAAATATAATATAATTAGATAACTATGACAATCGATATATATATCGTTATTTTGTTGATATCAATTTAGCACAGTTTAACTTGTTTAGTTGTTTGGCTAAATGAAAAAAGAGGGTGTTAATTAATCAGTATTAAATCCAGATTGCTGCTTTCTTGTAACAAGGCAGCTTAAAGAACTAATGATTAGTTATAATTTGGTGAACAAATTGGGGTTAGAGATGACATCATGTTGCATGTCTGATAGCAATGGCTATATGAGCCTGCAAATATAGTCCTTGATGATAAATATTTATCAATTCTTTAAGGCAAATCAACTCGCTAACGATAATTATATGACATCAAGATAAGTCAAACGTTTATGGTAAATTAAACAATTTTCTATATTTGAAGAAATTAAGTCAACATTGCTGAGAATCCAATACCTCGAAAACCAAAGCGTTCCCGGGATTCAGAATCGAAATAATTTACTCCTACAACGACATAGTGAAGCTACTTTAAAGTCTCAGCTAGACTTGGGCAGAAAGTTAGAGAGGAAGAAGAAGAAGAAAAAGAGAGAGGAAATTGATAAATCATTCATCTTACCCTAGTTCTGTTACAAGATCCTGATTTATAGAGGTGTGATACAGAGATCGATCTCATGATCCTGACCAACCAGCTGTGATGTGCTGTAACAAAATATAGGCCCTTTGATTAAAAGATAAAAGACAAGATAGGAATAATTAAATTAGAGAACTGATATTTCCACATAAAAAATTGATATTTTCACATGATCCCTTTTATATGAATAGTAAGTGAGTTCTACTTCCACGTGAGAGAGACTCATGTGAAAATATCATTTTAACATGTGAAAATCAATTTCCTTAAATTATACTTATTGAACTAACTATCATTTGGACTTGGTTTTCCCTTTTTTAGCCTTAACATATCCTTGCATCCATAAATTTGCCGTCGTAATATTAATATCATACTATCACTACTGTATTTGTATTTTTGATTCTAAGGTAAAACATGGAACATAACTACATTTTAATTATTTTTTTACAAATTTTACAAATAAAACTCTTTTTTGGAATATGCAATATCTTTTTACTCTATGGAGGCTAAGATTGTCAATTGACTAAGTAAGTCGGGCTTAAGGCTGTCCAAGTTAAGCTCATTCAAATATTAATGAGCTTGAGTTCAGACTCGGCCCATTCGGGCTTATAATATATTGTTCAAGCTCAGATAACGAGTTTCTGGCCTATTTTCATGCAAGCCCAAATAAAATAAATGAAAATTAATAAATTGAAAATAAATAACAAAAAAAACTAATACAACTCATTATTTAAATGACATTAGCTCATTTTGACAATCAATAGATAAAAGTATTAAAATCTTTATAATTCATAATATCAAATATTATCAAAAAAAAAGAAATTTGAATTAAAACATACAACTAATCATGGTAATAATACATCTTCAGATTAGTTAAAATGTCAAAACATTTAATTCGAATAACTTTAAAGAAAAATGGTACTTAAATTTAAGTTAATGACTCTCTCTCTCTACATATATATATATATATATATAGGTCTAGTTGCCACGTACACTATTCTAGCAACTGTGATCCTAGTCGTTGATCTCGATAATAAAAGGCCGAAATTAAACCATATTTCCCCTCATGCCGCTAGTGATCACAGAAAGTTCGAGAGCTTCTGCAACTCCTGTAGCCGGTCTCATCTTTCTTTTCCTCTCCCGCTCTAAAAGTCTAAAATCGCTATCAGAATTAAGCACCCACGATTCTGCTAGTTTAGAAACTAAGGAGAAGGATAGGGGTGGCTAGGTCAGAAAAGCGATAACTAGAAATTCTCCCCAAGTAGGATTTGAACCTACAACCAGTCAGTTAATTGGTTGAACTTAACTGTGTGTGCTGGACCTGACTGAGAAAGAGCGTTAATAGTTGTCTAGCGGCAGTAACATCCCTTTTCGCAGCACAGTTAAATACCAAAATGCCCCTCAATGCTTATGTTCGCTGCCTACCGCTACAAGCTCTAGCGGCAGCCTGCTCATTTTATCAAAATGCCCTTTATTAATCAATGGCCTTATACCAAAATGTCCCTGAATGTCTGTCGCTAGAGCCTCTAGCAGCAGTTCTAGCGGCAGTGGGGTCCACTATAGTATTCACTTTAATTCTTGTAGCTTGGTCTCCGGTCCACTATATATGGTCTTCACTTTAATTCTTGTAGCTTGGTCTCCTCTCTGAGATATTTTTATTTCCTTTCCTCTCCCAGATCTCGTCGTCCAATCTCACTCCCAAGTTCAAGCCAAACTTGTGCTCCGACGATTCTTCCTTCTTAATTTAGGTAAGTTTTTTAATATGGTAAGAAAAATGCTTGTGCATAATTTATTTTTATCTAGTTCTTCAGATTTTATTGCTAGTTTAGATTATACAAATGCATCTGAGTTTATAAGTGAAGTTAAAAGTAGTAAATTTGAAATGGTTCCATATGTTGGTCAATTGTTCTCTAAGTTGGAAGAAGTTAAAAATTTTATAGAGCATATGCTTAAAAAATGGATTTGAGATTAGAATTGCGACGAGTCATAAACATGCTTATACGAATGATGTGTCCTCTAGGTTGTATGTATGTAAAAAAGCCGGTACACCAACTGTTGTAAAGAGTTTACCAGATGGTGAAGATGGTAGTAACAAAATTACTAGATAGAGAGACTCTATAAGACGCATATTATGCAAAGTTAGAATATATGTTGTCCATAATAAGAAAGAAGACAATTGACATATTTCTACCATTTAATTAGAGTACAATCATCACTTAGTGACCCCTACCAAAGTACATTTGATTGAGACACACATAAATATTACTCCGGTTGCAAGACAATTAATTGACACTTTAGTAAGTCTGGTATTGAACCTAGTAGGATGATGAACGTTTTAAGCACAATGGATGGATAGATTGAACATGTTCCTTTCTCTGATGTAAATATTCAAAATGTGGCGAAAGATTTAAGGTGTAATTCAGAAGATGAAAATGATGCACAAGCTGCTGTAAATTATTTGAAAAAACTTGCATCTAGAAGTGTGAGTAAATTTTTTTTCATGTGAAACCTGGTGAAAACAATCACATAACGTGTATTTTGTAAGTTGATGCCCAATCAAGGTTAATGTATCAACGGTTCAGAGACGTTGTGACATTTGACACTACGTATATGATAAATAAGTATGACATGCTGTTGGTCCATTTACTGGGGTTAACCACCATTATCAGTCTATTTTGTTTGGATTTGCATTGTTAAGGGACGAGACAGAGGACACTTTTGTTTGGATATTAGAGACGTGGCTCGAAACCATAGACTACAAGACACCTATAACCATCATCACTGACCAAGATAAAGCCATGAGTAATGCTATTGCTACGGTACTCCCTTCTAGTTATCATGTATTGTGTTTTTGACATTTTAACAATAAATTTTTTGAGAAATTGCATCATGTTTATTCTGAGCACCCATCGTTCAAAGATCATTTTAACAATTGTGTGTATAGTCCATCAACGAGTTTGAAGAATGTTAGCAGATTCTGATGAAGGATTATGAATTATATAACAATGAGTGGCTTAGAAGTTTGTATAATGTATAGGAGAAATGGATTCCTGTGTATGCAAAGAGATATTTTATCGCAAGAATGATAACCACTGGAAAAAGTGAGAGCATGAACTATTTTTTGATGAGTACGTTAATGTTTCAACAGGCACGAAAGAATATGTAGTGCAAAGTCAGAAGGCTATAGAAAAATAATTCATCAGAGAGAGGAAGACCGACTACATAACAAAACATCATAACCATTACAATTATATCAACCATTTCCTCAACTCTAAACCAATCTCATTTACATAACTATTACAATTATATCAATGTAAAAATTTAAAAATATTCACATAATCTTATTTAGATCTACACAACCATTAAACATAATAGTGCGAAACATTAAAATTACCATTAAACATTTTCCATCAAAATTAAAGCAATGTACAAATTTATATTGTTCCAAAACCAATCGAAAAAACATGCAATGAAAGCTACAAGATTTCCTATATCTAATCCGCTGGAAAGAGTCTGGTTTGACGTCAAAAAAGTTCCCACGCGATTCAATATCTAAAGACCGTTACGTCTTCTATAGACCAATTCTCTTTGTGCACATCAACACTGCCCCTTACGAAATAGTCGACGTACTTGCAGACTAAAATTCCACAGTCTGATGTGTTATGCTGAATAGGTCGGGTCTTTGGTACGTGCATGCGGGGATCAGAAGTGGGCCACTCGCACATCGGATCACGAACTAGCAAACATAATGGTATTAATTTTACCTACATGTACAAAGTAGTTAGTTACTAATAAGTAAAATGTTTGGCATTTATGCAAGAACAATATCAATTACTACACATACCGCTACGTCAACAAATTTTTTGTACATGTCCTTGATTTTCATATACTTGGTATCATTGTTTGAGCGGGTCAATGATGATAACTATCCATTCCATGACCGATAATATCATCAAGATAAAATGACTATTATCTAGATTACACACCGACATGAAGATATAGTCGCATTCGCGTAAAGGCGGGCCCATATCCGGGTACACATAGGGTTGGCAGAAACTCGCCGCACGATTTTTCTTGGTGGAGGGCATACTATTCTTGCCAAGATGCATGAAAAATGACCCCATGAAAGCAAATTGGGCCCACCTTTTAATTTCTCGCGTCATGTAGTAGTCCTCTTTATCCCGCAATAACAACATGTATACGTCCAGGACATGCTCGAAAATCCAAGCGCCAGGGCGTAAGACGCAGAATTTGTTATGGTATAACGTATACCACTTCCGCGGATGTGATACAGGAAATATTTCTCGATCCACCACTGCATCCCCAAACAATTGTTTATTTATGAACGCTACCTTGTACTCCCTCATTTTTTGGTTGGGCATCCTTTCCATCCATAAGAAATGTGCTTTCCCACTTCATGTACTTGAAGGTCATCGTCCCTTATAAAGTCAAAAGCACCCTTAAAATTAATTGAGGGAACATAGGCCTGGGTGGTGGGGATGTAACTCTCTTGTAGTGCAAAATTAGTTGGCTTCCTTCGATCTTCGTTGAATTGGGAGAATTGGGAGTGAGATCCTTCACCGTTGGGACCCCCTATTGAGGTACCTTTTTTCTCTTTACATTAAAGTTGTATACACCGTAATGGTGGTCCCATCCATGTTTCTCCAGAACATACTCGAGAGGCATCTGGATAAATGCAAAGCACTTATCAAGTAAGGACTTTGCACTCTCAACCTGTCATGTAAGATGAACACAACTATTAGCAACAATAAATAAGATGAATAAGTATATATGTAGATAGTAGAATGCTAAAAAGTTAAAATGAATGATGTTTGTGTACTATGTTAATAAGATGATGCTAGTTGTAAAAAGCCCGAGGCTCATAAGTAGGGTCTTAGTCCCCTTCTAGTCGAGGTTGATGCAGTTTTCTACGTGTAATTCTCCCGTACCAGTCCATGTATTTATCAATGATCACATAGTTAGAAATCTCCTACTATTGTCCCTCGAGATGATCCATGTAAGTCTCCCAATGTGCGATGTACCCTCGCCTCAAGGCCATGCAATCATCAACGTCAAACCTATGTTCTTTACGCTTTCTTAGGTCGTTGTGATTTTCGGCCTGAAAGGGTATACCTTGCAGGAACCCAAACTGTCAGTCCAACATCTGATATTCCACAATATCAAAGTAGATCAAGAGGACCCTACCCGAGCCCAATAACTTTTCTTCAAAATTAAATTCATTTAGATTATCATCCCACCTCATGTAAGGGTGCCAAACTACCAGCCACGAAGGCTGGACATCTAGCTCCCCTCGGTAAAACATTAGATGGTGGTGGGGACTGTCTTGTTTGTTAGGGTAACTATTGGGGTTTCAGAGTATGCCCATGCTACGGCCCTAGGTAACCAAGCCTTTGATTATGGTTTAGGGTTTGCCTTCCAATAATTAAATGCTCATAGGCCCACACTTGTAACAGTGTTACACCATTAATATTTTCACCGCTTTTCTACTGGCTGTATATAAAGCCCTATATAAATACCCTAACAGAGCCGCACCCCAAGAATACGTTACACAATATTCAGTGTTGCAATAAAATACATATATTTTGGGTGAACAGTATTGTTGGACCTAGTAGGGAACAATATTTGCCCCACATAGCTAAAGAATGTAAGCCTTTGTGTATCGGCCTACAATTTTCTTACTTGCTCTAGAAGAAAAATTATTAAAATGTTCGTGCAGCCACACCAATGAAATAGAACCTTATTTTTTCGATTGCTGATATTCAGCAGATAATTCAGCACCAAAACATTCCCGAAAATGAGATACTAGAGTCTCAAATAGAGGATAAGTTAAGAGTTTGTCCACCACCGGCAACCCAAAAATAATGTGGACATCCTCTAAAGTTATTGTTATTTCCCCACAATTTAGGTGAAAACTATTGGTCTTTAGGTGCCATTTCTCCACCAGGGCGGACACAAGACCAATGTCAGTTTGGTGTACAATTATTGCGTGTTTAAAAACCCCAAAACCACATTTATCTAGAAGAGTTTTTTGGGATTTTGTTAAGTTCCATTGATCGTATTTTTGTTCAGTTAATTGACTTGAGATTAGCTTTCTCCTATCTCTACCGTGATCTACGTCATTAGACACGTGATTTTGTTGGTCATACAGAACACTTTGGTCAATCGGTCCATAATTCCAGCTATCCATCTTTTACCTAAAAACAATAACATAAAACCATTTTGTACCAATTTAACAACTATATAACACAATTATATCCCAATCATTAGAATACGACCATTTAACAATAATTTAAAACAAGACAATTTACAAAGTTTTAACCCCAGCAGTTAGCGCAGTGGTTCAAATGAGGCCCCGGGACGAATCATAGACTCAGAGGTCCTGGGAT
The DNA here is from genome assembly GCA_034770075.1 of Aralia elata. Taxonomy (NCBI): domain Eukaryota; kingdom Viridiplantae; phylum Streptophyta; class Magnoliopsida; order Apiales; family Araliaceae; genus Aralia; species Aralia elata. The sequence goes on from CM068381.1 coordinate 30,393,483, forward strand.
CGAATATACCACTAGCAACAATTTGTCAAGGCCAAAAATAGTTCATGGGGCCACGGGAATACGGGTGCAAACCCGCGTACAAAGGCCTGACCCAGGGTGGGGAGAATAGTCCGACTGCGGTTAGGAAACTCCACGTTAGCAAAAAAAAAACAAAAAAAAACTAAATAATAAAATAATAAATTTACAAAGTTTGTCTAGTCATTATTACTCTCAATATATCATCACATGCATATATTGTTCCCAAAACACAACTCACTAATTTAACAGTAATAAGACACAAATATACCCCAATTATTATCTACTACCATTTAACAAGAAAAAAGTTACAACTTGTATATACACACTATTTCACCTCATAATAACATGCATTTATTTAGTCAAAGACATAACTCACTAATTTTAACCAAAATTCAAATGCATATATGTATACATAGACATGGTTGCTAATTTTCTCTAAAAGTTCACATGAATAGATTTGCCTAAAATAAATTTATCAAAATAAATCACAATATTTATTTATTTTTAAAAACAAAATCGGTAGAAATAATCTTACAAATCTTTTGGTTGGATTGAAAACTTAGTTGCTGAAAATCTGTAGAAACTTGATTGCGACAAGACCTTCTCCCATCTTCTTTCTCTCTTCTTTCTCTCTTATTTTGGTTGCCTGCGAACTGTTAAAGAGAGTAACTTACGGCTAGATCTGGAATTGTTAGAGGGAAGGAGGCTGCCGCTAGAGGCTCTAGTGGCAGGCATTCAGGGACATTTTGGTATAAGACCACTGATTAATAGAGGACATTTTGGTAAAATGAGCAGGCTACCGCCAGAGCTTATAGCGGCAGGCAGCGAACATGAGCATTAAGGGGCATTTTGGTATTTAACCGTGTTGCTAGAAGGGATGTTACTGCTACTAGAGCCTCTAGCGGCAGGGGGAAATATGGTTTAATCTCAGCCTTTTATTATCGAGATCAACGGCTAGGATCATCGTTGCTAGAATAGTGTTCGTGACAACCGGTTGTCATAGATGGGGACCTTATATATATATATATATATATATATATATATATATATATATATATATATATGGCAATGATCCATAGCCAAAGCAGCCTATTAATATAAATAGTCTATATATTTGTATGTTTTTAATATTATAATTCGACCTAATATTATAATTCGACCCAATTGACAGTCTTACATAAAACAACAAAGTTAAAAATATAGAGTATATTCTTTTGAAACACATAATTCGAACCTAGGATAGTAGTGCTCTTTCATTATGTCATGTGACCTTTATATCCCTAAACTCCTATTTACTTTCCTACTAGTTAGTTAACTAGGGTACATTCGAACCTAGGATTGTATTACGCATTGGTTGGGCATACAGTGGCACATGGTAGCAAAGTTGTGGCATTCGGCCTGGCAAAGTAATGTGACCTTCGAGTGTTTGGTGTGTTAAGGCATGGCATGGGTGGAGGTTGTGACACCCCCAAACCCCTGTACTCTCTACAGTTGATTTAGTGCATCACGATCTATATGATACATCCATCTCACCTCCTATTTAATATTCAAGCATAAAGTTTTTTATACATTCAATACCCCGTCTCACCAAAAGTAATAAACACATTCATTCATTCTTCCCCAGGTCTCGAACCTAACATTCCTAACACCTGCCTATAATATATACTAGGCTCATTACAAAACTTTTACGCAAATGAAATTACATATTTCTACCTCTCTGGTCCTTACAAAATTTACTACTTGATTATATCATAACATATCTTACAACATTACAAAAATTAATATAACTTAGTTAATTTTCTATATCAATATTATCTATCCTCAAACTCTACTATTCCCTTCTCTTTATCTTTAACTCCGGGCCTTTTTGATCCTTCTGCCTTATCTAAAAAAATTAAATAGAATGCAAGAGTAAGCAACAAATTTGCTCAGCAAGTTTAAAAGATTTTAGAACATAAGCATAAGCATAAATTTTAGCTATTAAACTAACATCACATATAACTGTTAAAAAAACCGATGAATCAAAAAGAATCTTAGAATCAACAATAGTAACACCATAAAATATCTAATTTTGGAATTCGTAATTTTTAAGAGAGATAACCGAGTGGTTGTAGGGACCAAGAACTATTTCCACAATGTTCAATAATTACAAAAACTGCGAACTCTTTACTATGTTCAGCAATCACAAAGACTGTGAACTCTTTACTATGTTCAGCAATCACAATGACTGCGAACTCTTCACAGGATATTATTAGGTAATCAGACTAATAACATCCCATGTTAGGATCATACTTTATCATATCCATACCGTATTTTAACAATGTGTTAATAATTCCATCATTTGTTCAGCAATCACAAAGACTGCGAACTGTTTCCCCATAGTATCATTAGGTGATTAGCTTAATAATACTCCATGTTACGCAAGTTTGTATTACAATATTTTAGAGAATTAAATTTCATGTGTAATGAACATATAATTCGTAATTTTTGGATAAACGATATAATTATTATGAATTTTTAAAGTTTCAGCAGTTTGAAAAATTATAATTAAATTACCGAAAAATGGTCTTGAGCTGATTTTTTTTACAGTAATCTTATAATATTATTTAAGAATTATTGAAAATTTTTGGTGAATTATTGAAGAGCATAAGTATTTATCGTATTTTTAAGCCATTTAAAGTTAGTTTAAAAATAGTGAAAATTCATAGAAAATTTGGTGAATGGAGGAAAATTATGAAACTTGGTGAAAAATCTTATAATAATATAAGATAAATATTTGTGATGTTTCAAGGATAGAAAAATATGTGGAGGTATTATTTCTATTTTCAAGTTATTAAAAAATAGTTTTATAAATAGAAATAATTACAGAAAATTATCGAATAATCCCAAAAATGTGAAAATTGGTTAGAAATCTTAAAATAATATTCTAAAGACTTTAGAAGGTTTAGTGGAATCGTGAGGTATTGGGATGTTTGGATCGTGTGAATGATTGGTCAATGGACAATACAATCTTTTCACACGAGGGTCAAGAATTGACTGAGAGAATTTGAGAATACTTTTATAGTATAATATTAGTGTATAGTGTTAATATATCACTAAAATGTGGTTATGGACTTTGAATTAAGGTTTTTAGATCAGAATGAGCTGGTTTGACCTAATTCAAAAACTAAAAATTGAGCTGAGATGTTGTAATACTAAAGGCAAGTTCCGTATTATGAAATTTCTTATTTTTGAACTTATGTATTAGTTCCCTAATTGTTGCAAGTTCTCTAAAATATTTCATATTTTTTAATTAAGCAAGTTATAAATTCATGGTAAACTATTTATTTGAACAAGTTCCTTATTTATTGAAATTTTGCAAGTCATGCAAATTACTATGATTGAGCCGAGCTACAAGTTTTAGAGATATATACGAGTTATTGAACACATATTATTATGGTAGGTTCTTGAACCCATAATTAGTATGGTAGGTTCTTGAACCCATAGTATTATGGCAAGTTCCTGATGAGTTCTTGAACTCATATTACTGTGGCGAGTTCCTAAACTCATATTATTGTGGCAAGATCCTGAACTCATAATGTATGGTAAGCTCATTGAAGGAAACATTATTTATAAATTTGCACGTTCTTGATATTCCTAAATTTATTAAATTGCAGAGTATGCTAGTTGTTTCGGCTACTCCACTGTGAAACTAATCGGGTTGAGGATGAACAAGCCTATAATACAAGGAAATATTTATGGAATGTTGTTCAGTCTATGTGACTGTTAAACACTTATGGAGAGTCAACAGTTTATATAACTGTGGGACACTTATGGGCCATATAGTGCCTACTTAACGCTTTTAGCGTTTGATATGATGAGAGTTCATGGTTCTTACGACCCCCTTGGTAATGATTCAAAGATAAAGATTCGGATATTAAAGTTCTATTACTTCTTGATAATCATGTGTTGATGCACATTTCTAAAGTTTTAAATCCAGAAAAATTTATATTGATGAGCTATTCATTGGTTCAAAGCATATTTATTCATTATTAAGTTATTTTGACAAGTCACTGTGTACTACAGTGAGGTAACATGTTACAGGTCATATTCAGTGCTGCTAGGTTGATCACCTACAGTACGATTCGAAAAAACTCTTGGTCCTTTATGACCATTCAAGTAACTAAACTTGATAATCCTTACATTTCAAAAATATTGAATTATTGAGTCATATTTATTCATTGAACTGTTTCATTTCAGTTTCATACTTGCTGAGCATATTTGATGCTCACCCTTGAAATCATTAACATATTGCAGGTAGAAAAGAATAATAAGACCAGAAAGGTCAGAAGCTAGAAAGTAAGAGAAAGAGAAATCTTGTAAAGGTTATAGGTTGGTATCAGGTAAGAAGAGTAAGACCTAAGTTGCGATTAAGGGACGAGGTATGTGATATAATGTCTAAATAGACTAGTTAAATCAATAAAAATATTATTAGATATTATGGAAGATGTGTATCATAATGCACCGAATTTGCTATAATGAGTACAGGAATTTAGGGGCATCATAAAGACAGAGTGGTATCAGAGCTGTGTTTGGTGCCACAGATTGACGTCACAAGTTGGTATAAGAGTTGAGAAAATTTGAGTTATGAGAAACATAATGCTTAAATATCTAATACCTTACGAGTTGGTATCGAAGCTATATGTTATAAGCCTTAGGTAAGAGTTTTAAATAATAAAGATGGATGAATGAAAGCCATAATTAAGTGAGGAATATGTTAGAAATATTTATGAAGATATGACAAATGATCCTGAAGTGGGATCTTAAGAAAATTTAAGAAGAAAGTTTGGAAGGAAATTCAGAATAAGATTAGGCAAAGGATATTAAAGAGATGAAAGAGAAAAAAATTCAAAAGAGGATCGGGAAGTACTTGGTATAGATGGGAGGAGATGCTAATATTATATATGAAAGGGAAATGAAGTTAAGATTAGATGTATTTCATGGAAAGGTAAAACGATCATAAAGTTAAATGACCGTAAAATGAAATAATCAAAGAAGAGTAAGTCAGATGTAGAGTTAGACAATCGTAAAATGATTATAATAAAATAAAATGAATGTAGAGTAAGACAATCGTAGAGTGACCATTAAAGTGAAAGATCGTATAGTGATCAGAGGAGATCGTAGAGTGGTCATTAATGGAAGAATATCGTAAAGTAAAGAGGTAAACGTATAGTAATTCTGGAAAAGTGAAGAGTGACAGATAAGCTGTCAAATATTTGAGGAAGTAAAACCACATATGATGAAAGGAAAAGTATGATTTAGAAATCAAGAAAAATTAAGTCGAAGATAATTATAAGAAAAATAAAGGAAGTGACATATGAGATGATCTTATCTCCAGAGTGGGGTATATACAACATATATTTCAAGATTCAGGATGATGATTGTATCAGTTTGATCATAAGTATATAATGAATTATGAATCCATATGGATTGAATAAAAATTTGAATTATGAGAAGTTTATTAACATGAAAAAAAGTTAAGTATTGTGAAATGAAGTGAGTATTATGAAGTGGAAGTAATATGAAGTTATTTTCAAGAAGAGGCTACATAGTACCTGAAAGATAAAAGAAGAAATTTCGGAGACGAAATCTATTGGAATAATAATATGCTGGTGATTCCAGGGACAGAATCCTTATAAGGAGGGAAGAATGTAATATACCAGAATTTCCAAATAATGAAATGAGAATTATAGATGAGAAATGAGTAATGAGAATTGAGATTTTAAGGTAAATTAAAATGTCAATGAGAAATGTAAGCCATTCAAGAATTAAAAGAAAATAACGTATGTAAATGTAAATAAAGGAACTATGCAGTTCAAAACTAAAATTTTTGTTCAAAAAGGAATTTTGAGACATGGATTGCACCGTTGAGTCTAGAACGTTGAATTTGGTAGGTGAAAACTGTAAATACAATATGGTGTCGGGGTTGGCTTTTTGGCCAAAGTTAACAGCTGACTTTTATAAGGAAAAGTCAAACTTGAAGTTCGAAAATGAATTTGAAGAAACAGACATTGCCAGGACGTTGGGGACGTCAAAATTAGTAGGAAACGACTATTAATATGAAAATTTAACTTTTCAGGTCAAAAGTCAAAGATTGGTCAAAGGAGAGTGGAAGTTGTCGTCAATGCTACCAAAAATAAAAACCTTACTTAACTCTACGAACTTTGTACTAAACACAGTATAGCAGTAGCAAGAGTCGATCCCACAGAGAACAATGTTGATTTAAATTTATCCTAATGTTTCTAACAGTTTAACTGTAAATAAAAAGTTGGGGGTTTTGAATTTGTTTAACTAATTAACAAGAACAAATTTAAATAATGAAATTAACTAGTGAATTAAAACTTCAGTTTTCCAGTTCAGTTTCACCTTCTCACAGCAATAGAGTAATCAAGTATAACAATATTACCCTTCAATGAAACTAATAGTCCTAGATAACAACAAGCTCTGTTATCCGAAATTTCTCTTAGATTATCACTTAATGAAATAAGCTCTTTACAAGATTCTAACTATCATATAACCTAAAACAAGCTCTTTAGATTTAATATGACAGCATCATTAAGAACTAAGGAATTAGACTATTCCAAGCAACAAACACATAAGCTCGATTTGTTTAACCTGTCTTCTGATAACCATAGCAATAAACCAAAAGCTTGACCACAATCAGTATTACTAACTGCTACTTGTGATTAGAAACAATATCAATTACGTAATACTATTCCTGAATTTAGCATCTATTATCAACTAACCAATTTAATCCTGCAGAAACCAAATCAGTTAATCAAATAATATTTAACAATTAAAACAGTTTATCAAAATAAGCTTCATATAAGAAGGAATAAATACTGTATATTAATCAAACCATAAACTGTTACTAAGGATCCGCGTCCCCTTCAACTGAATAAAAGAAATTTAGTCTGACATACTTCTATGAACTCTCTGAATACGATAAAACTCTCTCTATGATTTGATGAATGCCTTTTAACAATTATAGGTGTTAAAGCCTAAAAGAATTCTAATCCAATTCTACTTCGGAAGTCTTCACTTTGTAAGTATGGCAGGATTCTAAATCCTCCTCAATCTCTAAAATCCAGCTTAAAGCAGCTTCCTTATCAAATTAGATTTTATTTCTAAATCCAAGTCTTCCTCAGTTTTTTTTTCCAATTCGATTCAGTTTCCATATTTGAATTTCAACTCAGATTCCATATCAGACTCTATTTCCCATAGTCAGATATTATTTCCATGTAAGATTGTAATCCCATCTCCAAAATCCTCATATGAATCGAACTCTAGCATTTCGACATTCCAAATCCCACTCAGAATAGGAATCTTGCAAAATCGACTAGAATCGTAGAGTAATACTCTGCTCCAGCACTTCGTAGAGTAGACATGCCATCATAGAGTCAAACTTCTCTCGAAATCTTAGAGTACCAGGTCTCGACCATCGTAGAGTTCTCTTGTCAGACGTAGAGTGAACTTGGGACAATCGTCGAGTTGATAGCACCATCGTAGAGTTCTCAGCCACCCAGCCATAGAGCTCCCACTCTACGAACATAGAGTACTAAATCAAATCTTCGTGTGACTCTGCCTTAACTTTCCTGTGATCGTAGAGTGCCGATGTTGATCATATTATATTTCTGCAAAACAACATAAAATTCAGCATTAGACTCCATAATTCACCAAATCACTCTAATTCTTCCAAAGATCTATAAACACCTTAATTTAGTTCATATAACAGATAACATGCAGTTAAACTAAGCATAAATGAATGAAAATAATCGAATATTATGCTCCTATCAGAGAGAGGAAAAAAACTTTATTCTTATCTCTCTTAGTTATTACGCAGCAAGACGTGGAAAGGGAAAGAATGAGGTGTGAGGACAAGAGAGATTGATGGCTGCCCTCTTTATTCATATATATATATATATAGTATATGTGTGTTATACATGTGGGAAGAAAGAGATAATGATAAGAAAGAGAGCATAACTAGAAAAAAGAGAAAATCATGATTGTGGCAATTGGCCATGGCTATGATGAGATGGTGGGTTTGTATATAAACCAATTTCATATTATAAATCTACTGAAATGAATAGATGATAATCTCAGAATGATTTTGACGTAGAAACAAAGGATTTTGATGAGAAAATAAGGTCGTACGACGAAATAAAAGCTTTGGCGAAAACCAAATGCGGGTTGTATTTTAAAGGACCAAACGAGCTTAATTTTGAGAAATAATCATATGTATGAGACCGTGGGATATAGTAAAACTGATCTGGGCAGAAAAATTGAGAAAACCAGAGCTTGAAAATGGGCAGTTTGCTGGAGAAGATGATCGAAATTTTTGCCGCCGACGAACTTTTTCGGTAAACCCATTTCTCCATGTTAGAGGCAGAATTTGAAGAAAGTTTGTCTTACAATATTGTAGAGAATTAAATTTCATGTGGAATGGACATATAATCCGTAATTTTTTGAAAAGCAATTTAATTATTATGAATCTTTAAAATTTTAGCACTTTGAAAAATCATAATTAAATTATCGGAAAATGGTTTTGAGCTGAATTTTCTTTACAGTAATCTTATAATATTATTTAAGAATTATTGAAATTTTTTGGTGAATCATTGAAGGGCATAAATATTTATCGTATTTTTAAGCCATTTAAAGTTAGTTTAAAAATAGTGGAAATTCATTTAAAAATTTGTGAATGGTGGAAAATTATGAAACGTAGTGAAAAATCTTATAATAATATAAGATAAATATTTGTGGTGTTTCAAGGATAGAAAAATATGTGGAGGTATTATTTCTATTTTCAAGTTATTAAACAATAGTTTTATAAATGGAAATAATTATAGAAAATTGTCGGATAATCCGAAAAATGTGAAAATTGGTTGGAAAGTAAAATAATATTCTAAAGACTTTAGAAGGTTTAGTGGACTCGTGAGGTGTTAGGTCGTTTGGATCGTGTGAATGATTGGTCAATAGACATAACAATCTTTTCACACGAGGTTCGAGAATTAACCGAGAGAATTTAAGTATATTGTTATAGTATAATATTAGTGTTTAGTGTTAATATATTTGAGCCGAGATGCTGTAATACTAGAGCTGGAAAGTTCCGTAAATTATGAAATTTATTATTTGTGAGCTTATGTGCCAATTCCCTAATTGTTGCAAGTTCTCTAAATTATTTGATATTTTAAAACTGAGCAAGTTATAAATTCATGGCAAACTATTTATTTGAATAAGTTCCTTATTTATTGAAATTTTGCAAGTCATGCAAATTCCTATGATTGAACTGAGCTGCAAGTTTTGGAGATATATACGAGTTATTGAACTCATATTATTATGGTAGGTTATTGAACTCATATTATTATGGTAGGTTCTTAAACCCATAATTAGTATGGTAGGTTCTTGAACCCATAATTAGTATGGTAGGTTCTTGAACCCATAATTAGTATGGTAGGTTCTTGAACCCATAGTATTATGACAAGTTCCTGATGAGTTCTTGAACTCATATTACTGTGGTGAGTTCCTGAACTCATATTATTATGGCAAGATCCTGAACTCATAATGTATGGTAAGCTCATTGAACGGAGCGTTATTTCTAAATTTGCACGTTCTTGATATCCCTAAATTTATTGAATTGTAGAGTATGCTAGTTGTTTCGGCTACTCTACTGTGAAACTGATTCGGGCTGAGGATGAACAACCCTATAATACAAGGGAATATTTATGGAGAGTTTTTCAGTCTATGTGATTGTTAAACATTTATGGAGAGTCAACAGTTTATATAACTATGGGACACTTATGGGCCATATACTGTTGTCTTAACGCCTTTGGCGTTTGATATGATGTAAAGAGTGGTCCTTACGACCCTTCAGTAGTAATTCAAAGATAAAGATTCTAATATTAAAGTTCTATTACTTCTTGATAATCATGTGTTGATGCACATTCCTAAAGTTTCAAATATTGAAAATTTATATTGACGAGCTATTCTTTGGTTCAAAACATATTTATTCATTATTAAGTTATTCTGACAAGTCATTGTGTACTACAGTGAGGTAACATGTTATATGTCATATTCAGTGCTGTTAGTCTGATCACCTACAGTACGATTCGAAAGAACTCTTGGTCCTTTATGACCATTCAAGTACCTAAAGTTGATAATCTTTACAATTCAAAAATATTGAATTATTGATTCATGTTTATTCATTGAACTGTTTCATTTCAGTTTCATACTTGCTAAGCATATTTGATGCTCACCCTTGAAATCATTAATATATTACAGGTAGAAAAGAATAATAAGACCAGAAAGGTCAAAAGCTAGAAAGTAAGAGAAAGAGAAATCCTGTAAAGGTTACAGGTTGGTATTAGGTAAAAAGAGTAAGACTTAAGTTGCGATCAAGGGACGAGATATGTGATATAATGTCTAAATAGAATAGTTAAATCAATAAAAATATTATTAGATATTATGCAATATGTGTATCGTGATGCACCGAATCTACTGTAGCGAGTACAGGGATTTGGGGGCGTCACATAAGTATTTTAAGTATGATAGATTTTTATTTCGTAAAAATAAATTATGCATACCTGCTTGTTCTTTGCGTGAGTTATTACTTAAAAAGTCTCATAGTGGGGGGGGAGGGGTTAATGGGATACTTTAGGGTGGACAAAACTTTGGCTATATTACAAGAACATTTTTATTGGCCACAAATGAAACGAGATGTAGAGAAGTTGTGTGATAGATGTATCGTATGTCATCAAGCTAAATTCCAAGTGAAACCCCATGGTTTGTATACACCATTGCCTATTCCTAGTGAGCCATGGATTGACCTATCTATGGATTTTGTATTGGGTTTACCTAGGTCTAAGCGTGGTAATGATTCTATTTTTGTGGTTGTGGATAGATTTTCAAAGATGACACATTTTATTCCATGTCACAAAGCTGATGATGCTTCTTATATTGCAGATTTGTTCTTTAAAAAAATTGTTAAATTATGGCATGCCTAGGACAATTATATTGGATAGATATGCTAAATTCTTGAGTTATTTCTGGAAAACTTTGTGGTGTAAGTTATGAACTAAATTGTTGTTTTCTAATACTTGTCACCCCCAAACTGATAGTCAAACAGAAGTAGTGAATAGAAGTTTATCTACATTATTAAGGTCAATAATTCAAAAGAACATCAAAACTTGGAAAGAATGTTTACCACATGTTGAGTTCGCATATAATAAATCTATTCATTCTGCTACTAATTATTTTCCATTTGAAGTTGTATATGATTTTAATACTTTAACTCCATTGGATCTAACATCATTACCTGTTTTTGAATATACTAACTTAGATAGGAAAAAGAAGGCTAATTTTGTGAAGCAGATACATGAGAGGGCAAGACTCAACATAGAAAGGAGGACAAAGCAATATGCCAAGTAAGGCAACAAGGGACGCCGTCAAGTAATTTTTGAACCATGAGATTGGGTATGGATGCATATGAGGAAAGAACAATTTCTAACCCAAAGGCGTTCTAAGTTGCTACCACGAGGGGATGGTCCTTTTCAAGTCCTTGAGCTCATCAACGATAACGTCTAGAAATTAGATTTACCAGGTGAGTATGGTGCTAGTACTACTTTCAATGTTATTGACCTAAGTCCGTTTGATGTAGGTGACGATTTAGGGACAAATCCTTCTCAAAAGGAGGGGAATGATGAGCATATGACATAGGCTAATTCAAACAAGACTAAAGGAGCATGTGGAGATCCAATTCAAGTGCCAATTGGACTAATTATAAAGGCTAGAACTAAAAAGTTCAAGCAAGGCCTCAATGGATTGATCCAAAATGTTTGGGCTAAAGTTAACTATAGGTGACCCAAAGAGGAGGCTAGGGAGCATGAGACACAAGTTTGGATCAGTTTGATACAAACCCAATTTAGGAATTAGAGAAGATTTTGTTTCCTAAAATATTAGGTAAATTATATTATATTTTGTTTCCTTTTATTTTAGGTAATTTAGCATAATTCTAGGAGGGTTTACGATTTATTTTGATTGCATTTCTAGAGACTTCTACTAGGGTAAAATTAGGACAACACTTTTAAGATTTTTATTACCATAATTAAGTCCTTGTACTAGTATAAATAGGCCTCAAGGCCAAGGGTTTTAGACACTTATTGATTTAATAATACTTCTTTTTTTAGATTACTTGAGAGTATTCTATCTTTGTTCTTTTCAAGAACTCTTGATCTTAGTGGTGTGTCAGTGGCGATCAATCCGACTTATCAGGCATCAATCCATAGGTGTTTATGGCGTCCTCTACCATACATCAACCGTTGATTGTACCAAGATTACTGCTTCTATATAAGCGAGGGGTCAATGTGTAATTGATGTTCCACCCATAACCATTGCTAGAACGATCCAGACGACGACCACCTTATACAAGCGTGTCATGGAGTCTATCACTATCATACCTCTGTACTTGGTTACCTCAATATCTTTACCTGTAGCATCAGTGGTTAGCTTGATGGTAGTGCTCATTGGAGTTGCCTTTGATTTGGTATTTTTAAAACCAAATCTCTTCAAGAACTCCTTTACATATTTTGATTGATGAATATAAATTCCTTCCTACGTTTGTTTAATTTGTAACCTCAAGAAGGAATTTAATTCACCCACTAAGCTCATGTCAAATTCACTATGTATGCATTGAGAAAACCACTCGCACAAAGAATTAGTAGTAACACCAAAAATGATATCATCAACGTAAATTTGAACAATAAGTCTTTATTTTTGATTTTAATGAAAAGAGTAGAATCAGTTTTACCTCTATTAAAACTATTGTCTAGAAAAAACTTGTTGAGCCTATCATACTAGGCTCTTGGACATTGTTTTAGTCCATACAATGCTTCTTTTTTTTTTAACTTATAAACATAATTAGGATATTTTTCATGTTCAAATCATGGTGGTTGTTTGACATATACTTCTTCATTCAAATAACCATTTAAGAAAGCACTTTTCACATCCATTTGGTATAATTTAAACTTTCTATAACATGCATAAACTAACAGTATTCTAATTGCTTCCAACGTTGCAACAAGGGAAAATGTTTCTTCATAATCTATATATTCCTAGTGGTTGTAGCATTGGGCTACCAACCTTGCTTTGTTTCTAGTAATTATACCATTTTCATCTAGTTTATTTTTGAAAATTTATTTTGTATCAATTATAGATGCATTTTTAGGAGGTTTAATAAGTTTCCATACCTGGCACCTTTCAAATTGATTTAATTCTTCCTGCATGGAAATAAAATAATTTTCATCTTGAATAACTTCCTTGGTGCTTTTGGGTTCTATCTGTGATAAAAAGGCTGAAAAAGGCACAATGATTATATGCACTCCTTCTTATGGTTATCCAAGTGTTGACATCTCCAATGATCAGATTTGGAGGATAATTTTTCACTGTTTTGGATGTTCTTGGAAGTCTGAAATTGGTCATTTATTCTTCTGGTTCATGTTTAGGATCATCGATTTTGACTTTTGAAACAGACGGGTTTGGTTATCTGGTTTCAACTGTCTGCTTTGCAAGTTCATCCGATTTGTCTTCTGAAGCAAACGAGTCAGACTATCTGGATTAATCTGTCTGGTTTGCAAGTTTGTCTGATTTGTTTTCTGAAGCAGACGGGTCAGGCTGTCTGGACTCATCTGTCTGCTTTCCAATTTCCAGTTTACTTATCTATTTTTCTGCATAATCCTAGGTTCATCAAAAATAATATGTACTGATTCCTCAACTTTTTGTTTGTCAAGATTATATACCCTATATGCCTTACTATGCAATGAATATCCAAGAAAAATAGCTTCAGTTGATTTAGCATCATATTTTCCTAGGTTACCATGAGTATTTAGAATGAAACATTTAGCTCCAAACACTTTAAAATAGATGATATTAGGTACCCTTTTATTTAGTAGCTCATATGGTGTTTTCAATAAAATAGGTCTAATTAATACTCAATTCAAAACATAATATACAATACTTACAGCTTCTGCTCAGAATTGTTTAGGCAGTTTACTCTCTTGAAGAAGTGTTCTTGTTGTTTCTTGGAGTGTTCGATTTTTTCGTTCCACCACCCCATTTTGTTATGGCGTTCTTGGTGCAGAAAATTCATGTGTAATACCCTTATCACTGCAATAGGGAATAAAGTTTTTTCCAAACTCACCACCATGGTCACTCTTTATACTGATTAGCTTAAGGTTATGCTTTGTTTCAAGATTCTTTATGAGTTTTTCAAATTCTACAAACTCTTGATCTTTAGTTGTCAAGAATAAGACCCATATAAATATTGAGAAGTCATCAATAATAACAAATGCATAATAATTATTTCCTAAGCAAGTATATCTTTTAGGACTGAATAAATCAAGATGTAATAATTACAATGCTAAGGAGGTAGATACCTGATTTTAAATTGTAAATGAATTTCTTACCTATTTACCTAATTGGCATGCAGTACAAATACCTTTCTTTTCATATCATAGCTTTGGTAGTCCCTTGAAAAGGTCATTTGAAGCTAACTAATTACTAATCAGTTCCATGTTAACGTGCCCCCCTAGCCTTTTATGCCATATAATAGATTGATCTTGAACAACAGCTAAACAGACGTCTTCATTTTGATGTTCAAAGTTGATTGTATAAATATTTCCTTCCTTGTTAGCTACTAGAGGAACATTATGAGAAGCATGTATAATGGCACATTTATCTTTATCAAAAATTATCTTGTAACCACTATCTATAAGTTGGCTTACATTTATCAAATTATATTTCAGACCTTCAACATACTGAACATTATCAATAAAACCTTACCATTTTCAATTTTACCTTTACCGATAATTTGACATGTATTGTTATCTCCGAATGTTATAGTTCCACCTTTCTTCGAAACAAGTGAAGTGAATTTAGACTTATCACCGATCATATGTCTGGAACACCCGCTATTTAGTACCCATTTATTTGATGGAACTTTAGCCTTTAGACATACCTACAAAACAGAGAAGTAACGCATCCTGTTGATACCCAAATCTGTTTGGGTCCATGTCTGTTAATAGCATGTAAATCACATTTATTTACCCAAATTTGTTTTGTTTTTATTTTATTACAATTGGAATCAAAATGTCCTTTTAAATCACATTTTTTGCAAGTAACAAATGGTGAACAATAAATTTGACCTTGGTTTACTATTAATTCTTCTAATATTATTATTATTATTTTTACTTTTCACATTTTTGGTATAGTTGTACCCAATTCCTTATTTATCAAGACTTGATCTTTAAACACCTAACATTATATTCGAATTTTCTTCTCCTTGAACAAATTTTGCAAGGTCCTTTTTTAATGATATTATTTTTTCATTATTATTATTTTGCATGCTTATTATTTTTTCATCATTAAATACATCTATGCAAGTATCTCTCATTTTTAGACTTTCTTTTAGATCTTCATTTTCCTTTTTAAGACCAATATTTTCTTCATATAATTAATTTGCACGATTATACAAAATTTTATTATAGTTATCCAAATAATCATTTTTGGCATTTAACTTAGACATTTCGCTCGATGTACAATCTTTAACCATATCCTGTTTTTTTTTCTTCAATAAGTGTTTTTACTTCATTCATTAAATCATTTATCCAATTTTTTAAATAAGCAATTTTTTCTTTAAAACGTAGGTTCTCATTTTTTAAAGCAAGATAATCTGAAATGGTTACCTCAAGAGTTTCATTATTTACCTCGGATGTTTCTTGGTTGTTTAATCCTGTGAAGCAAAATTGTGCAATTTTATTATCTTGATTAGCTTCATGCTCGGATTCATCATCGTTCCATGTCATAAAGGCTCAGCCTTTTGAATTGTTCCCTTTGTTCTTCTTTTTGAGTTGAAAACAATCTCTCTTGAGAGCACTTGGCCTTCCACATTCAAAGCAGATGTCTTCTTGTTGTTTTTGTTTAAAGTCCTTGTTGTTAAGTCTTTTTCCTTGAAACTTTGATTGATTCTTTCTTCTGATTAACTCTCTCAGCTTTCTGGTCAATAGTGTTATTTCTTCATCAGAGTCTTCATGATCTCCTTTATTGTTGCTCTCAACTTGAAGTGCTAAAGTCTTTCTCTTTGGTGTCTCTTCTTCTTCATTATATCTTTTGACTTGGTTCTCAAACTCTTCAAGCTCTCCAAATAGTGTAAGAGTCTCCATAGTACTAATTGTTAATGAGTCTTGAAAAGTGGTGACTTTTGGAGCAAACCATTTGGGCATAACTCTTAGCAGTTTTCTGTTAATTTCTCTTTGATCAATTTTTCTCCCAATCATACTGAACGAATTCATTAGAGTAAGAAACCTTCCTTGAGCTTCTTTGATCGTCTCATTCTTCTCTAGTTTGAATAGTTCATACTCTTGTATCAATATGCTTAGTTTCACTTCTTTCACCTTGGAAGTTCCTTCATGACTCAGGATGATGGTATCCTAGATTTATTTCTCTGTATTGCAAGCAGAAACTTTGTCAATTTTTGATTAGACCATTCCGCTCAGCAGAGTATTTATAGCTTTCGAGTTGTAAGACATCATGTATGATTCATTTGCATCCATCTCCATGAGTGTTTTTGGTCTGCCATCATCATGCTTTGGAATGATGGGTCCGTTGTCAACCACCCACCATTCCCATGGATCTTGGTTGAGGTATATCTTCATTCTGAATTTCTAGAAATTAAAATTCTCACTGCCGAGCAACAATGGTGGCCTGCTAGTGGACTGCCCTTCTAGGAAATTAAGGTGTGTTATAAGATCTTTCCCTACGGTCTACAAAGACAATCGTTAGTAGAGCTAAGCTCTGATACCAAATGAAATTATGTGTGTGCATACTTAGAAGGAGGGTTGAATAGGAGTATATGATTGAATTGATTAACAATAACAACTTTTAAATTTTCTACTACAGAATTAATTCAGACAGGTAGAACCTGTCTATTTTGATGTTTGTATTAAACTGTTGGTAACTACAGAAGTAATCCAGACAGGTAAAACATGTCTGCTTTGGTGTCTATAATAAACTGTTACTAAGAATCTTCTTTATATCACTTCAGTTTTATACAGATGTATGTATAGTGTTCTAATGCAAAATTAAACAAAACAAGATAATAAGCAAACCACAAAGGCACCAAGATTTTTTATGTGGTTCAACCCCTAATCTCTATTCTAGTAGTCTAATCCACGTCCAATACCAACTGGTATTGGAGACTCTTTTATTTATAAACTATTCAATTAATTACAAAACTCCCTCTACAAAGAAGCTCTGATCACTGTTGGACACCACTGCCCCATTTGCACAACTGCAACTGCTTGCACCATTGCAACCTTAGAGCTTCCTTTGTACAGCCCTATCCACCACTAGATCAAAACACAAATCAATCTAGGCTTGTATATAAGTTTTAACAAGAACGAATATGATTATAAGATATAACTATGAATTTTCAGTAATAAGAATTTAATAACAAGATAAGAACAATTTACTAAAAACTTTTATGTGAAAGCACTCTGGTTTTTCTCTTAATTCGTTCACCCTGAAGCTTTAGCCGTGAGGAATATATATAGATGAAGTCTAACGGCACAAAACAATAATCACGTTGGAAAAGATTACTGAAAATCAAATCCAACGGTATACAATTTCAAACTGTTAAGGCAGGTTTTTAACTTTTGAAAACAGACAGCTTGAAATTAGGACAATCAGATATATGATTTCAGCAAAATCAATGCAACTAACTTTTTAGGAAAGATTTTGATTTTCATCATAACTGAAAATATGCTCAACTGATTTGGTTTCCAATTGGATATAAATTTTCAACGAATTTGAATTTTAAATCCATGAAAACATTTTTAAAAGATTTTTCCAACAAAATAAAATTGCATTGCAATTAAAAACTTAAGCTAAAAATTCTTACAAGATTTCATAGGTGATTTCTTAGAGACCTAATCCAGTAGTGTCTCTATGGACTCTTTTTTCATGATGGCCTCTTGAAATCCAAAACTCATTTGGAATCTATATATGATCAGCCCAAAGATCAAACTTGTAAAGCACACAACCATCTTTATTTAAAATCTATTGTCATCATTAAAATAAAACATATAAATCAACAGAGTCATCACTAGAGGATAGAGCATCATCGATATACAACCAGATCTGACTGTAAAATGATTTAAAAACCTAACAACCGCATAATAAAGCTTCAACAATCGCATAATAACCGGCCAATTTGGTGCACAACAATCGCATAATAGTAGTATAATTACGTTGGTGCAAGATAAAGCTTATATAAACAAGTTTTGGTACGGAAAACAATCGTAATGATTAATGCATATACATATAAAACGTTGGGAGATAACATTTATAAAGTGTAATATTGATAGGCAATCCTTGTAATAATATATAAATACATATACAGTAAAAGTGTGAACTTCAAACCTTTTTCTTGGTTAATAGAATTTATTATATTACAATTTAATTTTAAGAATACATTTCATCGTAAGGTCTAAGAGAAAATCTAAGAACGGAGTCCAGAAGAAAATTGTCGGGAACCTAGGAAAAATTGCCTTGATTAATTCTGGCTTGTTTAAACTTCTGCTAGGAGCAAACTCGAACATATAATCAGAAAAGAGAGACCTCTACCATGTACTAAGCTATCACCTTTGGCCAAAAATTCAAACCTAACTTTAGTAAAGTAGAAGTGATTTTTTAACGTGTTTTTAATTAATTTATCATGAATTATAAATTTTTGTATAAATATTTTAGATGTACGATTTTATACACACTTAAATGAGAAAAGAATAAAAAAAGTAAAAATAAAAGGCAAAAAAATAATAAAATAAAAGTGGGATCTTGTCCACGTACGAGTTTTCACCACTCCATCAGCTTTTAGTACTAAGGAAATAATAGTGTTAGGCATACGAGTTATCACCACTCCATCAGCTTTTAGGACTGAGGAAATAATAGTGTTAGGCGTACGACGCAGTGTAATATAATTATACCGTAATGCTTTAATACAAACGTGATTTAGAGGTTATTGTATTAATAAGAATGAAAAATAAATTCTTAATTTTACAAGTAAAATAAAGAATGCACAAAGAGAACAAAGATAATAATATTAATTGATAAATAAAACGTAATTATTCACAAGTCCTAATAAACGTATTTATAGTTCTAAACTACTTCCCAACATCAATTAGGATAAGAAAAATTAAAATAATGAAAATTAAAAAAAATTCAAGTTTGACCAAACTATGACTGACGATAAAAATGCATAAAATAGGTTTTTCGGGTGCAAAATGATATGGAACATTGCCGAAGGCAATATATCTTGTAGAGTTTGTCGTTAACTTCGATTTGATATATTATGAGTCACGTCACTTTTTTTAGATCAAAAGTTATGTCACTTTAAAGTTATACTAAACTCAAAAGGTTATTCTAAGTTCGAATTGGACTCTTCTGCCGCATCAAAGTAATTGGGTAATAATTAAATGTTTTGTCCACCTGCCCCTAGCTTCTTTTTTTTTTTCCAATTGTTATTAGTCAGCTACATTCATTGTACTTAATTATGCTTCTATGCTTTAATTTAATGGAAATACTTTAATTAAAACATATAATTTAGTTAGGAATTTTTTCCAGCATAAGTTATATATAATGTAGAAGTTACATAATTACTCGAGATTTTTTTGGATTATGCGCACAAGTTAGAACCAAAAAAAATAAATGTTTTCCATGTAAATATTCTAATAATATACATAGGAAACTGAATGCACAAACCAGTAATGTTTAAATGGAGTGTAGATTCATGCATTTCGGGAAGACCTTCCAGTTCAGTTACCTGAAATTAAGATGAAGTCGTTTTGTTTTAATTTGCCTATAATACACATAGTATTATTAAAAGATGAAGTCGTTTTGTATTAGGTAGTCCCAAGTTAAATATCTGTTTATCTTAAATAATTTATTTTTTATAATAATTTGCCTATAATACATTTAGTATTAATTGTCATATTTCTATTCTCTTTGCATATTTATGGAGTATTACTAGTAATGCGTAAAAAATTATGCAATTAAATGAGAATTTAAATATTAATAATTTTATCATTTTATTCTCTTTCTTAATATGTGCAAAAAGTCAACAAAAACTTTTATCCTTAGATGGAGGGAGTATCTTGCAGTTTCATAGAAATTAGATATAAGATATATTGATATAGTTATTGAGTTGTATTTCAGTAACATTTATTATACAATAATATACACATTTGCAACTTTTAAGCAATACAAATGCAATTTCATAAAACCACCTAATAAACTATATAAAAACAACTAATTGGAATCAGGATCCGAAGTTAATATATAAAGATAGGAAGAATCACAGCAAGAAAAATAAAAATACGTGACAAAACTTTGTAACGGCTTTTAAAAACAATCACGTACAAAAAATAGTAATTTATGATGAAGTTTTTGAACAATCACAAAATAATGATATATATGATGACTCTTGATGATGACTAATTTTGTCATCACTATTGTATTATAATTGTGATAGACATTTCAATCATCAAAAATTTCACACATAATAGAATTTCTTTTTATTACGCACTAAGCCATCACTCATAGATATACATGCATTTTTCGTGATTGTATTTAAGTTATCACCAAAATTCTAATAAAAAGATTAATCAAAACGATATATTAATTATGACGACCATGACACTCATTAAAAAAGACAGATTGTTATGAGTTGTGACGACTTTTATTTACAATTACATAAAAAGATATTTTTAGATGAAATCTTAAAGTCATCACAAAATAATATATTTACCCCACTGAACTGAACCTCAATTTACATTTGTATCATTAAAGTAACTTTTTTTTTTCAATTAACTCACAATTGTTTTTACAAAAATTTTAAAAAATTGTTTAATTTTTCATGTGGGTCTCACAGATTCGCTACCAAGGTGAAATTACAATCTATAAAAATAAAAATAGTTATATTAAAAACAAAAAAGTTGGTAAAAAAGGTGAAAATATATTTTTAGTATATTACAAAGTTAAAACATAAATAAATCATAATTAAACAGATTAAAAGATTAAAAATAAAAATAAAAATCAAACCATCTCTGAAACAACTCTTACCGTTTCATCTTTGCAAATTACCAGTAAGATCTAATCATTATTATCCTTTATTAACAACTCAAATACTCAAAATATCATCTCTATCTCTATCTCTATCTCTATCTCCATTTCACTATCAAACATATAACCCAATCTCTTAATTTCATATGCATAGATCACGCCTGGAAAAGATGAAGTCCAACAAGAACAAAGTTGCCGACACGCTCGGATCTACGATTTGGCAAATCCGACATTGAAGAAAAGTTTGTTCCTGTTGGACTTTTCATATTTTCCGAGCGTGTTCTATGCATATGAAATTAAGAGATTGGGTTATGTGTTTGATTATGAAATGTAGATAGAGATAGAGATGGAGATGATATTTTGAAGATTTGAGTTGTTGATAAAGGATAATAATGATTAGATCTTACTGGTAATTTGCAAAGATGAAACGGTAAGAGTTGTTTCAGAGATGGTTTGATTTTTATTTTTATTTTTAATCTTTTAATTTTTTTAATTATGATTTATTTATGTTTTAACTTTGTAATATACTAAAATTATATTCTCACCTTCTTTACTAACTTTTTTGTTTTTAATATAATTATTTTTATTTTTATAGATTGTAAATTTACCTTGGTAGCGACGTCGACAAATCTGTGAGATCCGCGTGAAAAATTAAGCAAAATTATATATTTTTTATTTTTTGTCTTTAAAAGTCAATCAATTTGGATGGATTTTGTAACGTTATGTTAAAAAAAAACATAGTATACTGTGGTGAATGGAGAAAAAAAGTGGTTCAATGACTCAAATGTAAATTGGGGTTCAGTTCAATGAGGCAAAAGTGATTTAACCCATAATGGCTCTGAGTGATAATTAATTTTATCATCATTATAGAATATTTGTGACTGCTATTACAATCACAAAATTTTATACGGGACAAATTTTATTTAGTAAGACAATTCACATGTGTTTCCTTTTATATTATTGCTTAAAATTGCAATCATGATCTAAACTTTAGTGAAGTGATAACACTCTTTATTTAGTTTGCAAATGGAGAGAGGGTTCGAATTGTACGAGTATCGATTGATACAATTAATATAATGGAATAAATTATTCGTAAAAAGAGATTCACGTTCTTGTTAGTTTATATAATTTTGGTTTTAATGATGACAACTTAGGCTTTTGTAGTATCTTGTATGTTATTACAGATTTAGAGATTGGGCTAAAAAAATTTAATTTGGACAAAGTAATATCAAGCTACTAGAACATCAAGAATGAAGACTTGAAGTTTTCGTAGTATTCATTGTAGGATTTTTTCTAATTCAATATTTTATCAAGGCTTTATGATTTAAAAAGATTTTAAATCAATTTTCTTACTCAATTAAAATATGGGTTGTTATTTTAATAAGAGTCTTATTCATAGTTATTGACTAAAATTAAGGAAACATGTTTTATTAAAAGAGTTCCAGCAAAACATATTGTTTCAAAATATAGAGTTTGATATTATAAATTTGGTTGAATGACACTTCTGTCCCTCCAAGTTGCCACCTACTTTTAAAGTCGTTCCTAAAATTCATTTTTCGTCAATAGGAGGTTAAAGTGACATTTTTTTTGTCGATTCCGTTCTTTTTACCCAAATTTGACTATAACCTGACCCATTTTTACTAAATTTTGACCCAACCCGACTCATTTTGACTCGACCCCAATTTCACCAATTCAATTTTTTTTGAAAAGAAATTAAAAAGTTTTAAAATTAATTATTACATGTATATGTATAAAATGAGTAAAGTTTCATAAAATATAGATTCAAAAAAATTAAATAAGAAAATAAAACTTTATTTTTAAAAAAAGGTAGATTTTTTCATTATTTATGTAAAACTTTATTTTCAAAAAAAAAGTTTATGTCTTTACCATTATTATATGTATTCTTAATATTAAATTTAAAAAAAACTAAAAATAGAAATTAAAATACAAAAAACAGTAAAAGATAAATATAAAAAACTAATTCAATTTTAAAAAAAAGGAAATTAAAAGGTTTTAAAATAATTATTATTTTCAGAAAAAATAGAAAATCTTTCATTTTAAAAAAAATGAGTAAAGTTTTAACAAATATAGATTCAAAAAAATAAAACTTTATTTTCAGAAAAAAATAGAATTTTTTATTTTTTAAAAAAAATGAGTAAAGTTACATAAAATATAGATTCAAAAAAAAATAATAAAAAAATATTATTTATATAAAACAAAATTAGAAATTCTTTATTTTTTAGAAGATGTGTCCACAAGGAAATCGTACCTTACTAGGATTAAGGTTTTGTGTCGGCTGAGGAGGAGAGAAATCCACGAAGAGTACGAAATTGATTGAAGATTTGATGAAGGGAGAAGAACAGGTGAGCAATTACTCTACTAATACATGACATAACTTTTAGGATCTAAGAGCCTTCTTGAGTATCTAGGATCCAGATAGCTTTCTTGAGTGTCTAGAGTTCAAAGAGAATCTAAAGGTCCCTTCTATAGAACTTCTTGGAAAATGATCATATGCCTAGCACATGTTTGGGTCATGTGCCTGACATATGACCTTAGAAAAAATTCTAAAAATACCCTTAGTTACTCGAGTAATACCCAAATCGTCATGTCCTTCTAGCCACCAATCCAATCCCTCAATCAATTCCCAAAATGAGTCGTCTCCATAATTCTTCTACCTCGGGACTCGTGGAGGTTTCTCTCAGGTCTTGCCCATTTATTTTCGTTTTTTTGCCTTTTCATTCAATTCTTTAGATCACATGTGAACCCTAATTTATATTTGGGCTCACATTTGCCCCCTATACGTGAGTCTCACTTTCGGAGTGGTGATCGTGCAAAATACTTCAAGTCTTGAAGTCTCGCTTTAATTTTTTGAATGATCCTTAGAATTCAGTCTTGCAAGCCTTGAAAATGAAGTATTTAGGAGAAGGAACTCCCATAAGGCCGAACCCCTAGGAGAGCTCTCCCAGGATATTTTGTGTAATTCTCCATCAAATCTTCTCAAATCTTGCTCAATCTCATTGTTTCCTTAATTTTTTGAGAACTAAATCATGATAAATCAAATTAAATTTGGAAACTTCAT
This sequence comes from Aralia elata, assembly GCA_034770075.1. Classification (NCBI taxonomy): domain Eukaryota; kingdom Viridiplantae; phylum Streptophyta; class Magnoliopsida; order Apiales; family Araliaceae; genus Aralia; species Aralia elata. Next base: position 30,417,784 of record CM068381.1, read on the forward strand.
ATTACCAAATAAAAATCAAATTTTTTTTGTTTGTTTTTTTTATTGTTTTTTTTCAATTAATATTTCCTTTGCACTAAAAAAGAAAAGGTACGATCTTAAATATTGATTATAAGCAACCTTCTACAAAAAAATAGCCCTAACATACTCCATGAGTATAAAATATACTCGGTATTAATTCGAAATTCCAAATAACAAATTCATGGGATTGAATATGAAGTGGGAAAAACCAACTCACTTGAATGCCAAAAGAAAGCTGGAAATCATAGAAAGATAGAACACGGAGAAGCAAAGCGGCCCAAAGCTTGGCCTCGGAGACTGCCTCGGCAACATTTAAGACAGATTTGTCGAGTTTTAACGAACATTAGCAATGATACCGAAGGCTTAGACTGCTCGGGATGGTGGATTGTCACATAATAAAATAAAGTGCCTTTGTAATGGCCTGAGAGTATATGTTTTGGCCTGATGTGATAATAACCAAACGATTTATCTGAGTTTTGATATTTTTCCATTTATGTGTATATGATTCTAATAACCACACCATCTACCAATATTTGGGCTTAATAATAATATTCAGTCCGTATCATCACCATAAATTAATATATATGCACTAGAGAGTAGTAACAATGTTGCATATGGTACACGCCCTAGAGGATAAGTGAATATAAGTGATAACTGTAATACCCTGAATATTTATGAGGATTATAAATACGATCATATATGGTTAGAGGCTAATTTAGTGACCTAAAACTAGGTATCGAGAAGTTTAAAATCTTAAACCCTAATGCGATTCGAATTTTGTAATATATGTGCTTAACAAAGATCGAAATGATATTTCGAACCAGGTGTTTTGTGATTTTATAGTGTAAATAATGAATTTGGTCAAATAAAAATTTTGTCAAGCTGCTTAGTCGTGCTTACATTGACAAAATAATTTGTCGTGTTTTCCACGATTTCTCCGAGAAGCATCCCGGCAAATCATTTTTTTTGACAAGTTGTTGTGTCGTGCTTGGGAATGACAAAGTGATTTGTCGTGCTTACGGTGACAAGCTGCATTGTCAAGATTGTAAGATATTTTCATTAAGGAGCTTAGAAGATAGGTTCAATTGCAAGCTGCATTGTCGAGCTTGGAAGATATTTTCATTAAAGAGCTTAGATTGCAATTGCATTGTCGAGCTTGCAAAGATATTTTCATTGAGGAGCTTAGAAGATAGGTTCAATTGCAAGCTGCATTGTCGAACTTGGAAGATATTTTCATTAAGGAGCTTAGAAGATAGGTTCCATTACAAGCTGCATTGTCGAGCTTAATTGGAAGATATTTTCATTGAGGAGCTTAGAAGATAAGTTTAATTGCAAGCTGCATTATCGAGCTTGGAAGATATTTTCATTAAGGAGCTTAGAAGAATATTCTAAGAATATGCTAGGGTGCAAAGTGTAATAAGTCGAGCCCCTAACGTGCAATTAGTGAACCTTGGTTTTCCTATAAATAGCAAGCTTAGTTCTTCATTATTTCCTACCATTTCAAGGGTAGTTCAAGAGCTAAACCACTCTATATTTATATTATGAGAGATATTATGAGATAAAAATTTCGTTCGAAGTATCGAACCGCTACATGATTGGAAGTAAAGCTAGCAACTACAAGAGGTATACTCTAGTGGTTATAATTTTTATTTTTATGTATGTATTAGTAAAAATATACATTTACAAGCAGTTATAATGCCTAAATTATTGTATGTATCTAGTACAAAAGTCTTATTTACAAGTAGTTATAATGTCCAATTTATTTCTCTTATAAAGTTAAAAATATACTTTTATAAGCAGTTACTATGTCCGATTTTCTTTAAGTATTTAGTAAAAATATTCATTTTATAAGCAGTTATAATGCTGAAATTATCTCAAATATAATAACCGAATATTCATTTTATAAGCAGTTATAATGCCCAATAGATTTCAAACATAGTAAACGAATATTCATTTTGCAAGCAGTTATAATGCTCAATTTATTTTAAATATAGTTGAAAAATATTCATTCTATAAGCAGTTATAATGCTGAAATTATTTCATGTATAGTAGAAGAAGTCTTAATGATAAGTGATTATAATAACCGAAATAAAAAATTAAAACAGTTAATTGTTAAACGTTTAACTAGTTATGTACGCCGATAATCGTATAAGATTTACGACGAACGTTTAGATCGTTATATTTATCTTTAAAAGATATACGAGGCAAGCTTTCTATTCCTTTAAACTATGTGCAAGTATTCTAACACTTATTATTGGTATAAATAGACATAAATAAACTACATGATGTCGATAGACCGCGTAAACTAGACGAACTACGCACAGGCAAGTCTCCAAACCTTGTTATCTTTATGCAAGTATTATACATCTTGCTATCAATTGTTGTGAAGTTATTGCTTCTTGATTCATCATAACTTAAGAAATGAATTATTATTCATATATTGTTTATCCGAGCATGAATTGTTGTGTCAAGCCAAATTGTTTGGTACGACATCTTATAACTGAGTATACAAACACCCTATATGGGTTGTTATTGTCGATAATATATTGACACCTAGTGCATGTTAGACACGATTAGGATGGTATACATACTCCTAGGATATCGAATAGGCTGATCCCCTATAAGATATCTGAACAAAGTTGTTCTAAGTCATTGAAGGCTGGCAGAATTGGTTGAAACACATGGTTCATGTACTGAACCCTCAGTTGGCAAAAGCTTTTGAACTTCTTTCAAATCAAACACATTGTGTTTACATTTTTGAAATAAACTTGCTGAGCATTCTGTAGCTCATCCTTGCATAAAACTTTCCTTTGCAGTTTTAGATGGTAATCCTGGAACTTTAGGGACGAACAAGGGAACGAGGCCGTGTTAATTAGTTTTATCTTACTGTTTTAATAAATTCAAGTCTTATAAGACTTTGTTGTAATAAGAATATAGTACTAAGAATGTTGTAATCAAACTTAAAGGTTATGAAATATATTATCATCTTTTGTTATATTAATTGAGTTGTATTTACATTCTTAGATAAGTAAGAAAGTAGTATTGATTTAGTACAGTATCCATATGAACTATACATCTGAATGAGGGTATTTGAATAATATTGGGAGTTCTGTAAGCACTGATGTTACACTTAATGAGCGTCGGTAAGGTGCCACCTTTACCGGAATACGCCCCTCGGTTCCAAGAACAATCTTATCATTAATATTGTGAATATTAGATAGATAGGAACTATTGATATGAAAGAGATATCTATAAGATATAAATCTATACATCCAAATGAGTATATCCACACATAGTTAATGTTCTGACGAGAAGTTAATGTTCTGACGAGAACTATCTGTTGTGGGATACTGTGAACCTTGGATAGATAGAAGTTGTATATTATGGAATATTTATATTGTGAACCTTGGATAGATAGAAGTTATATATTATGGAAGATCCAATATGTGGTTAACTAGTTAAGCTTGAACATCACATCTGTTATAGAGGTATAAAGATTTAAGTTCGTAGATGTTGAAGTCATTTAACTATATTAGATTAACATTATTGGCAATGTCTAGAAAGTTCTGACAAGGAAAGGGGTTAGGTCATTTAATTGCATGCCGTTGTAACGGAAAGCCCCCTCCTTCCTGAGAACTGACTTGTTGCTAATACTGCAAGTCTCGGATAAATAAATGGATACTTGTTTTCAAGTCTTTTAGGACTTATTTGTAATAAGAACAAGTTATCTGGGAATATTATAACCATGAACGAGTGATATTATAATATTATCATTTTTCTACATTATACTCTGATTATTAGAAGTTAAAAGTTCTATAACATTATGTAAATATTGTACACGTGATCTGACCTGGCTAAAAGAAGCTAGCAAGTGGATTTTCGGGGCTTCATAATAACTATATAAAACTCATTATCCCAATCTTCAACAACCATCTTTGACTGTGCAACAAGTGAGTAACCCAACCCATTTCTACATTGTTCCTTGGCAACGTATCTGTTACTCAGGTATGCCCTTGCAAAATCAGTTCAAATTCCCTGTTGACAATCAGTATAAAGCTTTCTAGCCTGATTTGAGTTAGCCATTGCCCTATGCCTCACACTCACAAATGACATACCTTTTCTTTTTCCAGTCTCCATTGGTTTTCCGTTTGGTCAATTCTTCGTGATTGCTTCATCTATTTTTTTAGGTGCTTGTAGGCTTTCTTTTCCGGGCCACTTCACCTTAACTAGATTTTGGCTTTTCCTTCAGATATTTTCAAAGAAAGGCTACACAATGAAGAAGCAACCATTCTAGGCAATCGATCAAGAAGCTAGGAAAAGTCAAAAGGTAAGAGGGGAGAGCCCCCTAGATGGCTGAACCCTTGGGGGCTTTGGCCTTTTCCTATATTTTTTTGTTCTTCTTTTTTTATTTTATTATTTGAATGGCTTTTATGTTCGTGCTCTTTCTTGCTTGTATTATTTTACTTTCAGGTAACTTCAGTCTTTCTTTTTCCGAGCTATATTTGTTAGGTTTGTATATAACGCAAGCATGCAATCAAATTACATAAATAGAGCAGAAGGGCAATAAAAACGAATTTTAAAATTTTTATACAAACCATCACCATAATCTTTCCTTGTGTTCAATTATCAATTAAACGAAAGAGATAGAAAATACGAATTATACCCTTGTAGACTTAAGCTTCCTCGGGTACAAGTTCAACTCCAAAATCCTTCGTGTTCTCCTTGAATTCAACGTTGAGATTCCTTCATTTGATCAACGTTAGCCACCCAAGTGTTTGGCCTCTAGAGGTGATCCACCAAGGAATAAGACTTGTTCAAGAATATGAGTGTTGGCAAGACCCTAGTTTCTATTTCTATAGAAATTCTCAGTACTCTCCAACAATTGGAAGTGTGTGTAACCCTAAATTATGATAAGACTCCTCATATTTATAGATATAGGGAACCCTCCTAAACTATTTAGGATTAGGGTTTTTATTCTAATTAAACTCCTTTAATTAATTAAACTCCTAATCCAATTAGGAATTTATGAGAGTAATTTTATTAATTAATTCTCAAACCCTTTTAGGAATTAAATAATAATAATAGTTATAATAATAATAAGACTCCTCTTATTAATTTATATTTAATATTTTTAAAATATTAAATAATAAATATTAAGCTATTTAATTTATTCTATCTCCATAGATTAAATTAAATATACTTAACTTATTATTACGATTATGCCATTTACTTCTTAAATAAATATTTTTCTTTTGCGGTGTGACCCTTTAGGTTCTACATATTAAACCGGTTGTGAATAAATCAATTAGAACAATTCTAATTATATTTAAATAAATAAATTAAACTATTTAATTCATTTAAATAAATAATATTTATTCTACAATAAGGGTAAGTCCCCTTAGCGATCAACGACTTTCTAGATAATATAGATTTCAACATTAATCATAAAAGAACCTTTCAGTGAATAGTTACCGTACAATTCAATCCTTCAACCATACAATGTCCCAATTAAATATAAGACATGGAATTACTGTCAAGTCTTATTTTATTTAATTATATGCATTTCGATTCTCAAATGCACAACTCTGATTAATGCAAATTAGAAACTCCTTTCTAATTTCATTCTGCTTTGGCCAAAGACTTCTGAGTTGTCATTTATCAAATCACATAGGACATTCACTTTTTTTACTAGAAGTGGTAGATTCTTTGTTGACCATTCACTTATCTCCATGTATTACTTATTATACCCAATCATACCCTTTGATATACCCTAAGGGTCTTAAGGGACATGTCAAAGTATAACTCACCATACACAAGATACTATGATGATCTCAAGTCCAAGGATCACTTGTACTACTATCACTAGAGGAATTCCTATTGACAGACATGTAAAACTCCATTAGGTATTCCTTAGCGAGCCACGTTCAGTGAACTTATTCTCCAATAAGCACCTACATACTTACTTTAGTGTCTCCACACAAATGATTATGAGATCAATCATCCTCTTCTTAAGAGCAAGCAACGTATGTACTAATCTATCCGGATTCACTAATCCCCTTTTTAACAATCCATCGATTAGGAACGATTTTAGTTTGTGAGCTATCTAGAATTTAGATCTCATTAGCATGATCACCATCATGATTCTAAAAATATTGCTCAAAACTATGAGTTTATCACATTTAATATAACAACACCATGTAGATAAAGTAAAATGCTTTTAACAAACGAATAAGATTACAAAGCATATGCTACATCATATCAAATATGATTGGCTTGTGTGCATACTACTTTCAATCTCCCACTTGCACCAAAGTCAATCGCCATGGTATCTAATACCCTTCTTCTCTAAGTGACGATCATCCTGCTGTTGGATAAAGCTTCAGTAGATGGATATGCAATGTTGTTCTCGAGAGTCCACTATCTCTATAGTGACTTTTTCTCTTTTAATGATTCCACTAATCAAATGAAAATGCCACAACACTTGTTTGAATCCAAGATGAGACTTAAGAACTATTCCTAGTTCTGTAATGAACTTTTCATCCAAACAATCAACTTGCAGCTTCATTTACAACTATATACTTTGTCTTTGTCACTAAACCAGTAACTCTTTGCTGTTTGGAACTTTTTCAAATTCACTGCACCACCTTTCAAGGTAACGATTTACCTTAAAGTGAATTTGTTATCGTCTTGGTCAGTCTGAAAAACTTGAGTCTGTTTAGCCCTCTAGTTTAATTCAGACCTACCATGAATCATGATCACATCTTCAGTACCGGTTAAGTACTTAAAGATGTTTATCACTGTCTTACAGTGATCTTCTCAAGAATATGACTGATCAACATCAGGCCTTGTATATTCATTGCATACATGATAGTAACTCATGCGATCTCTTTTTCATTGGAGACAATTTTAGAGAGATACACTCCATGACTCATCATCATGAGACCTCTCTTGGAGTTTTCCATGCTAAACGCCTTTAACATCGAATGAATATACCTTCATTGGGTCAAGCCGAACATCCTTTTAAATCTATCTATATAGATTTATATCCCCAATTTATAGGATGTTCCTCTCAAGTTATTCATGGAGGAATGTTTAGATAATTTTATCTTTACTGATTGTAGCATTGGTGTGTCATTCCTTATCAGTAATATATCAACATAGTCATAGTGCTCCCACTGACCTTTTGTACACACTAGGTTCATTCTCGTTTTTGATAAAATCAAACTCTTTTGATTGTCTCATCGAAACGAATGTTCCATCTTTGAGAAGCTTGCTTCAATCCATAAATGGATCATTGTAGCTTAAAACACGATTTGCTTCAACCTTTGAAACAAATTCCTCTGGCTGTATCATACATACATTCTCCTCAAGTCTTCATTGAGGAAGGGCATCTCCACATCCATTTTGCCAAATTTCGTAATAAGCTGCAATCACAAGCAAAATCCAAATGGACTTGAGCATTACCCGGTAATAAGGTTTTATCACAGTCAACTCCTTGACTTGAAAAACATTTTAAACAGGTCTGGTCTTATAGGTCTTCACCTTGCCATTTGTCTCAGTCTTTCTCTTAAAGACCCATATTCACACTCTAGGCACTATGCCCTTTTATGGAGTAACCAGAGTCTATACTTGGTTCTCTTATATGGAGTCCATTTCGGATTTCATGGTCATCTGCCATTTCTCTGAGTGTCTTCTACTCATAGCCTCATCGTATATAACTAGATCATCATCCTCTATGATGCGTACCTCATCATCATCCTCTATGATGAATCCATACCTCCCAGGTATCTTCGGTACTCTTCCAGATTTACGATTCGGTTGTGGTACAATAGGTCTATCTACAGGTTCCTCAGTTCGACTTAAAGTGCTTTGTGGTTCTTGAACTCCTTCAAGATCTATTACCCTTCCACTAGCTCCTTCAATGATAAACACCTTTATCTAAGAAGGCAGCGTGTAGGATTATAGTAATAATATCCTAATTTGTCTTTAGGATATCCCACAAATTTGCACTTGTCAGATTTTGTCCCAAACTTATCTTTGAAACATTTTCACATAAGCTGGACAACCCCTTATCTTAACATACTTAAGAGTAGGAACCCTTCCTATCCATAACTTTTATGGAGTCTTGGGCTCGAATTTTTGAGGTTACCTTATTTTTGTAGATATGCAGCTGTTTCTAGGGCATAACCCCAGATGGATACTAGAATGTCGGTAAAAATCATTATGGACTGCACCATGTCCAACAAGGTATAATTTCTCCTTTTAGATACACTAATCAATTATTACGTATTAGGAGGTGTCCATTATGAGAAAATACCATTTTGAGATGATCTAGAAACTCATTGCACAAGTATTTGTTCCTAGATCTGATCAAAGAATCTTAATACTTTGTCAATATGTTTCACTTCTGAATTCTTTGAATCTTTAAAATGATTCAGACTTGTATTTCATCAAATACACATATTCAACTCTTTGAATGATCATCTCCTTTTCTTTTACTAGTTTGTTCAATTTGCAAAATTATTTTTTACGTAAGTCAAGTTTACAAAGTCCATCAAGTGATCTTTCAGTTTCAAACAAAATATTATCATTATAAATAGAACAACAATTGTTCTTAAATATAATACCAAAACCTTTCTTGTCCAACAACGAAAGTTCTAATATTTCTAATGAGAACTGGAACATAATAACAACTTATTAACTTAATAGACTTGCCCGTAGGCAATGCTAAACTATAAGTTCCTATAGTTAATGCAGCAACATTTGCTCCATTCCCACACATAAGATTACTTACTCTTAGTTTAGCTTTCTACTTCTGCTTAATCTCTGCATTGGATTGCATACATGAGAACTACAGCCGGTATCCAATACCCAAGTAGAACCTTGACTTACAGAAAGATTTATTTTTTAATCATGAACAAACTTATATCTGTAACCGAGGCTTCACTAAGCTTCATCTGGTTAGCCTTTGTAAGATTCTCCTTACTATTTTCTTTCTAGTATCCAGGCTTATTGCAATGGAAGCAAACTCCTTTGCTATCTGCATCAGTCTTGTTCTTATTGTCCTTTGTTTTTGCCTTTCATTTACCTTCTTTGAATTGTTCTTCTTTTAAGAAAATCCTTTGGCCCTCTTCCACTTCTTGGAAGAATCATCTACCTGTAAGACTTGGTCTTTCTTGGTTAGAAAGTGACTCTTTACAGTTTTCAACATGTTTAAGCAACTCATGCAAACTGACATATAGCTTGTTCATGTGGAAATTCACAACAATTTGTGAGAAAGAGTCCAGAAGTGATTGCAAGATCAAATCTTGGATCAACTCTCCATCCATAAAACTCAGTTGTTCTAATTGTTTAATCTGATTGATCATTTTAGGACATATGTCTGTACTATAGTGCCATCGGTCATTCTAGATCGGAAAAGCTCCTTAGATATCTGATATCTAATAGTCCTACTTTCCTCACCATTCAACTCCTTAAAGGTGCCGGAGTACAGTAGGAACATCCATAGTTTCATGCTGACGCTGAAGCTCGTTACTCATGGATGCGAGTATGATGCATTAAACCAACTGTGCATCATCTTGCCACTTTCTAAAAGTAGCAATCTCTTCCTCTGGGGCATTGTCTGCAACTATTGCAGGGATAAGCATATTAAGGACATAAGATAACTTTTCAGCCTTGAGAACTATTCTCAAATTTTTTAACCAGTCTTTTTAATTTGGTTCGGTTAATTAGCATCTAATATGCTCCATAGTGATAGTAAATTAGACATTGTAAAATTCTGTAAATGAATTTGTAATTTAACAACATTTTAGCATACATTAATTTCTTAATTAATTACCAAAATAAATTAGGTCTGTATTTTAAATTGGTACCTCACTATTTTCATCAAACTATATTACTCTCAATATATATAGTTCGACAATTCTAATTAAAGATTTGCTAGTGAGAATAAGGATCCCATTTCAAATGTATATAGCCTTGTGATGACACAACAAACGATATATAAATAAATAGATAGACAACTATTATCAATTACATCACTATGTAACTCCTTGTATTTTGCCTCTTAGATTATTTTAATCAAGTGGTGACACATCCGAATCAAAATTATCCAAGTTAAGTCCAAACTAGCACTTCCATATATGTGAAGAGAAAAATATCGTCATTGTGGTGACACAACAAAACAGTAATGTTCAATTCTTTAATAAGCATCAAATGTGATAATGCAACATCTTAAATATTTAATACTTGCCTTGTGGTGACACAACAAACTCATATTAAATATTTAATACTCTATTGCTTTACCATGCTAGAATGCGACGTTCGATATTCCAAATATCTTTGAACATTTAGGACTTAATATAATTTCTTTGAGGCGTTTGTTATTATTTGTCTCATCTTGTTTAGCGCGCATGCACATATATATATAAAATACGCGTCATATTATTTAACATGCGAAGCATGCTGTATAATATATAATATATACATAATAAGCATGCACATATAGAATACTATATTCTACCCAGATTGATTATGAACTTTTATTCTAGTTTGGTTCACTAGAGCCACCAAGTGAACCAAAAGGTCAAACCTAGGGTGCAAGAACAAAATTTAAATATAACTATTATATTTAAACCCGGGCTCCATTACAAACGGGTCTTCAAGCGCTCATTTGTCTCCAATTCTTCAAGTAATTCTAACTAAACCTATTACATAAACTATTTACAATAAATAGAAACCTTGATCAGCAGTCAAGGGGAGGTACATAGAAGGAAGATAGAATTTACATCAAGAAAAACTAGAGAGTACGAGGTACGCAGACCCCATTTATAAAAACCCATTCATTCAAGCATCCACTAAAATAAATACAATCACACATTGGTCAGTAGTCCATAATCAATCCCTATTTATTATCATACATATCTACATATGCATCAATAAATAATATTCATCTCATGAATAATAAAACCATTCCATATATACATTGATACCATTTAATGGGCAATATCAGTTAGTATAAAATCCAATTTCAACTCCAATTAGTTATCATGGAATCCAATTCCAACTCTAATTAGTTATCATGAAATCCAATTTCAATTAAAATAAACTTCTTTATTTTAATCATATTTCAAATCAAAATAAACTCTTTTATTTTAATTTATCCAATTTTGAATAAAAATAAACTCCTTTATTTTTAATCAAATTCCAAATCAAAATAAACTTCTTTATTTTAATTTATCTAATTTTTTTTGAATAAAAATAAACTCCTTTATTTTTAATCAAGTTCCAAATCAAAATAAACTCCTTTATTTTAATTTACAAAAATAAAAAAAATAAAAAAAATGAGGTCAATCCTGATCATAAACATTTAAAATAAATAAATAAACAAGCTTTTAAGTCAAACTTCAAATCCAGAATTATATAGTTTAAATATTAAACATTCTGATTTTTAATCAATAGTGATTTTGGTGTAGTGGTAAGGCTTCTAACATATGACCAATAGGTCAAGGGTTCAAAGCCCTCTAGCTCCAAATTAATTATTTCATTTTTAAAGGTTGACTAGTCAGCGCCACGTCAGCACTCAACAGTTGACCAGTCAGCGCCACATCAGCAGTCAGCAGTTGACTAGTTAGCGCCACGTCAGCAGCATGTGCCACATCAACAGTCAATGCCATGTCATCAGTTGACCAGTCAACGGTCAACGTTTGACCGTTGACTTTGACCAATATTTTTTGTTTTTTTTAAATTAATAAAAAAATAAAATAATTTTACACAAACAGTTATGCCCAATTAAATTGTTCTAAACACATATCAATGTATATACAGAATCAAAATAATTAATAATTCGTATAAAGTTTGGCTCTCGATACCACTGTTAGGTTTGTATAACGCGAACATGTAAACAAATTACATAAATAAAGTGGAAGCGCGATAAAATCAGATTTTAAAATTTTATACAAACCATCACCATGATCTTTCTTTATGCACAATTATTAATTAAACGAAAGAGATGGAGAATAAGAATTATACCTTTGTAGAATTCTAGCTTCCTCATGTACAAGTTCACCTCCAATTCCTTCGTGTTCTCTTTGAATTCCATCGATTAAATTCCATCCTTTGATCAACGTTAGCCACCCAAGTGTTTGGCCTCTAGAGGTGATCCACCAAGGAATAATACTTGTTCAAGAAGATGAGTTTTTGGCAAAACCCTAGTTTCTATCTCTATAGAAAGTGCAAGTACTCTCCACAATTCTTATGTAAGAGTGTGTAACTGTCTAACCCTAAATCATGATAAGACTCCTCTTATTTATAGATATAGGGAACCCTCCTAAACTATTTAGGATTAGGGTTTTTATTTTAATTAAACTCCTTTAATTAATTAAACTCCTAATCCAATTAGGAATTTATGAGAGTACTTTTATTAATTAATTCCCAAACTCTTTTAGGATTTAAATAATAATAATAGTTATAATAATAATAAGACTCCTCTTATTAATTTATATTTAATATTTCCAAAATATTATATAATAAATACTAAGCTATTTAATTTATTCTATCTCCATAGATTAAATTAAATACACTTAACTTATTATTACAATTATGCCATTTATTTCTTAAATAAATATTTTTCTTTTGCGGTGTGACCCTTTAGGTTCTCCATATTAAACCGGTTGTGAATAAATCAATTAGAACAATTCTAATTATATTTAAATAAATAAATTAAAATATTTAATTTATTTAAATAAATAATATTTATTCTACAATAAGGGTAAGCCCCCTTAGCGATCAACGACTTTCTAGATAATATAGATTTCAACATTAATCATAAAAGAACCTTTCAGTGAATAGTTATCGTACAATTCAATCCATCTACCATACAATGTCCTAATTAAATATAAGACATGGAATTACTATCAAGTCTTATTTTATTTAATTATATGCATTTCGATTCTCAAATGCACAACTCTGATTAATGCACATTAAAAACTCCTTTCTAATTTCATTCTGCTTTGGCCAAAGACTTCTGAGTTGTCATTTATCAAATCACATAGGACATTCACTCTTTTTACTAGAAGTGGTAGATTCTTTGTTGACCATTCACCTATCTCCATGTACAACTTATTATACCTAATCATACCCTTTGATATACCCTAAGGGTATTAAGGGACATGTCACAGTATAACTCATCATACACAAGATATTATGATGATCTCAAGTCCAAGGATCACTTGTACTACTATCACTAGAGGAATTCCTATTGACAGGCAAGTAAAACTCCATTAGGTATTCCTTAGCGAGCCACGTTCAGTGAACTTATTCTCCAATAAGCACCTACATACTTGCTTTAGTGTCTCCACACAAATGATTATGAGATCAATCATCCTCTTCTTAAGAGCAAGCAACGTATGTACTAATCTATCCGGATTCACTAATCCCCTTTTTAGTAATCCATCGATTAGGAACGATTTTAGTTTGTGAGCTATCTAGAATTTAGATCTCATTAGCATGATCACCATCATGATTCTAAAAACATTGCTCAAAACTATGAGTTTATCACATTTAATATAACAACATCATGTAGATAAAGTAAAATGCTTTTAACAAACGAATAAGATTACAAAGCATATGCTACATCATATCAAATATGATTGGCTTGTGTGCATACTACTTTCAAATCATCCTTCCTCGAGGGAAAATCCTTCAGAGCCTGTTGCTGATTTTCATCCTCCCTAGAAGGATTCTGTCGAGATTTCGTCTGTCAAGGAGGGTACAGGTGCTAGTTCGATGGGTGGGGCAACCGAGGTTATGTGGAGTCTCATGACACCTTCTCGATCGGTTATTTTATAAGTATTCTCCTTAGTTGACGTACACCTGTCTTTTAATTTTTCTTCCTTCCTTTATAATTTATTCTGCTATGTCACATCATTTTCCCTTTCAAACTAAGAAGATGAAGGATTTACCTTTGCCCATTGAGGGGCTCACCTTATTCGATTCCCTTTATCCTAATTCTGCCACCTCACCTTTTAGTGACCTTGGCTATCCACCCAATAGCCAAGGTCTCATGGAGTCAGAGGTAGTCTTACAGCCACCGATTTATACAGTTCTCGCCCAATGGATGCCATGGTTGCTTCCAAAGTGGCTCATACTAGAGTTCCCTTCAATCCAACCGGAGATCTTGTTCTTTGTAGAGGTTTTTAGATTTCTCCTTCCAGCCAAGAAAGTCTCGAGCGCCTCCTAGCTTAGTTCCCGCAATGCTTGATCGGTTGCTTATTCGTGGGGCCTCCATCCAGACCTTCTTTCTAGATCGACTTGGGAGCCTTGTTCTCAAGATGCACAGTTTTTCTCTCCATTCTTTGTGAGCAGAGGACTTAGATAGGTATAATTATGAGGTTGATGACCTTTCCTCTGTGGGCTTTGACATGTCTCCTTTCCGTGCTAGGCTAGATCTCCTTAGTTCCAGTTTTCGTATAGTTGCACTACGCTCGGAGGTCGTTTCACATCATCATATGAATGACTCATTTTCGACACATCTTTTGAAGCTTCAAGATGCCACAACTAAATTAAAGACCAAGATTCGGGAGTTTGAGTCAGCTACCCGAGATGGTGAGGGACTGATAGCCTCAAACACGAAGATTCAGGACACCGCCATCGCCGGCTTGGAGGCTTTAGCTTTGCCCTCTCTTCAGTTCGATATGTCATGGCCTTTAGATCATGATTTTTTGAAGTTTCTTATTTCCTGTTTTAGAAAACTCATGCATATTTCAGTTTTTAGAACAAAGCCTCTTTAGTGTTATTAGTTGTCTTTAATTTGAATTCTCTCTTATAATCTAATATTTAAACATTGAATCGTAAGTTATTCAAATCAATACTTTAAGACAACAATAAGCTGACATAACATGAAATCTTTAATCAAAATTATTATTATATATATATATATATATATATATTTCGATTTCTGACAAACTAACACTTGAATCTATAGAAATTGTCCAAGTATAAGTGAAAGTTTGTTATTTTATTGATAATCAGGTTGCTTTTAACAAAAAACATAATGTTTCAAATTTCATAAAGGAAAGAATGATATGTTGCTTTTGACGGAGAAAACATAACGTTCGCCACTTTTAGAGTTCAAGTGTAACTTTTTTGGGTTTAAGAACTTATAATCAGGTGTCTCGATCACTTTTAAAGTTGAAAGTGTAACTTGTCGGGTCCGAGGACTTAAAGTCAGGTGCCTCAATCACTTTAGAAGTTGAAAGTGTAACTTTTGTGATGATTATCTCATGTGTAATATTTCTTTACTCATTTCAGGTTTTGGTGTGCCCGAGATAGCATTTAATCTCACACGAGATATTTTGCAATACTCGCTTTCGGAGATCTCTCGTACCTTATATGGACCTTCGTATTTGGGGAAAATTTTGGTGGTTAGTGTTCCTCTCATGACTTGATTCACTGGCTTAAGCACCAAGTCCCCAACCAAAATTTGTCGTGGTACCACTACAGTATTGTATTGTTGTCGCAACTTTTCATGGTACCGTTCTAATTTTTCTTTAGTTTTGTCTCGGAAGTCAGCTGAGGCCTCTAAAGTAGCTGGTTGGTTCTCTTCCTTGACTAAGCTTCAAAGTCTCATCCTGGCCGAAGGAGTCAAGACAACTTCTTCACCATGTACCAGAGCGTATGGGGTTTTGCCCATAGGTTTTCTTTTTGAAGTTCGATAAGTCTACAATGCTATTGGTAGTTGTTTTGCACATGTCTTCAGGTGATCGTCTAAGGTATTCGAGAGAATCTTCATTAATGTTTTGTTTGTGGCCTCTGCTTGTCTGTTGCCTTTCGGGTAGTAAGGTGATGATTTGTAATGCTTCACCTTGTATCTATCTATCAGATTTTTGCCGTCCTTATTGATGAAAGGAGTTCCTTTATCTGACAAGATGATTTTCGGGAACTCGAAATGGTAAACAATGTGTTCCTTAATGAAATTTGCCACTGCCACCCTAATAACTCTTTTCAAGGGTATTGCTTCCACCCACTTTGTATACATCTCAGTGGCGGTCAAGATCCAGATGTTGCCCTTAGAATTAGGATGAATACGACCTATAAGATCTATTCCCCATATATGAAAAGGCCATGGCATTACTATGGTCCGCAAGTCCACAGTGGGAGCGTGAATCAAGATCTCATGGATTTGGCAAACGTGACATTTCTTGACAAACTCTAAGCAATCTCCTTCCATTTTAGGCCAATGGTAACCATGATCAATCAGTTGTTTGTACAACTTGGCTCTCCCTTAGTGTTCATCTTTGTGCATTTGATAAACTAAATCATTGGTAGCACCTAATTCCCAATACCGTAAGGGGCTCCCGTTGAACCTTCTTCAAAATAGCTTTCCATTTTGTAAGAAAAATCGATGTGTTTTCTTCTTTATTATAATTGTGTCCTTCTTTCGGCAAGGAGACTGCCGCTTTACAAAAACTCCACATATAGGATTCGTCAATCCACTATGTCGTCAATGAAGGCGCATTCTTCCTCCCTAGGGTATTCTTGGCACGAAAGACATTGTCGTTGAAGTGCATTTGCTTCCTTCTTCATTTCGGGCCAATAATACCCTTTGGCGCTGTAACCTCTGATATAACCCAATATATGCCAATCCGCAGTTTTCTTTATGTAACCGATATAATACGTTATTTGCTTCATGCCTCCCTAAGCATCTTGTCAATACACTATCTGCTTCCTTGTGGTACAAGACCCCTTTAATGATGTTATATTTTTGATGCTCCACTGGCGATATGTTCATTTCCCTTGTTTGCAATTGATCAGAGATGTCATGTCTCTAATCATCCATCAGATCTTTGGGGAATAATTCCAACACCGTGGTTGGGAGGGTTCTTTTAATCACCTTCACATCCAAGTCTTCTCCTTGGATATGCACTCTAGATGCTATTGTGGCTAATGTATTAAGTTATTTATTTTGTCCACTTGGCACATACTTAATCACCACCTTCTTGAAGGCTTCCATCACTTTTTGTGTCACAGTTCGATATAGTTCCAAGATAGGTTCCTTTACCGGGAATTAACATTTTACTTGTTGTACTATCAAATTTGAATCTCCCCTTACTTTAAGACGCCTCATATTCTGCTATATTGTTCGTGCAAGGGAAATCCAGTTTGTATGATAAGGCCATTTCCTTTCCTTCTTTGGTGGTTAACACCACACCTGCTCCTCCTTTCTCTTATGCGAACGACCCATCAAAGGCCAAACTCCACCATTCCGAGTCCTCGTCCACCACGTCAATTGTTTTCACTTCTCCCCTTGAAAGATCCTCAGAGAGAGGTTCATATTCTCCATTCGAAAATTAAGCAAATAGGTCTGCCAAAGTCTGACATCTGATTGCCTTCGGTGTTACACACTTGATGTTATGCTCTAAAAGGATCATCATCCACCTTGTAGGTCTTCCTACTAGTGCTGGCCTAATCAGTAAGTATCTGATCAGGTCAGTTCTCGTTACGAGCTTCACTTCATATGCCAGAAAATAATGTCGCATTTTCTATGTAATGAACACTAATGTCAGGTAATGTCTTTCCAACTGCGAGTACCTGGTCTATAGTCCTCTAATTATTTGGCTAATGTAGTACACAGGTTTTTCGTCCCCATCTACCTCTTGTGTGATCAATTCTCCTACAGACTTTGCGGTAGATGTGATATACAGTTGCAATGGTATCCCTATCTGTGGTACTACTATCATATTTGCCGAGGCCAAAATTTCTTTTACTTTCTCGAAGGCTTGCTGCTGGTTTTGCCCCCAGCCCCATTTTGGCTTTCCCTTTACAAACTTTACGAAAGGTTCCGTGACTTCTGCCAATGTTGGCATGAGTCTCCTCAAGTAAAAAAACCCTCCCTAGAAAGCTCTTCAACTATTTCTGCATTTTTGGTGGGGGCATATCTGTGATAGCCTTCGCCTTGCTTGGGTCTACCTCCAAACCTCTATTGTGCACTAAGAAGCCCATAAAATTTCCAGCTGTTATCCCAAAATTGCACTTTTTTAGATTCATTTTCAACTTGTACCTTCGATAATGTTCAAACACCTTTCTCAGATCCTTTATGTGGGTTGTCTCCTTTTTAGATTTTACCACTTTGTCATCCACGTAGTCCTCCACTATGTCATGAATCATGTCGTGAAAGATGGCGTACATTTCCCTTTGGTAGGTTGCTCCCGCATTATTCAACCCGAATAACATTACTACATAGTAGAAATTCCCAAATGGGGTACGGAAGGTTGTCATCTTTGCATCTTCTATGGACATCTTTATCTGATTGTAGCCCACGATTCCATCCATGAATGACAACATCTCATGATTGGTCATTGCATCCACCAAAGTGTCTATATTGGGTAGCGGGTACATGTCCTTAGGGCATGCCTTTGTTCAAATCCCTGAAATATACACTTATTCATAACTGTCCATTGGATTTCTTTAACGGTATAATACTGGATAGCCATATTGAGTGTTGAATCAGCTTGTTGAATCCTACTTGCAACAGCTTCTTTATCTCTTCCTTTATTTGTGTTTCAACCTCCGGTGAATAGGTGCGAGGTGCTTGCTTCATTGTTTTAGCTCCTGGGTTTATATTTAGCTGGTGCTCCACCAATCCCTTGTCAATCACAGGAATCTCATTATAGTTCCAAGAAAACACATCCATGTACACTCGCAGTAGCACTACTAATTCTTTCTTCTAGCTTGCGTTCAACTAATTACTGTTGTAAATCGGTCTTGGCATTCCTCCCTCTGCTGCCAATTTGACATCCTCCAATTTATTTTGTTGAGGTTTTGGTCGGTCCTTAAAGTATTCCAGAGCTGGTTCCACTTTTCGCTGCACAATTTCTTCATCTTAATCGCTACTAGAGTGGGGGCCACCACTTGAGCCGTCAGGTTTAGGTATACCCACGGGCTCTTTCCTTTCGCACTGTCATAAACGAAACACTATTCGGCCATCAGGTTTAACAACCCTTTTCCATTTCGTCTTCTATTCTTCTTTTCTTTTATTTCTGTTGAAGGCTGCTTGATTTGATGATCACTGATGTGATTGTTTAAATGAAATTATGTCAACGTGTTTATGAGCTTAATTGTCTATGTGATTATATGACTATGTGATTATGTGTTTGTATGCCAATGTGATTACGTGCTTATGAGTAAATATGATTGTGTTGATTTATGTGAACTATCTGACTATGTGCTTACATGATTATATGTTTATGTGATAAATGCGACTTGTTAGAAAATTGATTCATTAATTTTGTGAATTTCATACTTATCATTGATAAACATAGTTTGATGATGTCCAACCAATGCGATGATGTGGTTCTAAATTTTGTAAAGTCCTTATAAAAGAAACACATGTACAAGGACTTAGAGCATAAAGATCAAGGATGTTTGGTTGATCTTATCGTTACTCTACATGATTCGTAATATAATGTTGTAAGTAGAGTAATCTAAGTAGTCAGAGTACAAAATGATCAAAGTATATTTGAATAAGCCAGTATTGTAAAGTCCTTCAATGAAAAATATATGTACAACGACTAAGACTAGAAAGATCAAGAATATTAGGTTGATCTTACTGAATAAATCTGATGTATAGTTATTAGGAATCTAATGCTCATAAAGTTATTTTGCCAAGTTATAAAGACAAAATAAAATCGTAAAGTTAACTCATGATCGTAAAGCATCAAAAAGATCGTAAAGCTATTACACAAGACGTAGAGGTCACTTCGCAAAATAAAGATCATTTTGTAAAGTGATCAAAGAATCGTAAAGCTCATTCCATTCTAAAGAGAAAAGTTCAAAATGAGAAGAAATCAGAGTTGCACTAAGATCTTAGAGCTAAAGGAGGAATCGCAACAAAGATCGTTGAATTGTCCTTAGAACTGTAAAGTGAAAAATGAGATAATAATGACGTAGCAAGACAAAAACTCAACTCATAGAGTAAATGAAGATTTACAAAGACTGAACGTAGAGTGGTTCAAACAATCATTGAAGAAACTCAAGGATCATTTAGTGAAAATGAGATTGCTAAATCAACAGACAAGAACCATAGAATAGCTAGAAAAACGATCAGATAGTAGAACAGAAGTCAAAGTCATAATCGTAGAGCAGCTACAAATCAGAAGTCTACGATTTCCATCACTCTATTATCAATAGACTAAAGAACAGAAAGTTGAGAATTACGTAGAGCTCAACTCTATGATTATTAAAACAACAGATCGTAGAGTCAAGTCAAGTCTGACAAGAAGACTGGCAATGGAACGTTGCAAGTAGAAGATCCTAAGGTATCAAAGAATATATTATTGGTAGAAATCAAAGATGTGTCTACTGGCTAGTTTGCCGAAAGTAACTTGTCAAGGAAATAAGTAAAGCTAAAACTTGATGTGATAAGTCTTAAACCAGAAGTATACTGACACAGCAACTTTAGAAAGTCAACATAAGAGATATCAAAGTATATGTACATTAAATGCTCTAACGGATATTTTACAATGGGAAGATTTCAAAAGGACTATAAAAGGAATATTATTCAAAATGAAAAAGATGATGATGAGCACTGAACGTCCTATACACAAAGAATCATCATCAGAGATGAATAAAGAGCTGAACAAGAGAAAACGTAGAGTAAGTTCCACTCTACGATTGAAGATATGTTCAAGGTTGTCGAGTACAAAAAGGAAGAGATGGAATATCAACTTGATAGCACATCAAAAGATCATAAGAAGCTACTAAGTACTTGAATGAGTCAAGCCTTAATGTAACGCTCAACAACAACTCAACTTAACTGATGATTGGTGAAATGGTGGATAAATACTAAATGTAGAGTGCAAGAATAATACAAGGACACACTCTATGATCCAACAAGAATCAATGGGCTAAAGCTGCAATGCCAAGAAGTGCAACAATTTGCCAGAAGGCAAAAGAGCCAAAAAGCTTAGGAACTAAAGCCGAACAAGATGATGGAGGACATGGTAGAGTTGAATGTCAATGTATGAAGAAGTCATGCAGTTGATGTCAGTGACGTAGGAGTGGCAGATCGGAAGACTAATCTCAAGTACCACTCTACTTCTCACCAAGAACACTTAGAACCAAATAGATGAAGACATAGAGCAATAGTCTACAATCCTACGAGTGTTCGAAACTGCTTAGTACAAGAAAATGTGGAGCTTAAGTGAATAGCTTAGTAAAACATCAACTATGATCAAGTGAAGCTGCTAACAATAGGAAGAGATCGAGCTTCAACTACAGAGTCCAGCAAGCATCAAAGGGAAGATCACAACAAAGCTGCTAAGCACAAGAAGAAGAGGAGCATCAACGCCATCTTGACATTAATCGTGCGAAGCTACTAAGTACCAAAAGGTAGAAGCTTTACAATCCTCTTAGTAGTCCATCATGAGCAGTTATCAAGTACTAAGGAAAAGAATGAGCTTAATTACTTAGCTTAGCTGCTCAACAAATGATCATAAGAAGATGTTGAGTACTAGAAGAAGTCGATCATTATTGTAGCTCTCAACCATATCTCAAGGATGATCATATCATGTTGCTGAGTATCCGAAGACAAAGGAGGCTAAACGCAATCTTAGCAGCACCTCCAATAACCATCAACAACAGGAACAAGAGGGAAAAAGTGTCCTTGTTCGAGGGACTAAAATCCAAGTTTGTTGGGCTTGAAGAGGGCAATAGTGTCCTTGTCTTTGTGACTAAATATCCAAGTCTGCTTGGCTTGAAGAGGGCAATAATATCCTTGTTTTTGTGACTAAATATCCAAGTCTACTGGGCTAGAAGAGGGCAAGAGTGTCCTGGTCGAGGCGATCGAATTCTTAGTGGATTTCCTACTTGTTAAAGTAAAAGAGTGGAGTATGAGTTATTCAGTCTCCGAACCACTTTAAACTCCCATGTGTCATTTACTTTCTGTCTTTTATATTCTTTTATTTATTTGATGTGATTAATGCTTGTGATGAATGATTAACTTCGACATGAACTAAATTCAGAACTAAGATCTTAACAAATCTTTAAGGAGAGTTTTTCAAACTTATATTTCGCTGTGCAAAGTTAATCTTCATTAAATGAACTACTTGATAATACTTCTTTAGTAAACCTAAAACATTTATAGATCTATTCAAGCCCCCCTTCTAGATCCCTATTGTGCCTCTGAAAAATAACAATTGGTATCAAAGCAGGTTCTCACAAACATAAGGCTCACACTTTGAGTTGATCCTATGGCACTAAACAAAACTTATTCTGAGGTTGGTAGTTGAAGTAGGACTTTTCCTGTGAATAAGCTCACAAATCAAAATTTTAAACATGCAGGTACACGTATGTGAATGCTATTGATGATGAACTATCTGATATTGTATGCTCATTGTCAGTCCAATCAAATCGACTTCAATTTCAGATGATCTTAGCAAGGTAGCAGTCGAGCAGACAATCACTAAATCAAACTGGTGCAACAAGATCAAAGAACCAAAAATATTCGGTTGATGGCTATAAAAGGTGGATGTAACGATCGCGGATCGCGGGTAGCTTTGTAACGCGAGCCTATGAATTTTATTGAATAAATTGAACTTTTATTAATATTATTCCGCGTTATGTGTTTGAATATTTTATTACTACATATGATGTGTATGTGATAATTTTTTATTGTTATTATTTTTATTGGAGTTGATTAAATCATTAGAGAAATAGCACTAAAGCGCTATTCACGCCAAGACGCCTTTTCGATTTTATGACTTTTCATAATTTCGTCAAAGCGTTAATGAGAGGGGCTAATAATCCAAGTGTAGGATTTTATTTGAGCCCAATTGGATATTTATTAAAAGCCCAATTAGAATTAAATTAGAAGTCCAAGAGTGGCCCAAGTTGAAGCCCAAAACCTATGGGTCAAGTCCATGACCCAAACCCGCACCCCATGACCCACAACCCATGACCTATGAGGAAAATGGGTTATGTATTCAGCTGAACCATTTGTAGAAGGAAGAAGAGTACGGGAGAAGGAAGAGAGGGAGAAGGAATGAAGAACGTGATGCATTTGGGGAGAAGCAACGCTGCATTTGGTAGAGGAAGAATAACTCGGGAGAAGGGAGGGGGAGAGCCCAATGGCTGACCAAACCTTGGAGGAGCCGAAGCTCTCCTACCCGAGCATTGGGAGCTGCCGTGTCTGGTATGCTCAGCCCTCAACCCATCCATGAAGCTCTGATCACTTCTTCTATATATACTCTCCCATTGCTTAGCCTCCATTCCTTTCACTTGTTGCTTGGTAAGATAGCTGAAAATTGAGAGAGTGTAAGAATTGAGTGTGAACGGGTGAATTGAGGAAGAAGAAGGAGTGTGGTAGCAGCTACTATTTGATTCATTAACACCTTAGAACAAGCTCAAGAGGTATGCAATATAGAGCTTAGCTCATTTCCACATTCTTTCCAAGTTTCTAGTTTTGCTATGATTGCTTGTTGGAGTAATGTTGCTGAAATTGCTTGGTTGTTCATGAACGTGTGTATATGTTGTTAGCTCTGTATAAAGCTTGTTAATAATGTGTAAAAGTGGAACAATGAATGAGAATCAAACCTTTGCATAAGGAATCAAGAAATGGACTGAAATGGACATTAGTGGACTGTTATTCATATTTTGTTAATAATGAAGTTGTAATCATCTTGGTTTGGTTATGTGCATTGGTTATGTACTGTTTGTATATGTCCAGAAGCTATGGGAATTGATTTCATATGTGAAGTCAATGGTAACCATGTAATGATAGGCTATGAGTTATGAACTCTAAAGCTATGCCCACCAACTATTTGGTTTAATGTCCAAGAGAATGATTTCTCTAAGGAACATGAGAATTAGGAATGGTTAATTGATTAAATGATGTTATGATGCATAGCTCAGTTGTAAAAGCATGTTTTAAGTCATATAGACATGTTGTATAATGGCTAAGAAGCAAAGGGGACGAAACCAAAATTGTTGGCTTTGGTTCTGCAGTCGCAGAACCTGAAAGCTCCTGGATGCAGAGGGGCGCAGCTGCGCCACTCCCCAGTATAAGACTTGCGCAGCTGCGCTGGTCTGCAGAGCTGAGAGTCCCTGGATGCAGAGTGGCGCAGCTGCGCCACTCCCAAGTGTAAGACCTGCGTAGCTGCGCTGGTCTGCAGAACTGCAATGCAAGGTTGTTTCGTGTTATTGATTTGATGCATGTTTACATAGGCCTAACATGTTATAAATACCCCAAGACATATGCATGATATGTTAGTGTAATAGTTGGATGACCCCAAGCATGAAATGACTAAGTCACGTGAGATTTGGTTAAATGAAATGAATAACATAGTTACAATTTTTGTTTGGCTTTCAGAGGGCGCTGCCCCCTACTCCCCCGCCAGCTCCCCGGTGAGCGAGACCCCCGTTTGGGTAGTCGTAGTGGCAATCAATGTTCGTAATGATTATAATGTATTGATTAATGTAAGCCAATGTGTGGTGATTATTGTGAGACTAATTGGTATGTGAATATGTGTCTAAATGCGTAGGACATATTTGAAGGACGATTAACGTCAACTAGTAGCAAGCGCTTAAGGCAAGTTTCCTAAACCCTTGTCTAACCCTTGTGTTGGGCAAGTTCTCTAGCTTCATTCATTTTCAGTATTGAATGCAAGTTTCGTATCTTATACAAGAGACGTATATTGTGCAAGTTTATTTGATTCATTTGATTATATTCTCTTGACTCTCATGCGTTGTTTGAAGTTTCGATTTACGCAATACATATATGGTTGTGTGAATTCCTTACTTATGTAAATTTTCAGTATTTGCACAAGTATTCGAGCCATGTTATGACATAAATTGTTAAAGTTTTCAAGTTCACATATATATGAACTGTTATAGAGAACGTCGATGTCATTTGTTTCGGCTAGACAGATATTGAAATATTTTATTGATTTGATAATAAATCCTTGAAATGTTATTGATGATTAAGTAGAGCTATCCAACCGAATTATTTTGGTTAGGATTCCGAGACATGAATGAGATGAACAACCCTAATATTAGGGGCAGTTTTTAGTCAGTTACTCTGACAAGGCATCGAGCGCCTAAACAAACGCATATAGTCGTTTCCAGCTAGAGTGTTGATCAACATAGAGTACAATAAGCTGATCACCTAGAAGTGCTCGTAAGTAAGACGGTTTGCAGTTATAATGATGTGTACCTTTTCAAGAAAGCAAAAGAAAGTTCAAGGTATTATGACCACTCAATGTCGTTTCAAAAATATATTTTTTTTTAAAACGAAGGCAAAGTATTATTCTTGTTTATTCAGAATATTTCCCAACTATCGTTCAGTTGTCGAAGAGAAATGATATGATTGATGATATTGTTGTTATTCAACTGTTATACTTGCTGGGCAATTGAATGCTCATTCTTGCTTTATATTAAACATTGCAGCTAAGTCCGAGCGGGCCGAAGGTTCCGGTAAGGACAAGGGAAAGGGCAAGATGAACGTCTAGATGGCGTCGTAGTTTATTTGTATTAGTAATGTTGTAATATTAAGACTTATTATGTATTTGGAATGATGTTATGGTAATAGAACCTGGGATTGAGAGTAGGACGTGTTGTAATAATATAGTAATTACATTCATTTCTATTTTGTTGTATGGAATGGGATGTACCGTGTAGCACCGGATTCGGGTTTGAGGTACCCGGATTTGGGGGCGTCACAGTGGACATGCATCTGAAAGAAGTTCAAGAAGTTTTGCTAGTGATGCTAAAGGACACAAAGGCCTATATTTCTCAATTAAGCATCACTGTGCTATAAAAAAGATCAAATGAACTTCTCATTGGTTTGAAAATCTATGGCATGAGCTAGCCCAACAATAATTTGAGCCTAAAGTGTCCAAGAATCCTTCATGTATATACTGGACGTCAGTATCTGCATTAATCATGGGGTTAAAATACTTGTTTGATATGCCTGACAAGAAACTTTACGATAAATTGGTTATCCAAAAGTTTGAGTTTGTATTCTAGTTCAAAGATCCTATCTGAAGTTAAGAGAAATCACTCAAGAATTATTTTAAATATTCATGAAGAAGTGTCAGAAGTTTTGTCAAAAGTTACACCATATGATGATCAAGATAAAGATGACGGAAGCCCATAAGTCTCAATTCTCGTCGACCTCAAATGATGTATCCTCAAGGGGGTAATGACCAAGAGCACGATCGTTCTCAAGGAATCTATGTCAAGAGTTCCTTAACTGTCTTCAGAAATAATTTCTATGAAATTAAGAGACCAATTCAATTGAGAAAACAGATGTTTCTCTCAATGATGGGTCTATAATGATGAGTTACAGCACTAAATGTTGAGCATTAGTCAAATGCATGACAAGGGACTTCAAGTTATTTTTCTCAATCACTAGTGTTAGGAGCAAGACGTGGAAAGCAACTCTGTGAAGCTGACTAGATCAAAAGATGTGAATGACTACGTGGTCAAAGATCTAGTCAGAAGGTCATCAAAGTTGAAATATCTCAAGGAAAATTCAAAGAGACACATTCAAAAGCGAAGCAGTTAATTCAAAGGAGGAGACCTTGCAGTTACTGCTCTTGGATTTATTCAGGCAAATACCTAACTGCTAGTCCTGAAGGAAAAAGGGGTAATTACTAGATATAGAAAATAGCTATCTCAGGTAGGTATTCATGAGTATTCCCTTGGTTCCTAAGGATAAAATCAGTACTCAATGATCAAATTCTTCAAGGCTGATCATAAATGAGAGGGGTGAGAAGATTAAGGCAATAAGGAGTAATCATGGCTGATTCACTTTACATTCAAAAAAAGCTCCTATGAGTTGTAGAGCGGAGGAATGCCAAATATCAGTAAAGACTCATGCACTTGGCTATTTGCATTACATTCTCAACAATGGCAAAACATCAGACGAAGTTTTAGCTCAAGATGGTTGGAGGAGTCTCTAGCTGACACTCTATGAAAAAGCAAAGTATATAGAATGCTCAAATGAGAATTTCTTAACAATAGAGTTCTCTATCCATGACACAATTGATAAAGTTGATCAAGGTAAACCAGACATAGAGGAACAATAGGAAGAAATCACTAATGGACTCTCAAGTCTAGTGCAGAAGAGCCCTACAATCACAGAAGTTGAAGACGCAAAATTGGAACTCAACGATCGTAGAAACGGACCAGAAGATCGTAGAGCCCTCCGGACTTTATGAATCAACAAGTTTGTTGAATGCCTAAAAACATCTTTATACCTCTACAAAAGTTTCAAACCAGAAAAGGTTGCTTGAAGATTAAATCCAGTAAAGATTGAAATCATCGTCTGTCATTTGGAAACAAGAATTCAAGAAGAGTACTTGGAATTCTGATCTATGACAAAGGTAAAGAAACAAAAAAAGAAGCCAGTTCTCATAAAGAAAATTCAGATCTTAGATCTTTCTAGAAGATAAAGAAGTTAGTTCCAATGGGAAGTCCTCATGAATGGTCAACCTTAACTCACCTATTGATTCAGTAAACCAGATAAATATCATTAAGTCTGTTAATACTGATATCATGGTGAAGTGAAGCACCTCCACTCAAAAGCACATATTGAGGGGAAACAACAAGAAGCAAAGAATCAAGGCATAAAGATCATTTGCAACAGTAAAGGAGACTTAGGCTAAGTGAAGATGAGAAGATCAAATGGCAAAAAGGAAGACCATGAGTAAACATGCTTGTAGATTGGAGTTTAGGTTCAAAGGTTAATCATTGAGCAGGGAGAAGATCATAGAGTGAACATTATGTCATCAAGATACTCTACGACTGAAGAAGTTAAAGCTGCCTATCATAAAGCAAGTGTGGAAGCCGAAACAAGATGAAACCAATATAATTTCATGGAGCAAGGCAAGGCTGAAAGCTACTCTCAGGAGAAAGAGATTAACCATGATGTGATTTTCACATCCTTTGAAAAAAATTGGAAGTTATCAAAATTCTTCTAATCTAATAAGTGTGGAATAAGTTGATGAATAAGTTGAGCTACTTCAGCAGATTTCAAGAATAGCAGAGTGATCTTTATCAACTTGGACAAGAATTACAGCAAGGATCTACTTGAGGAATACAACATGAAATCAAGTGCTTCTGTGAAAACCCCTATGGTTTTAGCAACCAAACTCAACAAGAATAAGCATGACAAAAGTACTGGTATTACCTAGTGCAGAAGGAAGATTTGTAGAGTTGTCCAAGAAATAGTCACGATTGCAAAGAAATTCAATGATCGTAGAATGATGAAGACTCAAAGACGATCATCAATCCAAAGGAAGTTCGAAGAATAAAAAGCAATTCGTAGAGCAATATGAAGATAGCAGAATGAAATTAGTACTCTATGACAATGGAAGGCAAAGTTGTCTATTTGAAAGCAAAGGAAGTACTCACATCCTAAAAGGCTCATTGAGCAAACAACAAATCAAGTGTGGTCCGTATACTGGTTAGCAAAGCAATCTAAGGATCACCAAATTTAAAAGATGATCGTAGAACTCAAAGGAGATCGCTGAGATGATAGAGTGTCGTAGAGTTAAATAATTCTTCAGAAGATACTCTACGAAAGATGAAATTAAGGCAGTTAATTCAAAAAACGAGTGCTGCTCACATTCCAAAAAGCTAGTGAAATGAGGAAGTTACTAGGTTACAACTGTAAAAATACAGAAGTGAGGCGACGTGCAACCAATTACATCTTGCCACATGCCCCACTCATCAAAATAGAGGGAAATGATATAAAATCATTTCAAAATCTTCATCTGACTCTTGAGCTTCCAAACTACAATCAGAGTTTTACTGCATTCAAACTTTCAAAGCTTTCGACCTAGTTTCCAAAAAAATATTCCAAAAATCTCAATCATATTCATTCTACATTTTATTCAACCTAATGGCAAGTCATTAAGTCATTCCTAAAAATCTAGTTTGCTTTAAAAAATTTGAGGATGTTGAGCAAAAGTTCAAGGATATATTTAAACTGATCAAAGACGTTGGATTCACTAACTGTTTAGAAACCAGTACCAAAGTCTACTCTACCTTAGTAAAGGAATTTTACCTAAATGTTGTTTATTGAAGATGCGTCCTTATTATGAAATTCAAAAGAACCACTTTGCAGATGCGTGCGTCTGAAATCAACCTCAACTTGAGTTGTCTAAATCAAGGAATTACTTCCTTCGATGACATTGATGGTGAAAAAGGATTGCAACTGATGGGTTACGAGAAGAAGTCTCTTCTAAGGGGAATCAAGAAGAAGGATTTCTCTTCACATTACGAATTCTTGGCCGACATAGTTGGGAAATGTATCCTTTGTAAGGATACAACATATGACACAGTCAATGAACTGCAACTAAAGTTCATAACTGCTATTGTTTTGGAGAAGAAAATCAATTTCAGAGTTATTCTCTTGGATTAGCTGGCAAGTTAGATTAAAGAAGCCAAAACGAAGATCGAAGTAGGAAAACTAACTCCCAGATTTTTTATGGAAGATTCATCAGTATCATTTTGAAGAAAAGACTTTTAAGCTGAATTGAAGATGAAGAGGGAGAAGCCTTGAACTGTAACAAAAGAATCACCCCAAGGTTATTTGAAGACTGTAAGAAGAATCCTCAGGCAAGGGAGATTAAGAAGGCAAAAGGGTCTAAGAGCGGCAGCAATAAGGAACAAAGATCGTCTAAAGCCAAGGGAAAGAGAAAAATGAAAAAATTCATGGAAGAACTTCAGGAATCTGGTTCAAGTCCAGAAAATAGGACTCTTATCATCTATGATGACCAGTCCTCTAAGAAGAAAAGGAAGTTTGAGAAAGATACGAAGGTTGAAGAGAAGAAAGAAGTTGAAAAAGTTGAGGGAAGAAAAGGTGGAAAAGGAAAGAAGATGAAAATGCAGAAGATTGAGGTTAATAAAAGTAAGGCAATTTCAGATGTGCCTAAGAAACATCTATCAAAATCAGCTAATCAATTAACACGAAAGAAGAAGAAGGTGGAAACAAAATCTGTTAAGTATGTTCCTTGAAGGATGAGTATGAGGATAAGAGAATAATGGAAAGGTCCAGTCAACATAAGGCCTCCTTAAATTATAGACATTTAAGATGAAGATGATGGAGAGTCACCAAGTCTTGAAAGGAACAAATCCTATACTTCTGAAGATGAAATCTCCATGAATAACTCGGAGACTAGATCAAAGAACCTGGAAGATAGTATGTCTGAGGAAGAAGACATGACTATGTTCAGTCAAGGAGCAGATCTGGCTATAAAGGTTTCGACACCTGAGGCTAGCAAAGATGAAATTAATAAGAAGGCTTACTTCCTTGATCCTCAAAATAAGGGTGATTCAATGGTTGAGACAACCTCAGTGCCTGAGCCACATTTAAAAGATGAGATGATTGAAACAGAACCAATGGTTGAATCAAGTCCTGAAGGTGAAGAAATGGCTCAAACTGAATTTGATGATGATGATTCGGCTGAGGAAGCTAATATATTCGGGCAACAAATCAATGAAAACTTTGAAACTAGAGAACTAGAATCAGAAGAAGAAGATAATGAAAAAGGAAAAGCTATGAAGGAACCTAATGAAGATGATAAAATAGATGAGCAGGTCCATTCTTTTGAACCTGAAGAAAGTGATAATGAGAATGTGATGACTGAAAATGAGCCAGAGTTCCTAATAAGTGGAGCAGAACAAGTAATGAAAGTTTCAAGTTCCGAGTCAAAGAAATCAAAGAAAAGGAAGAGATCAAGTGGTGATACAGAGAAGAAAGTTAAGAAAGCAAGTTTGGGTCGCAAAGAGAAGAATAGGAGAAATAGGATTAAAAAGAAGCTGAAGAAGGAGAGAAGGTTGAGGAAGGTTGAGAAGAAACAACATGATGAATATCGATTAAGGCAAATAGAGAAGGAAAGGAAACGAAGAATGAAAAAGAGACAAACAACTAGAATGGAAAGATACGTTTATGGTAATGATCACTTGTTAAATTTCATTCCTATGTTGCCAAAACTGAAGGCAATATATCTGAATGATCAAAGCTCAATAAGATGGAGCTCATCTACGTTTCCAAATCTCACATTTTGCAACTATGTTAATCAGCAACAAGCCCTTCTATTCAGAATATCTGAGTTCTCAAGAAATCTCCATCTGGAATTTGACCATTTCTCCCTCATCAGTTCCTTCATTGTTTAGTCAAAATGTAGAGGTCGTAAAATCTTCCTCTACGATCCTCGAGCAACCCCATACTCACACCAACTCTTTATTTGTAGAGTCCCAATACTCTACGAACAATGTTCAGAACACTATCTTTCTAGTCGTAGAGTCCCAACACTCTACGGACCATGAAAATTCATTTATTCTTCCAATCGTAAAGTCTCAAAACTCTATGATTTATTCCAATAATATTTCATCTTACTCACAAAATCTTGTAATCATTCCCTTTCCATTCCCTATACCAAATCAAGAATCCACTTGGGAGCTGTCGTTTTACACTCCAAAATTAATACCTTACTAACACTCTACTAGCACAAAACTTAGTATAATGACAAGCAAGGATCGATCCCACAGAGAAGTGAATTAATCTTTTACTTATTCTAACATTCCTATTATTTCTATTAATGAGGGGTTTTTGAGTTTGATTCACTAAACTAACAAAAGTAATTAAGAATGATCAATGAATAAAAAGCTTCAGTTCTTCAGTTCAGTGACACCTTATCACAATTATGGGAAAATCAAGTTTAACAATATTTATTCTTCAATGAGACTAATAACCCTAGATAACCGCAATCGCTAATTATCCGCAATTCTCCTTATGTGTAAATCTAATGTGACAATCGCCTCAAGAGACTCTAACTATCATATAACCTAGAACTATCAGTCTAGATTTAATATAACAGCAGCATAAAGAATGAGAGAATTAGGTTATTCCAAGCAACAATTGCACAATCAGGAATTATTTAACTTGCCTTCTAATAATCTTAATAATATCCAAAAGCTTGTCCACAATCAGATACTATCAATTGCTACCTATGATCAGACATAATATCGTTTACTTAATACTATATCTTAATCTAGCAGATGGTATCAATCAAATTAATTCAATTGGCCAAATCAAATCAAAAGATTAGATAACATATAATCAATTAAAAGCAGATTATCAGAATAAATCTCATGCAAGAAGGAATAAATAAATAAAACCTGATTAAACCATTAATTATGAAAAAGATTCAACATCCCTTAGAACTGAAAGTAAGAGTTTAGCCTGACATGCCTTCAATCTCCTCCTATTAGAGTTACAATTGTAGTTGCCAGGATCCCTCTCTAGAAAAATAGAATAAGATATATATAAGTCCTCAAGTTCCTACTTAGAGTTTCCTTCTTACTATCTGATCATAATGAATAGAATCCTCTTCCGAATCAACTTCCTTTTCCTCCTTCAGCTGGCCTTTAGTACTCAAGAACGCGAACTAGCGCCGCTGGCGCTGTCCCAAGCGCTGCTAGCGCTACTATGCAGTGTGCTCAAGTTGTGCCTAGCGCTGCTGGCGCTTGGTTTGTGAAGGGTTGAGCACTGTTGGCGCTGATGTAGCGCTGCTGGCGCTGTGTTGGACGCTAATAGCGCTGGTGTGCAGTGTCTGGTGGTGTGTGTAGCGCTGCTAGCGCTGGCACTAGCGCTGCTGGCGCTAGCCCTAGTCCTCGAATTTACAAAAATGCCACCATGTGTATTTTAAGCTCCAATTTTCCATCTTTTTCCACTTTTGACCTTGAATTCTCCTAAAATCAATAAATAACCTAATAAGTGCATATACACAATAAAACACGCAATAAACTAGATATAAAGGAATAAAAATAAATGAATAATATGCACTTATCACCACTCTATTCCCTTCTCCAGATGCTCTATCCCCATTCAACATCTTCAGGAGACAGTTACTACACCTGTAAATCTATTCTTGGAAGATGTTTTCATTAAAGAAGGATTCTTGAGAACATTCCAGGAGCAACAACAATTTGTCCAATATCTTCGCCAGCAGACTGAGGATCCTATAAAGATCATAACAGATAAAATTCTTGAACTCAGTTCTGCGTTCAGAGATAATCAACAAAGGTGGCAGCCCATTCTGGTGATGCCTCTCTCTCTCTCTAAGTGATGATAACAAAAGGGGGGAGAGATAAGATAAGGAATGTCAGGTGGAAAAGAAGAGAGTTACAGTAAGGGGGAGAATCAGAATGTTTGTATAAAGAATAAAAGTGGATCAGCAAGTTAGGGGGAGCAGCAAAATAAAGCATTAGGGAAGATAACTCAGAAGAGCAAGAACAAAAAGGAGATAGTAAAGAAAGGGGGAAAAGACATCAGAAGAGTTAGAAGAAATCAGCAAGAACAGATATGCTAAGAATCAAGGGAAAAAGAACAAAAGCAGTGTCCAAATGCCAAAAGACCAACCAGGTGATAAGAAGATTGGAAGGAGTAAATGAGTAAGTTTTAGGTCATCTTGTCACCTCAGTGTAAGTAGACTATGTAAGCATCTCGTTTAATTAATGAAGTCCTCATTATGCATTAGCAGTACAGTGTCTTACTGTATTTTAAGACATAATTTAATTTCTTTGCAAATACATTGAATGTTAGGAATTGATTGGTTTTGTCATCATCAAATACGGGGAGATTGTTGAAGGCTGTTTGATTTGATGATGACTGTTGTGATTGTTTAAATGAAATTATGTCTATGTGTTTATGAGCTTAATTGTCTATGTGATTATATGACTATGTGATTATGTGTTTGTATGCCAATGTGATTACGTGCTTATGAGTCAATATGATTGTGTTGATTTATGTGAACTATCTGATTATGTGCTTACATGATTATATGTTTATGTGATAAATGTGACTTGTTAGAAAATTGATTCATTAATTTTATGAATTGCATACTTATCATTGATAAACATAGTTTGATGATGTACAACTGATGCGATGATGTGGTTCTGAATTTTGTAAAGTCTTTATAAAAGAAACACATGTACAAGGACTTAGAGCATGAAGATCAAGGATGTTAGGTTGATCTTATCATTACTCTGCATGATTTGTAATGTAAATGTTGTAAGCAGAGTAATCTAAGTAGTCAGAGTACAAAATGATCAAAGTATATTTGAATAAGCCAGTATTGTAAAGTCCTTTAATGAAATATATGTACAAGGACTAAGACTAAAAAGATCAAGAATGTTAGGTTGATCGTACTGAATAAATCTGATGTATAGTTATTAGGAATCTTATGCTTGTAAAGTTATTCTGCCAAGTTCTAAAGCCAAAATAAAATCGCAGAGTTAACTCATGATTATAAAGCATCAAAAGGATCGTAGAGCTATTACACAAGACGTAGAGGTCACTTCGCAAAATAAAGATCATTTCTTAAAGTGATCAAGGATTCGTAAAGCTCACTCCATTCTAAAAAGAACAGTTCAAAATGAGAAGAATAACTGCACTAAGATCTCAGAGCTAAAGGAGGAATCGCAATAAAGATCATTGAATTGTTCGCAGAACTGTAAAGTGAAATATGAGATAACAAGGACATAGCCAAACAAAAGCTCAACATAGAGTAAATGAATATTTACAAAGACTAAACGTAGAGTGGTTCAAACAATCACTGAAGAAACTCAAGGATCGTTCAGTGAAAATGAGATTGCTAAATCAACAGACAAGAACTATAGAGCAGCTGGAAAAACGATCAGATAGTAGAACAGAAGTCAAAGTCATAATCGTAGAGCAGCTACAAATCAGAAGTCTACGATTTCCATCACTCTACTATCAACAGACTGAAGAATAGAAAGTTGAGCAGAACATAGAGCTCAACTCTACGATTCTTAAGACAATAGAGCGTAAAGTCAAGTCAAGTCTGACAAGAAGACTGGCAATGGAACGTTGTAAGTAGAAGATCCTGAGGTATCAAAGAATATATTATTGGTAGAAATCAAAGATGTGTCTACTGGCTAGTTTACCGAAAGTAACCTGTCAAGGAAATAAGTAAAGCTAAAACTTGATGTGATAAGTCCTAAGCCATAAGTATACTGACACAACAGCTCCAGAAAGTCAACATAAGAGATATCAAAGTATCTGTACATTAAATGCTCTAACGGATACTTTACAACAAGAAGATTTCAAAAGGACTATAAAAGGAATATTATTCAAAATGAAAAAAATGATGATGAGCACTGAACGTCCTATACACATAGAATCATCATCAGAGATGAACAAAGAGCTAAACAAGAGAAAACGTAGAGTAAGTTCCATTCTATGATTGAAGATATATTTAAGGTTGTCGAGTACAAAAAGGAAGAGACTGAATATCAACTTGATAGCACATCAGAAGTCTATGATTTCCATCACTTTACTATCAACAGACTGAAGAACAGAAAGTTGAGCAGAACGTAGAACTCAACTCTATAATTATTAAGACAACAAATCGTAGAGTTAAGTCAAGTCTGACAAGAAGACTGGCAATAGAACGTTGCAAGTAGAAGATCCTGAGGTATCAAAGAATATATTATTGGTAGAAATCAAAAACGTGTCTACTGGCTAGTTTGCCGAAAGTAACCTGTCAAGGAAATAAGTAAAGCTAAAACTTGATGTGAAAAGTCCTAAGCCAGAAGTATATTGACACAGCAGCTCTAGAAAGTCAACATAAGAGATATCAAAGTATCTGTACATTAAATGCTCCAATGGATACTTTACAATGGGAAGATTTCAAAAGGACTATAAAAGGAATATTATTCAAAACGAAAAGGATGATGATGAGCACTGAACGTCCTATACACAAAGAATCATCATCAGAGATGAACAAAGAGCTGAACAAGAGAAAACGTAGAGTAAGTTCCACTCTACAATTGAAGATATGTTCAAGGTTGTTGTCGATGCCGGGAATCGCTTTATCCTACGCTAGTTGTTACCCTTTCCAATTTTAGCCTTTTATTAGATGATTTTTTGGAAAAGATCGGCATTAATGTCGACGGGGTTTCGAAAGATCGTTTTTTATGATGAGCCAATTAACCAGAGTCGCCAGTTGGTATATTTGAAATGGATGTACCAACTCATCCGAGTTTCGTTTTTGTAAATCGCTGGCTCATGTGTGACTCCGAATTAATTGGTCTGCGAACCGAGATTCATAGAGTTCGGGGGCTTGCTTAAGCAAGGGGAAGGTGTTAGGCACCCCCCGACTTCCGTGAAACACGGTTACCGCAATCTTGATGCTTTTCCTATCCTTTAATTCTTGAATGTGTGTGTGTATGTGCGCGCGTGTGTGTGTGTGCCTATGTGAATGTCGTGGTGAGTTTGCATGAAGAAACCATTTGGGTTTTGATGAAAAGTCGTGCTTTCTTTTGAGAATGCTTTAGAATGTCATTTGGCTTAACGAGAAAGCTTTATGAGAAATGTTTGATTTTAATTGTCAAAAACTTACGAGATTTTCATTAGGTGTCGTTTTGGCAAAAACAAGAGTTTTCTAAACCTTCGTCAAAATAGGAATCGAGATCTATACGTTGCTTTCGTAAATAGCACGGTGGGCAACTTCTAGGATCTCTTTAACCCTATGCACAAACATTTAATAAAACGTTACTTATTTTTATAAAATCATTTTGGTGATGTTTGAAAACGATTTTTTCCTTTAGCCTTCTCGTTAAATAGGAATCGACATTCATTAGCATTCCAAATTTTAGCCTCGTGGTGCTAATAGCCTATTTTGATTGATTTTATGAAAATCTTATCATTTAGCTTTGAAATCAATTTCGTGGCATAAATCAAATCAAGCATTAAAATGCGTGGGGGCTATTCATGGGCATGTAAGCCATCCGAATAACCCCAACGCCCACAATCATATATTTCACTATTACGGGGCCTTAAACCCGATTTTCGACTTGATATCGTTTTAAGGCCCGATAATTACATATTTACAATAAAGGGTACCTCGGCCCTATTACATACATCCAAAAATGTCCATCATCGGATTTGGACCACGGGGTCGCGTTCCTAGGCTCACATCCAAAATTGCTACATCACTATAACGAGCTAAAAATCATCAAATGGATATCATCGGGCCATTAGGAAGGATTTCATTCCAATTGGAACCCTCACTAATAGTGCTCAATCCATTGATCCACAACAATATACAAGAAAAACTACATTTCACATAACCCAATTGACAAGAAGATTAACAAAATGATGTAACAAAAATGCTATAAAAGAAGGTTTTTTCACCTTGCAAATGACACCACGATGCGTATAAAATTCGTATATTGAATAGTGTAGGAGTTGTATGTTATACAATCTAATCAAAAGAGTTTAATTCCTCTCTTTTTTCCCTCTTTTCTCTCCTTTCCCGAACTCTTTTGCTGCTGTTTTTCCCTTCTTTTTCTTCCCCAAATGCTATTGTCCGTCTGCTGGATGAAGAACTGGACTGATAAAGCCATCTAGAGGTAGCCGCAGATTGATATGCGACTGGCCTCGGTTTCTCCGCGCCCGCCGCGCACTTCAACCGCTCAGCCGCCCGCCGCGCACTTCAATTATTTTAATCATTGGCCGCAGATCAATCCGCGGCTGGGTGGGCTGATTTTCTCGATTCTCGGGCCGCACCTCGATTCTCGTGTCGTGACGTCGGTTTTCGCTGACAGGCTTGTATTTTGCAGTCCGGGAACCGCTGGGAAAAGTGCCACATCATTCATGGGTGTTTGTTTCGCCCGTCGTCGTGTCAGCCTTGATCGCAAGTCGTCGTGGTGGCTTTGAGTGTTCGCACTTATGTCCACCTTCCGTCTCGTAGGCTGGGTTCATTGACGATTTTGCCCTCCTATCTAGGTTAGTATAGGAAACGCAAAATTTGGGTGTCTACAGCTGCCCCTCTTTATCATGTTTATGAAATGTGAAATGAAATGAACAGGATAAAGAAATAGACACCCGATGCATGAATGACAGTGCACAAGAATGACCGTACATACATGACGCAACACATATAGCTTATGATGCAACACAAGATGCAAAGCATGCAAAACATTCGTAAGGGTGTCAATGCCTCACGCAATCGTCTTGTCCGCGCCGGGTTTCGTATCCGGTCGCTCATCTCGTAATCACCGAATATCGTCGCCGGTTGATTATCTTGTCGGGGTCGGGTATCGTCGCCCGTCACCCATCTCGTAACCACCGGGTATCGTCGCCGGTTGGTTGTCTTGTCGGGGCCGGGTATCGTCGCCGGTCACCCATCTCGTAACCGCCGGGTATCATCACCGGTCGATTGTCTTGTCGGGGCCGGGTATCGTCACCGGTCGATTGTCTTGTCGGGGCCGGGTATCGTCGCCGGTCACCCATCTCGTAACCACCGGGTATCGTCGCCGGTCGGTTGTCTTGTCGGGGCCGGGTATCATCGCCGATCATCCATCTCGTAACCGCCGGGTATCGTCGCCGGTCGATTGTCTTGTCGGGTCCGGATATCGTCGCCGGTCACTCATCTCGTAACCGCCGGGTATCGTCGCCGGTTGGTTGTCTTGTCAGGGCCGGGTATCGTCGTCGGTCACCCATCTCGTAACCGCCGGGTATCGTCGCCGGTTGGTTGTCTTGTCGGGGCCGGGTATCGTCACCGGTCACCTATCTCGTAACCGCCGGGTATCGTCGCCGGTCGATTGTCTTGTCGGGGCCGGATATCATCGCCAGTCACCCATCTCGTAACCACCGGGTATCGTCGCCGGTTGGTTGTCTTGTCGGGGCCGGGTATCGTCGTCGGTCGATTGTCTTGTCGGGGCCGGGTATCGTCGCCGGTCACCCATCTCATAACCGCCGGGTATCGTCGCCGGTTGGTTGTCTTGTCGGGGCCGGGTATCGTCGCCGGTCACCCATCTCGTAACCGCGGGTATCGTCGCCGGTCACCCATCTCGTAACCGCCGGGTATCGTCGCCGGTCGATTGTCTTGTCGGGACCGGATATCGTCGTCGGTCACCCATCTCGTAACCACCAGGTCTCGTCTCCGATTGATTATCTAGATCTCAGCCCTTCCCAGGGTGTTAGTTATTTGGATCTGTTTGGATCTCAGCCCTTCCTAGGGTGTTAGTTGTTTGGATCTCAGCCCTTCCCAGGGTGTTAGTTGTTTGGATCTCAGCCCTTCCCAGGGTGCTCACCATCTTGTTGTGGTTTGCTTGGATGCCTTCCCAGGTTTGCTCACCACCTTGTTGGGGTTTGCTTGGATGCCTTCCCAGGTTTGCTCACCACCTTGTTGTGGTTTGCTTAGATGCCTTCTCAGGTTTACTTCTTATTTGGATACCAGCCATTCCCAGGGGTCGTTGATTGGTTGGATACCAGCCCTTCCCAGGGGTCATTGATTGGTTGGATACCAGCCCTTCCCAGGGGTCGTGATTGTTTGGATACCAGCTCTTCCCAGGGGTCATTGATTGGTTGGATACCAGCCCTTCCCAGGGGTCATTGATTGGATTTGAGTGATTTTTTTGAAATGGGATGTGTGGTCGGCTTCATGTCCTGGATCTCCCGCCAACATCGTCCACGTACCATGCCGCAAAAGCCATCACAGTCTGATCATTTGTGAGGTTGAAAGCGACGTGCTTGTACTTTCCTGAAGATTTTTATTTTGATCGTACCTGCATGCATGAAAAAGATGTTAAGCATGATCTGGCAGATATGTTATGGACAGATGCATGTGCACAACACATGTTTAGATAGAAATGACCCCTATTCAGTCAAATGATACGTTTTGACAGTCGTCGTTGTTTGCCAACATTTGACTGGATCACGCATCGTCGTGAAGTGTAGTCTTTAGACTTCAACATTGGTTTGGTACTCTGCCTATTTTTGGTCGTCTTCATTTCATCGAGTTGAGGCAGTCTGTTTCGCTCTCTGTGATGATCGACAGCTATGTTGGCTCCTTGGCCTTTTGATCATTTCTACTGGTCGACATGTTGTTGTCCCGCATTATATCCTCCTTGTATATGCTCATGCACGTGGATCATTTGGAGGTCGAGGCAGTGATAGTCAGGATTGGGGAGAGGCCCAATGACGAGAAGTTCTGTACAGCCTCAGCTTCCTTCCATTTCACGATTCTTTACTGCCCCTGCCTTGGCGCGTGTCGCTGTCAAGAATTTCTATCGAAAACTCGCGATGTTGACCATGCTGAGTTATCCACATCTCTGTAAGATCCTGCATATCAGATGACTAACAAATGCCAAAACTTGAAGGCTCGGGCCGTTAGTGTTAGTTCAACACAAAGATATTATAATCTCGACCAAAGAGTAAATGCAGTTAAAGCACATGAAATTGAATATCTGTTG
Source organism: Aralia elata (assembly GCA_034770075.1). NCBI lineage: Eukaryota > Viridiplantae > Streptophyta > Magnoliopsida > Apiales > Araliaceae > Aralia > Aralia elata. The sequence goes on from CM068381.1 coordinate 30,458,092, forward strand.
ATCGCATAATCTAGCAAGTTGTGAACCGTGAATGTACTAGATTGGAAGTTATTTTCGATCCTTCGTGAGTTGATGATTTTCTATTTAACGAGTTATGAAATCGTAAGAAGACCTTCAAGCATTCATGGTCATTGTACGTGAGTAAGGTCGAATTCAAAAGAACTACCTTCCCTCGTCAAAGGTATTCTGTCTCCATCCTCGACAACGTCCTTAGCAGGATTGACGTCATATGACAAATGCACTGTGCGATGCAGCATTCAGTAGGGGTTTCTCTTTCATGACTTCTTGTTTAAGGCCGAGAGTTTTTTGTATTATCTTTTCTCTTTATTAACCCACTTCACTTGTCTCGTTTTCTTAGGCTATTCAAAGTTACCCATTTAATGAGTTTTGGACCAATGACTCCCAAACCAGACGATTTTGGGGCATTAGGTGTACAGACACCCCTTCGGGTTTATTTACTCGAGTAACAAAGGCCACGGTTCGAGACAAGCTGGTGGTCTGCACCATTCATTCTTTGCTTGACCTTGCGCAAGATTCGTTTTCTTAGGCTTGAGTTACCCATGTAGCGAGTGTTAGGCCGGTGACTCCCAAACCAAACGGCTTTAGGGCACCAGATGCAGAGACACCCCTTAGGCTTAATTACTCGAATAGCCCATGCCACGATTCGAATCTGCTCGGGCCTCCTCTATTGTAATGCTCGTTTTCTTAGGCTCTGAGTTACCTAGGTAACGAGTGTTGGGCCAGCGACTCCCAAACCAGATGGCTTTAGGGCACCAGGTGTAGAGACACCCCTCGGGCTTAATTACTCGAATAACCCAGGCCACGATTCGAGACATTAGCTTGATAATCATTTATTGTCTGACTTCTTGATATTAGCTTGATAATTATTGACTGTCTGACTACGTGTTAATTGCCCTCAACGTCGTCATAGTTTTATACCCCATAATTGAAAGTTCGTGCAAATGCAAAGTGAAGACTGTCACATAAGGTCGATTCTGTTGCAAACGTTGCTTTGAATTAAGGCTTTGTACCCGATCAAAAGGTTGAATAGCCTTCTTCGTCTAATCATACTCACGATCGTGCTCCACGGTTGCTCGTCAGAATTAATCTGATTCCTATCAAGTCAAATAAAATCCCCTTTCACGCGGGTCATCGTATCCCGGGAAAACTATGCTTGACAAATGCCAGATGATCATACCGTTGAAGATTGAATTGACATGAGGTAGCATTTGATGATGCTGGTGCATGTCGATGGGATTGTTGCATGGGTGCCAATTTGCACGTCATCATTTCCTGGGTAGTTGACAAATGCCCTAGTGTTAAGTTGCTTTTCTTGTGATCTCCCTCGTACTGGTTGCATCGGTATCTCGTTGGGCTGACAAAAGATCCGGTCCTTAGACTTGTTGAAAGGTTTGGGGGATTTTTGATTTTTGAGATATTTTTTTTTTTTAAGAGTGGTTTTACAGAATCAGAATTAACGGGCTGGGGAACGCCTTCCCGTCCATTCCTTGTAAGATGAGGGCTCCCCCAGAGAGGATTTTTTTTTTTCGTGACGGCTCCTTTTGATTTAGAGCGAAATTCCCCATAGCTTCGTCTTGGCAGGGCGCGATCCTTTTTGAGGACTAAATTGTTTATTTTGAATTTCCGGGATCGTACCCTCTTGTCGTATGCCCAGGAGATGCGTAAGGGGCTGCCCCTGCAAATGTGCGAACTGAGGTTTGATAGGCAAACAGGGTGAACGACAATAAATCCGGCCATCCCCGATGATTGGCGGACATTCTTCCCATGATCGTCTTTGTGTTTTATTTGCAGCCCCCACTGCCCCATTCATTTTGGGCCGGTAAATGACTGAATCAAAATGTTCGATCCTGAATTTGTCGTATATCTCCTCTTTGAGGGCATCGTTCAGATTTCTATAGTCGATGCGGCCCCCTACTTCTCCTCCAGGCTGTGGTACTGGGATTCTGTCGGAAAGCCATTCAGGGTAAATAGACACCGTGATGAATCCTGTTTTAAAGCGCTTGATAATCTCGTCCTTTACTTTCAACCTCCATTCAGGCTTCAACGTTCTCAACTTTTGCTTAATTGGTCGGAACCCTCCTTGATGGGCAGTCGATGTCCTATAACGTCTATGGACAATCCAATCACGTCGCCATGGGACCAAGCGAACATATCTCCATACAGGCTCAACAACTCGGTTATATATATATATATATATATATATATATATTTCGAATTTGCCAATACTCCGGGTTCTTTGTGATCGTTAAGGATTCTGATGTTTGATGGCGATGGTTTGGTCTAAGTCGGGTTTGGGTTTATCCTCGACCCCTCCTTTGATCTCGTCAGGCGTATTGTCGATATCTGTCTCGTCCTGCTCAATCCACATCAGATCGAAATCTAACTCTATACCAAAATCGTGATCCTCCTTCAGATTTGGCCTATCGTTTGTCAGGCTAGAATGCCTCAAATCGGGGTACCTGACATAAAAAAAATGCTTGTCATATATATAAAACATTTCAGCACATGATCTTCCTTTTGGATAACATGACAAAATGACATGAGCGTGCAGGGATTTGAAATAAAACTCAGAATTTTAAAACCCATTAATCTTCTACTGGCCGGGATTCACTGCCACACTCCTGGATTTACCCCCTTCCTGGATATCACCCGCTGCACGGTCCAACTGGCCACGGTGAGGTCAAGCAATGGAGCTCATTAGGAGGTGCATGGATCGCATTGGCATGGATCTGGCATTGATGGCATTTTTTGACATGAGTATCGCAGTCAGTTTTCATGGTTAGCCAGTAGTGACCTGTTTACATGATTTTCTTTGCCAAAAATGCTCTGCTCATATGGGCTCCGCACACATCGCCATGTACTTCGTTCATTAATCTGTGGGCTTCTTCGGCTTCCAGACATCTCAGCAGTCCCGTAGCTAGGTCCCATTTATGCCCTTTGGTGCTGTATATTCCCATGGCCTGCCGGATGACCAATTCGAGTCTCCAACTATTATCATCTTTTTGATTCCCATTCCCAGGGCTAATCTCAGTCCTAGGATGAATCCCTCATATTCGGCCGTATTGTTGGAGTGGCAGAACTGTAATTTCATGGCTATCGGCCTCTGCCATTTGGATGGATGGAGTATGGACTTTACGGCCTCTTAGTTGGGTCGTAGGGGCAATCTCGCGAAACAAACAAGGGCCGTAGTTTAGTACTGTGCCAGTTACAAGTTGGCAGATGCATGTCAACACTGATACATGATTATTATTATTTTTTTTTTCTTTTTTTTTTTTTTTTTTGGTGGTCGAATATGCCCCTACTCCGAGTTCTTTGGGATCGTTATGCCACGCTTTCACGGTTCTCTAATCTTATCCTGCAAAACAAGGTCACTGTTTGATGATAGGATAGTATTTAAAAGTTTTTAGAAAACCTTGGTACGTGGCACGGATTGCCCTCTTGCAAAAACCATGTCAGTATTCTCTTTATATGTGCAGGTGATGCAATCACATGATATAGGACATATTTATTATGATGACGGTATGACAGTTGTATGCCATTTACATGACATTTATTTATTTGATTGAACGATAAAAAGGCATGAAGAAGCTTCCCTTTCGTTAGGTTTATCAGAGGCTGACCTACCCTAGGGTTACTCTCGCGGGCTTTTCGGCATGAAGGTCCCCAAATCTTCGCAATCTACTCGTCTGAATCCTTTCGATTGGAGTGGATTTGGGTGGTGCGTTTCCTGAGCCATCTCCGGGGAGCAGCCCCTTCGAGTCCAGTAATAAGCAACCGACAGGTTCGCCTCAGGAGGAGGTACTCTCTCAACATACATTCACATTCATCGTCCTCACCGTATGCATATGATTACTTTGAAGTAAAGCAATTCCATTCAACCATTCATTTATTGGTAAAACTCATTCACACAACAACAGGTCAAAATATTGCACGCACACACATTCATTCATGAATTTTAAAGGATAGGATAGCATCAAGACTTGAACGCGGCTTAAGCCCTCTAATGTCCCCAGCAAAGTCGCCAGCTGTCGACGCCGGGAATCGCTTTATCCTACGCTAGTTGTTACCCTTTCCAATTTTAGCCTTTTATTAGATGATTTTTTGGAAAATATCGGCATTAATGTCGACGGGGTTTCGAAAGATCGTTTTTTATGATGAGTCAATTAACCAGAGTCGCCAGTTGATATATTTGAAATGGATGTACCAACTCATCCGAGTTTCGTTTTTGTAAATCGCTGGCTCATGTGTGACTCCGAATTAATTGGTCTGCGAACCGAGATTCATAGAGTTCGGGGGCTTGCTTAAGCGAGGGGAAGGTGTTAGGCACCCCCCGACTTCCGTGAAACACGGTTACCGCAATCTTGATGCTTTTCCTATCCTTTAATTCTTGAATGTGTGTGTGTATGTGCGTGTGTGTGTGTGTGTGCCTATGTGAATGTCGTGGTGAGTTTGCATGAAGAAACCATTTGGGTTTTGATGAAAAGTCGTGCTTTCTTTTGAGAATGCTTTAGAATGTCATTTGGCTTAACGAGAAAGCTTTATGAGAAATGTTTGATTTTAATTGTCAAAAACTTACGAGATTTTCATTAGGTGTCGTTTTGGCAAAAACAAGAGTTTTCTAAACCTTCGTCAAAATAGGAATCGAGATCTATACGTTGCTTTCGTAAATAGCACGGTGGGCAACTTCTAGGATCTCTTTAACCCTATGCACAAACATTTAATAAAACGTTACTTATTTTTATAAAATCATTTTGGTGATGTTTGAAAACGATTTTTTCCTTTAGCCTTCTCGTTAAATAGGAATGAACATTCATTAGCATTTCCAAATTTTAGCCTCGTGGTGCTAATAGCCTATTTTGATTGATTTTATGAAAATCTTATCATTTAGCTTTGAAATCAATTTCGTGTCATAAATCAAATCAAGCATTAAAATGCGTGGGGGCTATTCATGGGCATGTAAGCCATCCGAATAACCCCAACGCCCACAATCATATATTTCACTATTACGGGGCCTTAAACCCGATTTTCGACTTGATATCGTTTTAAGGCCCGACAATTACATATTTACAATAAAGGGTACATCGGCCCTATTACATACATCCAAAAATGTCCATCATCGGATTTGGACCACGGGGTCACGTTCCTAGGCTCACATCCAAAATTGCTACATCACTATAACGAGCTAAAAATCATCAAATGGATATCATCGGGCCATTAGGAAGGATTTCGTTCCAATTGGAACCCTCACTAATAGTGCTCAATCCATTGATCCACAACAATATACAAGAAAAACTACATTTCACATAACCCAATTGACAAGAAGATTAACAAAATGATGTAACAAAAATGCTATAAAAGAAGGTTTTTTCACCTTGCAAATGACACCACGATGCGTATAAAATTCGTATATTGAATAGTGTAGGAGTTGTATGTTATACAATCTAATCAAAAGAGTTTAATTCCTCTCTTTTTTCCCTCTTTTCTCTCCTTTCCCGAGCTCTTTTGCTGCTGTTTTTCCCTTCTTTTTCTTCCCAAATGCTACTGTCCGTCTGCTGGATGAAGAACTGGACTGATAAAGCCATCTAGAGGCAGCCGCAGATTGATCTGCGGCTGGCCGCAGATTGATCTGCGGCTGGCCTCGGTTTCTCCGCGCCCGCCGCGCACTTCAGCCGCTCAGCCGCCCGCCGCGCATTTCAATTATTTTAATCATTGGCCGCAGATCAATCCGTGGCTGGGTGGGCTGATTTTCTCTATTCTCGGGCCGCACCTCGATTCACGTGTCGTGACGTCGGTTTTCGCCGACAGGCTTGTATTTTGCAGTCAGGGAACCGCTGGGAAAAGTGTCACATCATTCATGGGTGTTTGTTTCGCCCGTCGTCGTGTCAGCCTTTATCGCAAGTTGTCGTGGTGGCTTTGAGTGTTCGCACTTATGTCCACCTTCCGTCTCATAGGCTGGGTTAATTGACGATTTTGCCCTCTTGTCAAGGTTAGTATAGGAAACGCAAAATTTGGGTGTCTACAGTTGTCGAGTACAAAAAGGAAGAGATGGAATATCAACTTGATAGCACATCAAAAGACATAAGAAGCTACTAAGTACTTGAATGAGTCAAGCCTTAACGCAACGCTCAGCAACAACTCAACTTAACTGATGAATGGTGAAATGGTGGATAAACATCAAACGTATAGTGCAAGAATAATATATGGACGCACTCTATCATCCAACAAGAGTCAATAAGCTAAAGCTGCAATGCCAAGAAGTGCAACAATTTGCCAGAAGGCAAAAAAGCCAAAAAGCCTAGGAACCAAAGCCGAACAAGATGATGGAGGACATGGCTGAGCTAAATGCCAATGTATGAAGAAGCCATGCAGTTGATGTCAGTGACGTAGGAGTGGCAGATCAGAAGACTAATCTCAAGTACCACTCTACGTCTCACCAAGAACACTTAGAACCAAACAGATGAAGACGTAGAGCAATAGTCTACAATCTAACAAGTGTTCAAAACTGCTAAGTATAAGAAAATGTGGAGCTTAAGTGAACAGCTTAACAATACATCAACTATGATTAAGTGAAACTGCTGACAACAGAAAGAGATTGAGCTTCAACTACAAAGTTCAGCAAGCATCAAAGGGAAAATCATAACAAAGTTGCTAAGCATAAGAAGAAGAGGAGCATCAATGTCATCTTGACATCAATCGTGCGAAGCTATTAAGTATTAAAAGGTATAAGCTTTACAGTCATCTTAGTAGTCCATCATGAGCAGCTGTCAAATACCAAGGACAAGAAAGAGCTGAATTGTTAAGCCTAGTTGCTCAACAAATGATCACAAGAAGATGTTGAGTACCAAAAGAAGTTGAGCATTATTACAACACTCAACCATATCTCAAGGATAATCATATCACGTTGCTGAGTATCTGAAGACAAAGGAGGCTAAACGTAATCTCAGTAGCACCTCTAACAACCATCAACAACAGGAATAAGAGGGCAATAGTGTCCTTATCCGAGGGAGTAAAATCCAAGTCTATTGGGCTTGAATAGGGCAATAGTGTCCTAGTCTTTGTGACTAAATATCCAAGTCTACTGGGCTTGAAGAGAGCAATAATGTCCTTGTCTTTGTGGATTTCCTACTTGTTGAAGTTGAAGAGTGGAGTAGGAGTTGTTCAGTCTCTGAACCACTTTAAACTCCCATGTGTCATTTACTTTCTGTCTTTTATATTTTGTTATTTATTTGATGTGATTGATGCTTATGATGAATGGTTAACTTCAACATAAACTATATTCAGAACTAAGATCTTAATAAATCTTTAAGGGGAGTTTTTAAAACTTATATTTCGTTGTACAAAGTCAATCTTGATTAAATGAACTACTTGGTAATACTTTTTTAATAAACCTAAAAAATTTATAGATCTATTCAACCCCTCCCCTTCTAGATCCCTACTATGCCTCTGGGAAATAACAATTTCCTTCGACCGTCTCTGGTTAGGCTATTCGTTTGGCATTGATTATATTTCTAGCATCTTCCGGGCCTACTGCCCTCTTATTTTATTTCCTTCCTTCTTTTTCTTCCAAGTCCACTACCACCGGTCTTTTGTATTTGGAACATTCACCTTGTTTCTAGGTTGATTTATTTTCCTTCTTTGCAGGCATAAACTTATCTTCCTGCACCTCCTCCCAGCACTTATCTTATTGACTTGCATTTTCAGGCCATTGCTAAGTTTATGGGAAAAGTGAGGGAGATAGAGTCTCATTTGACCATGACCGCATTGTTATGAATGGAAGAGCAACCGGAGCTCATGAAATGATGGCTTTTTGTTTAGCTGATCCTGATGAAACTTTTTTAGTACCCACACCATATTATCCAGGGTACAAATTAATTACTTCGTTAAAGTTCCTTCCTTTTATTTTTTTTCTATAATCAATTTTATAGGATATTCATATTAGATAGAATATTATATATTGTCATATAATTTTAAATTTTTATAATACTTTATTAATAGTTAAAACTTGGCTTCAAAACAATTTTAACCATGTGACTTTTCTAATTTAAGAAAATGAACTCCAATGTTAATTACAAGAGAGTTGAGACATTTAATATATCTAAGTTTATGAATTTTGAGACATAAAATTTTACAACCACCCGAAATTGATGTGATAGACTCGTATTATAAAGTCAAATCAACCGTAAGAATTAATGTCTCAAATTTAAAACATTTAATATTTTAAACTCTTAAATATTAAACACCAGGGTTCACTATATAAAGCTAAAATAGTTACAAGGTCAAAAGTGTTTTTGTACTACCTTGACAAAATTGTGGAGTTGGTTGCTTGTGTTTAAGATTTCGGTTAGAATAAAACTTTAGTTACTGACTTACTGGAGTTGTTGTTTGTTATCTTTTGACTAATTCCTTGTTGCATTTACCACATAGCTTAGATCGTGCTATTGTGGGTTGTTTTCCCGTTTTCTGTTAGGCTTGTTGTTAGGCTATTTAAGCCAGAGCACAGCTTGAATAATACCAAGTCATTCATTTAGTTTGTTTTGAGTTCTTGATCTTGTGCTTTCATATTAGATCATAGTATTCCTAACATTCTAGTATCAGAGAAATGTGACAATTATGGAAAAGATTCTTAGATCCTTAACTTACAAATTTAATTACATAGTTTGTTCAATCGAGGAGTCTAAGGATATAGATAAACTTTCAGTCGATGAACTACAAAGTTCATTGATAGTACATGAACAGAAATTCCACAAGAGCAGTGAGGAGGAACAAGCTCTAAAGGTGACCGCTGAAGAGAGATTTGGAGGAAGAGGACGTGGAAGAAACACTTTCAGAGGAAGAGGTAGAGGCAGAGGGCGCCAAATCTTCAACAAAGCTTCAGTTGAATGCTACAAATGCCATAAACTTGGTCATTTTCAATCTGAATGTCCAACTTGGGATAAAGAGGCAAACTATGCAAATCTAGATGAGGAAGCAGAAATGCTTCTTATGTCGTATGTGGAGTTGAATGAAGCAAAACGAGAGGATGCATGGTTCTTGGACTCAGGGTGTTCTAATCACATGTGTGGTGATAAAACTATGTTCAGTGAGATGAATGAAAGATTTAGACATCTAGTGAAGCTGGTAAACAATACAAGGATGAATGTGCTTGGAAAAAGGGAATGTAAGGTTGCATTTGAATAGTTTAAATCATATGATCACAGAGGTATTTTATGTTCCTAAATTGAAGAACAATCTCTTGAGTATTGGACATCTTCAGGAGAGAGGATTAACAATCTTAATCCAGGGAGGAATGTGCAAAATCTACCATCCAGATAGAGGGTTGATCATTCAAACCAACATGACAGCAAATAGAATGTTCATCCTGTTGGCCAAATCACAAGCTAAGAAGGTCAACTATTTTCACACAACAGCGTAAGACCTCTCTCATCTTTGGCACCGCAGATATGGCCATTTAAGCCACAAAGGTTTGAGAACTTTGCAATTTAAGAAGATGGTGCGTGGGCTGCCCCAACTCTCTGCCTTAACAGTGGTGTGCACGGACTGTATGATTGGAAAGCAGCATCGAGATCCCATACCGAAAAAGAGTACATGGAGAGTAACATAGAGATTACAACTAATCCATGCAGACATTTGTGGTCCGATTTCTCCTACATCTAACAGCAAGAAAAGGTATTCCTTATGCTTTATTGATGATTACAGTAGAAAAGCATGGGTTTACTTTCTAGTAGAGAAGTTAGAAGCTTTAAATTCTTTCCAATACTTTAAGAATCTTGTTGAGAAAGAGATCGGTCTGTTCATTAAGTGCTTGCGCACTGATAGAGGAGGAGAATTCAACTCAGAGGAATTTAATGAATTTTACAAGCAGAATGGAATCAAGAGGCAACTGACTACAGCTTACACTCCTCAACAAAATGGAGTCGCCGAAAGGAAGAATAAAACTGTGATGAATATGGTCCGATCTATGCTTTCAGAAAAGAAGATTCCTAAAAACTTCTGGCCTGAAGCAGTAAATTGGACTATGTATGTGTTGAATAGGTGTCCAACCCTAGCTGTTAAAAATATAACTCCAGAAGAAGCTTGGAGTGGAGTAAAGCCCTCAGTTGAGCACTTCAGGGTATTTGGTTGTGTGGGACATGTTCATGTGCCAGATGCAAGGAGAACCAAGCTTGAAAATAAAAGCCTTAGTTGTGTGTTATTGGGAGTCAGTGAAGAATCAAAAGCCTACAGGTTATATGATCCTATCTCTAAAAGGATTGTAATTAGTAGGGATGTGATTTTTGAGGAAGAGAGACAGTGGGATTGGGATGCTAGTTATGAAGAACAACTGTTAATGGATTTGGAATGGGGCGATGATACAAATATGAATGAGGATGATGAAGCGATCAGTGAAGATGGAGAAATTAGTAATGATGAAATTGGAGGAGTGGGAAATGTTTCTCCTAATTCTGCAAATGAATAAGACATTAATGAGGGTGAAGGAAGAGTTAGGCAGCCTCCTATTTGGATGAGGGACTATGTTAGTGGAGAAGGATTGTCAAAAGAAGAAAATGAGATTAACATGGCAGTGGTGACTTCAACAGATCCTGTGCATTTTGAAGAAGCAGTGAAGAGTTCAAAATGGAGGATGTCTATGGATTCTGAGATCAAGTCAATTGAGAAGAATCAAACTTGGAAACTTACTGAGTTGCCAGCTGGAGCCAAAAAGATTGGAGTCAAATGGATTTACAAAACTAAGCTCAATGAGCTTGGAGAAGTGGAAAAATATAAAGCTCGTCTGGTGGCAAAAGGATACTCTCAACAATATGGAGTGGACTACACGGAGGTATTTGCACCAGTGGCGAGAATGGATACAGTTAGAATGATTATAGCTCTTGCAGCACAGAGAAGTTGGAGGATTTATCAGTTAGATGTAAAATCTGCTTTTCTTCATGGTGAACTAAATGAAGATGTATATGTGGAGCAGCCAAGAGAATATGAAAAGAAGGGCAGTGAGCACAAAGTTTACAAGTTGCAAAAGACTTTATATGGACTAAAACAAGCTCTACGATCTTGGTTTAGTCGAATTGAAGCTTATTTCATTAGTGAAGGATTCCAAAAGTGCCATACTGAGCAGACATTATTTACCAAGTGGAGCAAGGAAGGTAAAATTCTCATTGTTAGTGTTTATATGGATGATCTTATCTTTACTGGTAATGATGAGTTTATGATGTCTGAATTTAAAAATTCAATGATGAGTGAATTCGATATGACTGATTTGGGGAGAATGAGATTTTTCTTGGGTATTGAAGTGTTGCAAAAATCTGATGGCATCTACATTTATCAAAGAAAATATGTCATGGAGGTTTTGAAACGTTTTGGTATGTTGGGGAGCAATTCAGTGAGGAGTCCGATTGTGCCGGGGTTTAAGATGTGCAAAGATGAAGATGGGACCAAAGTAGATGAGACGTATTACAAGCAGATTGTGGGAAGTCTTATGTATCTCACTGCCACTCGACCAGATATGATGGTTGTTGTGAGTATAATTATTAGGTACATGTCAAAACCTACAGAGCTACATCTACAGATTGCCAAAAGAGCATTGAGGTATTTGAAAGGTACTGTCAACTATGGGATTTTATACAAGAAGGGAGGAGAAGAAGAACTGTTAGCATTCACAGACAGTGACTATGCTGGTGATGTGGATGATCGGAAGAGCACATCTGGTTATGTCTTCTTGATGAGTTCTGGTGCAGTTTCATGGTCTTCAAGAAAGCAGCCCATAGTTACTCTCTCAACTACAGAAGCAGAGTTTGTGGCAGCTGCAGCATGTGCATGTCAGGCAATTTGGATGAGGGAAATTTTGAAGAAATTGGGTCATTTACAAGAAGATTGCACCACTGTGATGTGTGATAGCTCAACTATCAAGCTCTCTAAAAATCCAGTAATGCATGGTCGAAGCAAGCACATTGATGTGTGTTTCCATTTCTTACGAGATCTTACTAAGGACGGTGTTGTTGAATTAGTTCACTGTTGAACTCAAGATCAAGTGGTTGATTTGATGACCAAGCCATTGAAGCTGGATGCATTTAAGAAGCTTCGAGAATAGCTGGGAGTATGTGAAGTCTCTAATATAAACTAATTGCTTTACAGCAGTTAGTTTAAGGGAGGAATTGTGGAGCTGGTTGCTTGTGTTTAGGATTTCTGTTAGAATAAAACTCTAGTTACTGACTTACTGGATTTGTTGTTTGTTATCTTTTGACTAATTCCTTGTTGCATTTACCACGTAGCTTAGATCGTGCTATTGTGGGCTGTTTTCCCGTTTTCTGTTAGGTCTTGTTGTTAGGCTATTTAAGCCAGAGCACAACTTGAATAATACCAAGTCATTCATTTAGTTTGTTTTGAGTTCTAGATTTGTGCTTTCATATTAGATCATAGTATTCCTAACAAAAATCCTGCATCCGATTGTCCCCACCCCACCCCCCCACCCCCAAAAAAAAAAAAAGTCGGTGGATGTGACGACCTTCTATATATCTACACATAAATCCCTTGGACCATAGCTTAAATTATTGATGGTGGGACAACAAAACACGTATTTATTCTGCTAGAAGCACAAAAGTAAGTAGCTAGGTTGTCTTAATTGTGACCTCACGAATTACCACTTGACAATATGACAATGACTGAAATTTACTTTAGAAAAAAAAATCCTAGTTACATTAATATATATACCTTCACTAATAAATAAATTTGGTATTCAATTTCAGATTTGGCCGAGATTTGAGATGGCGAACAGGAGTACAACTTGTTCCAGTACTATGTGAGAGCTATAACAATTTCAAAATCACCAGAAAAGCCTTGGAATCTGCATATAACCAAGCCCAAAAATCCAACATCAAAATAAAAGGCTTGCTCATAACAAATCCATCAAATCCTTTAGGCACTATTTTAGACCGCGACACGCTCATAGACTTGGTAAACTTCATTAACCAAAAAAATATTCACTTGGTATGCGACGAAATTTACACTTCCACAGTATTTAAACAACTCGATTTTATCAGCACTGCTGAGATAATACAGGACAATATTGAAATATGTAACCGCGATCTTATTCATATTGTGTATAGTTTGTCCAAGGACATGGGATTTCCAGGGTTTAGAATTGGGATTATTTACTCTTACAATGATGCAGTTGTGAATTGTGCTAGAAAAATGTCCAGTTTTGGACTAATTTCTACACAAACACAACACCTAATTGGATCAATGTTATCAGATGAAACGTTCGTTGAGAATTTTATATCTAAGAGCAGCGGAAGATTAGCTTTAAGGCACGAGGTTTTTACTGGAGGACTAGCACAAGTAGGCATTGAGAGTTTGAAGGGCAATGCAGGGCTTTTTGTATGGATGAATTTGCGAAAACTGCTTAAACAGCCAAGTTTTGAGGCCGAGATGGAGCTTTGGCGGTGTGTAATTAAGGATGTTAAGCTGAATATTTCACCTGGCTCTTCATTTCATTGCTCTGAGCCCGGGTGGTTCAGGGTTTGCTTTGCGAATATGGATGATGAGACGTTTAGGATTGCTTTATGGAGGATTAAGAAAGTTTGCGCTTAAAACTAAGGGAGGAATGGCTAAGAGAAAATGCTGCCAAAGGAGTCTTCAAGTTAGTTTGTCATTTAGAAGGCTCGATGAAATTATGACGTGAAATAACTCGGATTTTTGTTAATAATTAGATATTATTTTTATTTTTTTAAAAAGCATAATTGAATTGAAAAAAGTAAGTTACTATTTTTTATTTCGCTTGGAAAGTTAAATTCTTTTAATATATAATTAAATAAGCGATTTTATTAAAATTAAAGTGTCCATGACGGTTTTAGTAACTCCTATTGTTTCTTTGTTATATTTAAGGAGTAGAGATGTAACCCTAATCATATTCTAATTTGATTGATTAGTTGAATTCCTGAATAGAATACTTATACGTACTGCAGCTCATTAGAAAAATCATAATTAATTCATCCGATGTCAGAATTGAGTGAATCCAAAACTTGTTTCTTCAATTTTTCGATCTCTACAATTATGAAGGGAAAGAGAAGTTATTTGTGTTAGACACATCTTCCGATTTGCATTGTTAAAAATCTGCATGAGATCATTGAGTCCATTATCATAGTGGGGAATGTTATAAAGATCTGCATAAGATTACCATTATTCATTATATGTGATTTGATTGATGACAAAATGATAAGAAGAACATTCATATTATTAAAGCCCTGTAAAGTCCTTAATGAAATACATATGTACAAGGACTTACAATGAAAAGATCAAATATGTTAGGTTGATCTAAGCTGAATTAATATCTATCTGATCAAAGCATATTTGTAACATTAGGTATTGTAAAGTCCTTAAATGAATTTGATGTACAAGAACTTAGAATAGAAAAAGATCAAGCTTGTTAGGTTGATCCTATGAGCTAAACTGGTACATGTAATAAAGCATTGGACCAGGCTATCGTAGAGTGAGGCTTGGTCAGTCGCAAAGCTCACTCTCGGCATCGTAGAATCTTCCAGGCAATCACAGAGTAAAGGCTCGGCAAGCGTTCTCAGAAAGGTAGAGTTGAGCCAGACATGTGCAGTCTCATCTCGGCATCGTAGAGTAACTCTGGTATGATTAGAGAGCAAATGTAGAGTTGAGCATGTCAGCGCAAAACTTGCAAGACAAACGTAGAGTGAAGCTCGGTCAGTCATATCAGTTGCAGATGTAGAGATAAGCATGCCTACCAGGCTAACATAGAGTAAGGCTCGGCGAAACAAAGAGCTCTCGAAATCGTAGAGTATGCCAAGCACCGTAGAGCAAGAGCAAAGAGAAGATCGTTAAGCTATCATGGGTTCGTAGAGTCAATACAGTCAGTCACTCTACGACTCTCATGAACGATCTACAAACAAGCAATAACTTAGAGCAATCTCTGTTTAAGCACCCAAAGCCAAAGTAGCAATCTTCATAAGGACTTCTAAGTAAGCTGAGTATAAGCTATCAGACAAATAAAGATCTCTGAGTGCATTCGAAGCATCAAGCCATAACAGATATCACAGGGTAGCTCAAGCACCCACTCTACGATTCATCAAGATTCTATGACTTGCACCAAAGACAAGGTCATAAAGTAGGAAAGCACCAGCCAGATCAAGTGATCGTACAATTGAGCCTAAGATAACAGAGGTACTCTGGCACTCTCAGTGAAGCAACAGAAGATCATAGAGCAGTACTCTATGACATAACAATGGAGGAAATATCTGAAGATTAAGTAGAGCAGTCCTATATAATGAAAATGCTAAAGCATTAGAAGATCATGGAGTAGTCCTCTATGACACAACGGCAGAGATAATATCTAAAGAACGCAGAGCATTCCTCTACAACAATGGAGCTTGCACCTAAAGATCATAGAGCAGTCCTCTATGATAAGAAAGAGTCTGTAGGGCTAACGCCTGAAGAACATAGAGCAGTCCTCTATGATAAGATAGCCACAGCAAAAGCTCAAACAGAAATGCTCTGAGAACGTAAAGCTCAATGGAGATCACAGAGCATAAGGGGCACAAACTGCAGAATAGTAAGAAGCACATTAAAGCAAAATGCAAGTACAGTCAGCCACTCTACGTACTCTAAGAAAGTGTTCATCATGAATGATCATAAGGCCACATTATGAAGCGAGCAGACAACTCTACGATCAGAGGCAACAGACTTCATTATGAAGCAAGCAGATAACTCTACGATCAGGAACAACAAGTTACAACCCAGTTGATCATAGAGTAAGTAAAATAGTGCCAGCAAGGATTGAAGATATTCAAAGCACTTATGGTTACTATCCAAAGATGAGCGGCTGATTAGTAAAATGAGCAAAATAAGGAACCAATTTGAGTGGGGTTCAAACAACCATGTTTGCAGCAGTCAACAAGCAGCTCATGTGACTCCACCATCTTGGTACCAGCTAATAGATGCTGACTCAGCCATCACTAGCAGACTTCAAGAAGTAAAATATTCATTGGTATAATAAACAAGTTTGCAGCAAGTAAGTCTCCAACGGAAAGAAGTGCAACGGGAAAATATCAATGGGAACCTTCCAACGGGAAAAACTTGGAGATCTACATAAGGGCAAACTGCATTCAAATTGCAGTGTGTGTGTGGTGAACGAGAGCAAGAACACAAAAAGAATACATCTGTTAAAGCTTCACCAGAGGTATGCCGAAGGGCTGGCATGTGAGCTAAGAGTCGAATAACCAAAAACCCAAGATCAAGAGTGACCAGAGCTGAAGGCAAATCTAGAAGGGCAACTCTATGATCAAGTAATGAACACTCAGAGCTGAAAAGATAAAGAACTGAACTGGACAAGTCAACCAGTGTTCATCTAGAGTGATCATCTGCATCTGTTATGTATCATAAGAAGAAGAACTTCAATGACCATCATCAGCAGCATCCAGAAGAAGATCACAAACAGCTGCCAAGTACTAGAAAATGAAGGAGATCAAAGTTCATCTTGGCAACACAACCCAACAAACAATCAACACACCAAAGAGGGTGGAGCGTCCTTATCTTAAGTGTCTAAATCAAGTCAAGTCTGCTAGACTTACTGAGTACCAAAGGGTACAAGAGATTCTAAGGCTACTGGCCTTAGTCTACAGTATTCCAAGGCTGCTGGCTTTGAAAAGTTCTTAGTGAACTGGAGTTCCAAGTCTGCTGGGCTTAAAGAGGGTCAGAGGATCCTTGTCCGAGAGACTAAAAATAACTCATGTCTGCTGGACTTGAGGAGGGTGAAGCATCCTTGTCTTAGTGACTAAAACCATTAATGGATTCCTACTTGTTGAAGTAGAAGAGTGGAGTATGAGTTGTTCAGTCTCTGAACCACTTAAAACCTCTTGTGTCATTTACTTTATGTCATTTACATTATGTACATAACTGTTATATCTGCTATCAACCTTATCGTAGATTTAATCATTGAACTGAGATTATGTCTATATCCTTGAAGGGGTTATTAAAGTATATTCGGCTATGTATGAATTAATTTTATTAATCTTAACTAATATACTTTCTCAATAAAAGAAAAAGTTTTAAAGGATCTATTCAACCCCCCCTTTCTAGATCTCTATTGTGTCCCCAGGAACTAACAGCATGCATTTGGTTTCGCGGTCCAATGCGTGATTTGTCTATGTAGCATTATTTTGACTTATCTGTGTGGCAAGGTTCTGTTTTGTTCTGAGCTTGGTATAAAATAACCACTTAGCCACTTTGATTCAGTCTTCTATTTGTTTTATTAATTCTGTTGATTCAAATATATTCTATTCAAACTTAGGAGATTATATTATCGTCGGTATTTATGCTTGAGGTTTTGTTCAGCATTTTATCAGTTGATTTCGTATTTCAGTTGTTCACCTTTTGAATATCTTTATCTGTACTGGCATTTGGCTCATGCTGTGTTTTTCTTCTGGAAGGTTTGCAGGGACGATTTCGGGTTTTGTGCGAAGAGTACCTTTGACATAATAGGTTTGTTTGATTTTAGATTTCGATAAATTGTGATTATTCTATAGATCTTTGGAGAATTGTATTTAATTCGACATTGATGGATTATCAACTATTAAATATTTTAAAATTATTACTATTCTATTAATTATTTTGAGGTTTGTTGTATTTTGCACATGATCTCTTTTTCCTATTCGAGAAGGGATGTAACCTAATGAGACCGCATAAGCTTTCACCTCATTCTCCTCTAGGTTCCCCCCTTGTTCAAGATAGGAATTGAATTGTGTTGATTAAGGGCTTATAGGGAAAATTGATGTTGGAACTTGTGGCTTATAACTGAAAAGCTCATAAAATGGTCAGTGTCGAGCGAAGTGGGGCGAAGTGGAGTGAGGGAAGCCAAGTGACTGAACGGAGCGGAGCTGAGTGAGGCACTAGCCCATCACAAATTCAGTTGTTCGAATTGGACCGAAGGCCCAAAGGTTTTTGAGGGGCATGCGTAGCCTCACCCCTGCGGTGTGGTACGGTGTTATAAGGGCATTATGGGTATTCAGGCTATAATGCAGGTTAGGGTTGGAATAGAGATAGAAATTATAATTACTCTATATTATATAACCCTATGCATCACGAACATAATCAATTAAACAGTCTCCGCTCACCGTTCCCGTGGACGTACCCAATTTTGGGAAATTACGTATATTTTTATATTGATTCTTTATAGTCGTATATCGTGTGTGTGATCCTATTCTAACAATTGAGACATTACATTATTTTTTATGTTGTTGAAGCATTCTTTATAATTGGTATAGGAACCCATATTTTTTGCCATTTGGTGCATGAAAATTGTATGAGATAGGGCTATGTAGTTAATTTGATCTATACCCTGACTCAGATAATATATTTCTGTATCCATTTATATGTAGCTGATTTGTATTGTTGATCTTTGGTCAATAAAACTCAATATATTTGATCCAGTTAGTAGTTCATCCTTGAGTACATGGATTTTTATACTTTTATCAACCGCAATTACACAATTGTTTTAAAAGAAAATTATATAGCCACTTTTCCCTTCTTAGTGCAAGTTTGGTTCGTAGCGCTTGGAGCATTTAAAAGTTAAAACGCATTTAGAATTATGTTAGTATTGTCTAAACATAACTTACTTAACTTAAAAACGCAGTAATTTTGCTTAACAAAAATATTGTGGTGCGTGTAGAAGTTCAAACACTATAAGCCAATGCTCCAAGCCCACAAAACCACACTACAAGCCCTTAGCTTGTAGTGTCACATGTGAGTTAATACGAATCCTAGGAAGAGAGTGAATTTGAAGGCTTAATAAACGCTGTATTGGAAGACTTGTTTATTTGTTTGGCTAAATGCAAGGGAAAAAAATAAATATTGTTAACTACTATTTCTTTTGTTCAAAATATAATATTATTATTGGCTTTATAAGATTATTATTGAGTTTTTGAAGTTAACTTAAGATAGTTTCAAATATAAAATTGATATGAATTCCTATAATTTTAGTCAAAACAATGATGAATGTGTAAGCAATCTAAAAAGTCATATTTATTATAAGATTTATTGTTTCACAATTAATAATGAATCATCTTAATTTTAAGTTAAAAATGTCTTAAAATAACTTTCAGAAGTCAATAATAATTATTTTATAATTTGAAGTAGAGAGAGTATTATATTTAAACAGTTGCTTCATCGCACCATAAGGATGACGTAGGAATTGAAAATAAATTATTGTGCTTAAAGAACCAAAGGTTAGTTATAATTTGGTGAGCAATTAGCATTCGAGATGACATCATGTTGCATGTCTGATGGCAATGGCTATATGAGCCTGCAAATAGTTCATGCTGATAAATACGCATGTATCAGCTCCATTAGGCACGTCAACTATATAAAGGTTATACCAAATCAAGATAAGTCAAACCTTTTCGGTGATTTTAATAATTCTTCTATATTTCAATAAGAAAGCATACATGGCGAGAATTCAATATTCTTCCATTTAACATACTTTATCCCTCGCATATATTTCTGTTTTTAGTTTTAAGTGTATCGATCTATATTCTTCCATGCACAAGTAGTCGCAATCTCCACCTTTATCCCCCTAGAATTATCACTGCCGACCTACACTGTACTACCTAACTACAGAATGTTTTGGGCAAACAAGAGATCGAGTTTATGGTGGTAAAGGAATAAAACTAAAATGGGGAAAAGTGCTAGAGAATCGTATGTAATTATAACTTTGGGGATTTAATTTCATATTTAATTAATTGACCTTCGATCACTAATATAGTTCAAAATTGAAGTGTGAATACCAAGCAAGAAGGTACATAATTTCATGGACAATTGTTGTTTTAACGGTGTTTTATGGTGGTTATTTTAATGGTGAGAATCTTATAGGGAATGTATTTGATGGAAAATAAACGTTGGCAATAAGTTGGTAGATTATGTGGCAAAGAAATTTAAAATTTCATGGTCCAATTTAATTTTGAGCATTAAAATTAAAGGAATGGTCTAAATTTAGAGAATTCCAAATTTTAGAGTTTCCTGATAATTCCAGAAGAGCCGAATCGTTTCTCTATATACTAAAATCATAATAGTAAAGAAAAACCCCTCTATATTGATCTTAAAGAAAGGGAAAATGAGTTAAAAGCCAATCGCTGATTCCCTAGTAGAAATGAAATCCAACTCAATCTTGGTTGTTCAATTATGGTTCACTTGCTCAATAAAAAGTCTCTGATTATATGACATCACATGGAAAATTTATATGTGAAGTAGTTGTCCAAACGGTTCACTTAGGTTCTTACATAATTTTTACTCCCTCTGTTCCTAAAAGATTGTCGTTTTAGGAAGTAATTTTTGTTCCAAAAAGATTGACGTTTTGAGTTTATCAATGCAGATGGAGTAATTTTTTCCAACTTTACCCTTATTTAAAGTTCTCCTACTTAATGATTTTTCTCAAAAAAATACAAAACCCTTCTTGGTTGTTGAAATGTCTTTACAAATCTCTTCTCTTCCCAATACTTCTTCTTCATAATCTCATGGTTAGTAGTATACTCCTTTTTGGAATCTACAAAGTTAATAATTAGTTGAGATAATTAAAACAAGGGTAATATAGTATTTTTCATAAGGAGTAATTGCATTCCTTAATCTACGTGAATTAACCTTAAACGACAATCTTTTAGGAACAGAGGGAGTATATGTTAACAGGGTTGACTTTTGGAAGAATCATTATGCCCTTTCAAATTATAACTCTACAGGTCAAGCCCACCTATCACAAGAATGGTTGCTTTGTTGAGCTAACAAACATAAGCTTACAAAATAAAACGCTATAAACTATAACATTTATTCAGGCACAACTTCTTGAGTGAAACAGCATTTTTAAATAACATAATAAGGTACTGCCAATTTTCATTGAAATCTCAAATCAAAATACTCTGAATTTGTCCCTACTCAGCTATGCTAATTAAAAATAAAAAAAAACAAAAAAACAAAAAAAAACAACTTGTAACCGTAATTTTCATCCAATTGAATGACAAGTGTAAAAAGTATTGTTAAAACAAGTATAAAAATTGTCATTAAATAAATATTTGTTGTGACAATATATATATATATATATATATATATATATATATATATATATGTCTGGATTTTAAGCTCACCCCTTATCCGACTCACCCAAGTTCACCCCCTTTACAACGGATCCGGTCCAGCGACTATTCGGTCATACAACCGTCGTCTATACTTTTAGCGACGGACAACATATAACTTCGCTAAAAGTATAGACGTTGGTTGTATGACCGAACTGTCGTCGGATCCGTCGCTAAAAGGAGGTGAGCTTGGGTGAACCAGATAAGGGATGAGCTTAAAATCCGGACCGTGTGTGTATGTATGTGTATATATATATATATATATATATATATATATATATATATATATATATATATATTGCTCTGGAATTATCAACCGCAAAAGAAAACTATAAAATTAAAACTTGTAACCATAAATTTTTCATCAAACATACGCATTATTCAAGGCAACAAAACAAGATTCACAGCCATCAAATTCTCAAATCCAGACATTCTTTCTTATTCCTCAATTTATTTACTCTTTTTATTCTATTGCATATACACAAACTCCATTAACAAACTAGTGAAGTTCCATCAACCCAACACAAAATTATCATCTGTACATGAATAATCTGTTCTCGTCTTATGTATCTTATGTTGTCTCAAATGGAATTCTGTAGAATAAAATAAAATCTCACCATTGATGCTCTGTTTCACAATCTCATACAAGGATCCGGTTAGAGTGAAGTTGGCACCAACTTCACCCTAATAAGTTTTATAATTTTTTATTGCATTAGTTAATGTAATATTTTCTATAATCAATGCAATAAAAAATTATATAAACTTATTATGACCGCTAATTTCACCCTAACCGAATTCATCATACGATAATTGATCATTAACAAATAACACAAGCATTGGGATTTTCCTCTGCACTATGAACAACATATTGCCGCATAATATAAGGATTGTAATTCTGGTATGCCTTGATAAGATCTTGAATTTGCTCATTTTGATCTTTCTTTTTATCATCATCTTTTTTCCCTTCATCTTTCTTCTCTTCCTTCTTCTTTTCGGGTTCTTTATCTGGACCAACTGTTACTAATTCTGTGTGCCATAATTTTCGCAATTTGTTCACAACCGCAATCGGATCAACATCCCCAATTACTGTTAGTTTTTTATCTTTCATATCAATAGCTATAGATTCAATTCCTGCGCATACAGTATCAAACAAAATAAATTTAATCAGTACTTAGTGCTCCTATTATATGAGTAAAAGGCATCTTATCTTATATCGACCTAAGATAAGTTATCTTAAGTCACTTCCTAATATTTTTGTATTGTCAATTTAATAATCTAATTGTGCGGATATAATGAGCATGTAAAAATATAATATTATGTAAAATTTCATTTGATTTGAGATTATGCATCATAAAAATTACTAAAATCTAAGTTGTCGAAATATATACTTATATACAAGTTATATACACTATTATAAAAATGATATTCTAATGCCTCAATTCAATTCCAAATTAGAGATACGTGTCTAAAAGACGAGCTTTAAAGATAATGTTCTTAAATGTATTCTTGATGTTTTAGGAGAAATACAGAGATTAAGAAATGTAATTAATGTTTGTCTAATTCATCAAAATAAATATAAAATACCAATATTATCTACCTAATTTTCATTACGAAAATGAAAGAGAAACAAATTAGTATTTGATAGAAAGAAAATATGAAAAATTAAGTCATTAATGTTTCCTTAAAATTTACGAACGGTAGATTTAAAAAAAAAAACCACCTATTTACTCTCTAAAAATACAGATAAAAAGAAACGAAAGCAGTAGTAACTAAGAATTTAGCAGCTGCGGTATGATGCTAGGTATAATAGTAAAAAGATATTGGCAAATTAAAATTATAAGCCACTTCTTTATGTTTTCTAAAATAAAAATGTATTTTTAATTTTAAAAATAAAAAAGAAAAAGAAAAAAACTTAGAAGAAGAATATGTATATGCAATTTTGGAACGGAGTAGAGTAAATAGTAGAGAAATCAAACCTGCAAGGCTGGAAACAGCTTTCATGGCCTTTTTCTTTTCTTTTTCATCATGTATGTCCAATTTCAACACCACTTTCTGCAACAAGAAAAGAAAAGAAAAATTAAAAAGCTTCAATCATAGAATTCTTAAAACAGAGGACAATTAAATAAAGAATTCTTAAAACAGAGTAGTAGGGGATCAAATTGAAGGAAGTTTCCATCTAACAAAACATTCAAGAACTAATCTAAAAGTTGAAGTTAATTTTATTTATTTTTTTAAGAAAAAACAGAGGATAACATGTGCTCATGAATCAAATATATACTTGAGGAACAGAGCATAAGAAAGATATAAAAATTGGCAGAAGAATCAAGGGAAATTTCACCTTCATTTCCGTGGGATTTTTGGAGTTGTGACTTGTGAGTAAAGGGTTGAAGAGATTTAAAGAATCAAAAAGAAAACGTCCCTTAAAAATGATTGATTAGTTCTATATATATGTGTGCGCACACACACCACACAAACATATATATATATATATATATATATATATATATATATAGTTGGGAGCAGAAGAAAAACAAGATGAGGAATAGAAACAGGGCAATTCCTTGTAGAACAAGAGAAAAAAGATTAGTGGATGTTTTATAAGTAAGGCCAAAACAAGTCAAAATAGAAAGAGGGTCAGTAGCGCCTTTTTTTGAACACTCTTTTTTCTTCTTCTGTTCTGTTCATTGTCCCAAAAAGTAGAGTGGAAAAGTCTTCAATTTTTATGTGATTGGGAATAAAGGACTTTTTGGTCTATTTCTTTGGCTCCAACCAAGGGTAAAATCGCCTTTTTCCAATTTTATTACGTATAATCAAAAAGTTTTTTTGCTAATAATGAAATGTCAACTAGAGTAGGTATTAATATTATTCTTCTTTTATTTTTTATGATGAAATATCGATCCAATGAGTAGTATATTTTTTAAATGTGCACTTTGTACTGTGTAGTTACTCCTCTTTGAATGTGTTACATTCAGGGATAGAGGTATGCCTATGACCAGGCTATTCTACACTTTTAAGTTTTTTATTTTAAATCTTATAACTTATCATGCTTATTCTTTAAGCCCTCGAAATTCTTTATGCTACTTTTTAAATATAGAAAAAAATGTTCTTTCTATTCAAAAATATAAAAGTCATTTAAATATTTTTAAATTAAAGTAAAATATTAAAAGATGATAGATTAAATATGTATTTTTCTCAACATTTTTTTACTATCGTAACATTAATATCACATTTTAAGATTTTTCTTTGTCTTAATGTATATAATATAGAAGTCCTTGTATAGTAAGATATAATAATATCATAATTTAACCAGAAAATATTGAATTGTTCATAAAATTTAAATTGGGGCGTTGCCCTCGAACTCCTATTATTTTATTTATGAGACTTCGGAGGAAAAAAAAAATTCTGACTTCGTCCTTGATTATATCTCTTCATTTTCTATAGGGTTCTAATTTTTTTTTCAATACAAATGACAATGAACAAGACAAAAATAAAAGAGCTAAAAGAGGAAAATAAGAAGCAAGCTCACCTTCCTTTCTGATGGATTGAATAAATTACCGCATACATGTATCTTTTGCAAAGTATTGAAATATAACACTAAGCTAGTTACCACTTGAATTTACCTACTCCAGATGTGAGACCAAATATTTGTTACTGCTTATTAATTTAGTTAAGTATCAATAATGTTTTATTTATCTTTTGTTTTATAATAAGGGCGGCAAGGCAGCCAGCATGCAAGCCGTCAATATCCACCTCTAATTAATTCTAACTAAAACCAAAGCTTTATTTATTGGAAGGATGGTGATTCTATGGCCAACTTTAGGATCCCACTTCACTTAACCGACAGAGTTGTAAACTCAAATAAAATAAAACTTTAGGCTCCATTTGGTTTAGTAAAATAAATACTTAGTATAAAAAGAAAAAAATGAACACCACAAGGTACTTTTTTATTAAAAAAATTCTCAAAATTATTTAAACAAATGGAGCCTTAGTATGTATCCTTTTCTTTTTACAAAATTTGACTCATAAAAATATGTAGGAACGGTAAGAAGCCAAATTACCTCTATATAAATCTCAAATTTAGATATGAGGAGGGCCTCCTTTCTCTTTTGAAAAGACCATCTCCTAGATCTTTTTGTTATGTTAATTTTTTATTTGATTATTAATTTTTTTGTTACGATAATTTTTTAGTTGGTTATTAATTTTTTTTTTAAGGGAGCTTGTTTTTTCCTTTCGTGAGATTTTATTTTATTCTGATTTGGGTTAAATCTCTCGTTCTTTGTCCACTCTTGTGGGACTCATTTTTTTCCTTTTAGGAGTTTGTATTCTCTCTATTTAAAATGTTGATTTGGTTTATGATAATGGATGATTGCATATATGCTAATTGGATGAGGGATAAACGATACGGGATGCGGCATGTTTCCATCGGTTGTTTCTCGATTTTTTTTTATTTTTTTGTTTAAATCATAAAGGTTTGTAATTCAAATTTTATTTTTGGATAGAATATGTATTAGCTCAATTTTATCATATATGTCATTCGTATCTTTCTAATTAAATGAATGAATCTTCCTTAATATTGTCAAAGAAAATAAAATTCATGGTGGACGGTAAACAAATTTCTACTGGATAAAATTTTCAAATTAGGAAGGAGGGTGGATATGTATGTATATTACTTACCTCGTACCTACTAAAGATTTTTCTACATCTTGAAGAGAAAATAGTCGTGGATTAGTAAAAAGGGGAGTTCCCCTTTTTATCCAACTTTTTAGTTAGACAATTGAGCCCATCGGTGAATAAATAGCCATTCTATGTCATGACTTGCTTACCAAGACTTGATTCACAATACAAATGAACTGGTCCAGGCACACATTTTAGAAACTTCTCTTTTGTTCTGCTTTTACTTCATCAATCGAGTTCGGACCACCTGTCCTAAGCTAATACCTCATTTCTTGTCTGAACAACGACGTCATGTCATATGATAATGTTAATGTTATTTTTATATAATAAATTTATTTCATTTAATTTATCGTTTGTAAATTTTAAAAAAATATTAATGACTTAGTTTATCAAATTATCCCTACATTAAATATTAAATTATTTATATTTTATCTTTTTAAATAAATTTTAAAAAATAATATTAAGATTGTATACTCATTTTAATTAATTAAATAAAATATTAATTATATTTCTTAATTTTTATATTTTCTCTTAAAACATTAAGATCATGTTTGTTTACTACGATAACAGTTGTGATTGAACTAATAATCCTTAATCTCTTGTTTGTTTTTTAAATTAGACTCCGGACTATTAATCTTGGGATAACAAAATGACTTGGAAGGGGGGATTATTTAATACCATGTCTAACTAGGTATTATAATCCCTACCATTTGCTACTAAAAATTTATAGACTAAATTAGCTTTTAACTTTGTTTACATCACATAAAGCTTGTAATACATGATAAAACATTAATCATGCACTACGTACTACATGTACGTGATTTTTTTTAATACCTTTTTTTTAGTATTATTAAATAAACTTATTAAATAATAATAATACATACAACACCTTCTTTTCTTTTTTTGTCATATAGTATGTTACATATATACATAATAATACATACAACACCTTTTTTTTCATACAGTACATTACATACATAATAATACATACAACACCTTTTTTTCATACAGTACGTTACATACATACATAATAATGCATGCATGTTGTTTTTTTTACATGCAATACATTTTTTTTTGTTAAATTAGTACGTACATTTACATTGATCATATTTTTTTAATAGAAGTAAAAAAAATAATAAATTTTTTTAATTTTTGATAAAAATAATAATAATTTTCAATTTTTGATATATAAACAAGTTTAAATTATAGTTTAAAATATGTTATTATTGGTAAGGGTAAAAAAGTCAAAACGATATTTTTTTATTCAATCTTTTAATTAATCCTGAAAAAAACAAATATAACATGAGATTATTTTAAGTTATCCCATAAATAATCCCATAAAAAACAAACATGTAATTAAGATTATTTAATTCTAGGACTAATAGTCTTAAAATTATAATTTTATGAATTATAATCCCATAATTATAATCTTTGTAAATAAACATGTTCTAACGTTAAAATACTGTAGGACAGAGTATAAACCAACGTTCAACAAAACACACAAATCAATTTAAAGTAATAATGAATAAATATTACTCCCTCCGTCCCAAATTAATTGCTCAATTTTGACAATTTTAAGTCAAATTGACTATTTTTAGAACTAATTTTTTTACTATTTTTGCTAAAATATAGGTGAAGAGATTATAACAAAAAGAAAGTATATACAATTTATTACTAACTCCAATTTTTATAATTTTAGAAATATATTTATATATGCTTAATTATTAATTCTAAAAATAGTCAACTTGACTTAAAAATGTCAAATTTGAGCAATTAATTTGGGACGGAGTGATAAAAAAATTCAAACAAATTTTTTTTTAAAAAATAAATAAATAATCATTGAATATTTGAATCAATCGTTCAGTTTGGGAAGTGCCGCGAGTGCATATTCAACAAACCAGCACTAGAGGCTATATATTCTTCTATATTTAAAAAGTTTACATCTTTCTGCAACCCCGCAAATAAGAAAGCTCCAAATATCAATAGTCCGACATGTCCTTGCTCCTCTCTCCTTGAGATTTTCTTTTTGAATATTAAGGTTTGTGAACCCCAAAGGATTGTCAAGAGAGAGCTGAGATTATGATAATTGCCTCTTTAATAGATACAAGTCATATATAGGCTCAAACTTTATATATAATTTTTTAACATTTAAAATTTGTTTTTAATATTGAAATAAGATCAATGAAAAAATAGTTATAATAACAATAAATTTTGTAGTAATAAAATACTTTTGGATATTTTGTGATTATGATTTCATCAACTAACATCAAATGAGTTGTATCAATTTTAAAAAATTAAAATGAGTAAGTAGTATAGCAAAAGAAATAAGTCATACCTTTGGCTTTTGATTCAATGATTTTCCAACAGTGAGCTAGGATAGGAACGATTGGAACAATTGTTTTAAAAAAAAAAAAAAAAAAAAAAATTCTGACCGAGGATGAATAGGAATTTAACTTGGAAGAAAGTAAGATTTTTTTTATTATTATTATGGAAACAGTAATTGGATGGGAAAAAAATTATAGTTTCCTTTCTTTTTTTTTGATTGAATTTTTTTATGTATTATATAAGCATAACATTAAAATTATCATACGACACGATTTTCTTGTTGAGACAGGAGATTAGATATAGTTTGAGAAAAGTGATCCTAACTCTCACCGAATACTAACCCCGGAGAAATAGTTGTTCCCTTACTAGTAATCTTAAGATATTAGTTGTTTTCGAAAGTTCTATTAAAGAAAAAACTTAAAAAATTTAGTCGACTCTCCCAAAGCCCCAGCTAGATTTTTAGCACAAAGCCAAGTTAGATAACACTACTCTTTCTATTGTAAAATATAATACTCCCTCCGTTCCAAATTAATTGCATAATTTTGACCTAAAAAAGTTAAATTGACTATTTTTAAAACTAATCTTTTTACTATTTTTGTTAACATATAGGTGAAGATATTATAACCAAAAGAAAGTATATACAATTTATTACTAATTTCAATTTTTATAATTTTAGAAATATATTTATATATGCTTAATTATTAATTTTAAATATAGTCAATTTGACTTAAAAAAAGTCCTAGAAAAGCAATTAATTTGGGACGGAGGGAGTATTATTATTGATTTTTTGTAAGTCAATTTTTTTTAATATTTTTAAATTTAAAATTAATATATATATATATATATATATACACACACACACACACACACACACACACATTCATTTAGTTCTATTTTATTTTTTTATTTTTATTTTTTCAAAAGACTCAAGAAAATTTTATTACAGAAAATATCCCCCAACCCAAAAAGTATGGATCCAGATATAGCATTGTACATGGGATACCGATCTGCAATTGTGCTAGTGTTCGTGAGTGACAATTTCTATACTTAACTGTTACAAACTAAACCTACTACATAAATAAAAAAATTCATCCCACTAATAGACTTATAATTACATAGTAAATAAATAAATAAAATTCCTGTAAAAAATTAAATAAATAAAATTCCTGCGTTCAATGAAAAATAGAACTCATCGAGTACAAATGTGGGGATAATTAAACTTTTAGTACCTGTACTGGAACCCGACTTACAAGTTAGTACCCAAACTGAAAAAACTTACAAACTGGTGCTTGTACTAGAAAAAACTTGCAAACTGGTGCTTGTACTTGAATATTTATGTTAAATCGTTAAATTTGACTAACGGGTACGACGGAAAAGTCTGATTGACTAACAGAATCTACGTGATTAAACTTTTGGTACCTATACTAGAACTCGACTTACAAGTTGGTACTCAGACTGGTGGTTGATATGTATTTTTATTTTCAATTGGTTTTATAATTGTAATTAATACATTTTTATTATAGGACTATAAAGTGACATGATATTTTGAATTTATTTTTATCATTTTTTTACCACCACTACTAATTTTTTAGATAATATTAAATATATATTTAAAAATTAAAATTATTCTTAAAAAAATTCGTATTATAAAAATATTTTAATTAAAATTATTCTTAAAAAACTATTCTTAAAATTATTCATACTAATTTTTTAGCTAATATTAAATATATATGATGGAAGAATGTATATAAACTATTTTTTGAAAGTTTTCAATAGCATCATATATATCTATCTAACTCATGGTATCTTACTTTATTTATTTTTTTATGAAGAATTTTCTCATTTTAGGCAAAAGTAAAAAATTGCTTGAATTAAAGAAATATTGCACATGCATGTGCATATAATACTATAAATAAACAAACACTAAAACATAAGCAGGATGAAATCCTAATAATTAAACGGAAAATAATTGCAACAAGCACTAAAACACACATTTATGAGCAAATTAAAAGAAACTAGTAAATATGGAATCCTAATAATTAAACGGAACCCTAAAATTTAACGGATTGTAAGTTTTTACGAGTACAAACACTATATTGTAACTTTTTTTCAGTTTGGGTACCAACTTATAAGTTAGGAACCCTAATAATTAAACGGAACCCTAAAATTTAACGGATTGTGAGTTTTTTCTAGTACAAGCACCAATTTGTAAGTTTTTTCAGTTTGGGTACCAACTTGTAAGTCGGGCCCTAGTACAGGTACTAAAAGTTTAATTATCCCTACAAATGTGTTAACTATCTAAACCAAACTTGCCTTCACAATGACTATCTAAAAAGTAATATTAATAAAAAAAATTATTTTCTTTTGTAATTTTAAATAAACCATATTAATTTTAAATTTAAAAATATCTCAAATTAATTTTTAAAAGTTAATAATGATTTTATAGTGAGAATTGATGGAGCATATAACTTAATAAAAGAAAACATATCACTTAAAAGGAAAAAGAAACTGGTATTTAACGTGAGGTACTTTTTCTTTTCTTTCTATCTTTTTTTACCCCATAATAATTCAATCGAGTGGTCTCCACTGAATTCAATAATTTGCAATTTTGTACAAGACAAAGACAAAATACAGCCGTCCATATATAGAACTCATTTGAAGTAAGAATATTGCCCACGGCTAGCTTTACTTCATATATCGCCAAAGAGGCAACTTGGAGAGTTTAACAGGCACTGAACTCTTCCTCTATACCTACATTTGGAAAGTACTATACAAAATTAGGTAGGAAGATTCAATTCCTTTCCAAAATAAAATTCTTATTTTTAACTGTATGCATTTTGAGAAAAGTTCTCAATCTTTCACCTCTTAACTTAACTTAATAATAATAATAATAATAATAATAATAATAAGGGAAAAGGGAATATGTAGATTGTCATGGCTAAACTTGACTGTAAATACACTTATTTATTAATGGTATTTTTTTATTATTTTCATTAATTAAATTTCAAATATTTACTACTTTATAATCAAATATTAGGTCGTGATCGGCCTGATCTATAGTCAAACTAACATACTCCCTCCGTCCCAAATTAATTGCTTTTCTAGGACTTTTTAAAGTCAAATTGACTATTTTAAAATTAATAATTAAGCATATATAAATATATTTCTAAAATTATAAAAATTGAAATTAGTAATAAATTGTATATACTTTCTTTTGGTTATAATATCTTCACCTATATGTTAGCAAAAATAATAATAAAAATTAGTTTTAAAAATAGTCAATTTGACTTTAAAAGGTCCTAGAAATGCAATTAATTTGGGACAAAGTGATATAACGTATTTTCTCTTTTTCATAATAATATAGAAATGATATTCTTACGAGGATACTTAATATTTGGGAAACTAATAGTTTTTCAAAAACTAGTGATGTCAAATGGAAGCTACATTCTAACAAATCTTTTTTGTTGGAGAAATTTGATTCATCGCAACCATATTTACATATTTAATCCGTTCTAAAAAATTCGACCCTCGATTTGAGACATATAGAAAATTCAACCCTCATTTTAAGGTACTATGACATGTAGGTCATGGATTCAATTCTCACTTAAATAAATTTATTTCTTTATTTATGTGAAGTGTGTTTTTCTTTTTTATGTGAGACTTGTTTGATTTGTGAATTTATTTTTTACTCTTCTAATAAGATTTGATTGGTTCTTGATATTGTAATAGTGATAGTGATGATGTACTCGATTATATATTATATTATTTTTAGATATATTTAAAAAATAAATAAATAAAATACTGAAATCTAATTACTTAATTTTGAGAGTGAAGGTGTGAACGAGTACAAATTACCAGCTGTCACTAACTTGCCTCATTTGTATATGTGTATATACTTTTCCTAAGTTGAAGACTACTAGTACATTAATAATAAAAAAAATTAAAAAAAAAACAAATAATATTGTGAGAGTTACTTACCCTATGTAATGGGGCCGGGGATAATTGGCTTTTATATACATACCCTAGCCACGTAATTCCGATAAGTGACAGAGTTGGCCCATTCATTGATGTGTCCGCGTACCGAATAAGCTACTCATATCGATTTATCTCAAGTCACTTTCGATTCAATATTATTTGATCATGAATTCAATAATTTAACTATACGAATTTAATAAATATATAAAAATATGTGATCGTATAAAATTTTATTTAATTTAAAGTATCAGAATATCATTTTTATAATAATGTAAATAATTTGTATTCAAGTATATGTTTCGACAGCTCAAATTTTAGTAAATTCGATTGTTATAAAGTTATTAATGCATAATCTTAAATCAAACAAAAATTTACATAATCTCATACTTTTATATATTCATTACATCCGTACAGTTAGATTATTGAGTTGATGATCAATGACATTATATTGAAAGTGACCTAAAATAAATTATATTAGGTCGATCTAAGATGTATTTTGTTGGGCATATTTATTTGGACCCGGTGGATACGATGGGTCATAGTCCACGTGGAAGAATATCCCCACTTATGAGTCAGTTTGGGAGGTGGAAGTATATTAAGGAATCTAGGATTCTTAATTATATTTGATTTTCAACTCCGAGTAAAAGTGTCAAGATATGATTCGACTTCCTTTCTTTAAGGAGATTCAGTTTGATCCCATTAAGGTATCTATCCTAATGAGTAGTTCTATTTCTATACGGGGATGGGCATGGAGTTAGTGGTGTGATCACTATAAATATAAGACTAAACCATAATTCACAGGTAATGAATCATTTACAACACTAAAGTTTTAATTAAGCCTCCATTGTTAAACGTTATTCAGCTTATACTTATTCTCACACCAGAGCTATCCCTCCGCGGCCCAGGTCGTCAGCTCTTTGAGTGTGATTTCATTTATGTGCAGGATTGAACGCACAGTTTAGTGATTGGGTGCGTGAACAAATCTTGGCATTAACATTGGCGCTAGAAAGGAGGGCCCTTAGTGCTAGTCAATTTTCAATCACTTAGAAGTTTTGATCAGAAGTAATGGCATCAAGTAAGGCAAAAACGGTGTCGGCACAGGACAAATCAACGACCAGTCTTTCTCAACCCAGAGGCTAGGTCAAAGATAGGCTGGGGCCATATAAGAACATCTCGGATAGGCTGGGCCCCCAAAGCCAGTCGGTGGGCCCAACCGACCCACGAACAGCTATTGTCAGAAGAAAGTTATTTTTGACCACCCAAAAGATGGCAAGCCATAACAGTCGTGCCAAAGACCAGGACTCTAGGCCAGATCAGGGTCGGAACGAAAGGGAGACGATCTTGGCCAGAAAGATGCAACAGAACAAAGACGTCATGGAGGCCCTACGCCTTCAACATATAGAGTTGGATAAGCGGATGGCATCACTGTTAGACGAAGAAGAAGTTTCCTCCAATCATCATCGGCGTCGGGAAGTATCGCCGAGGGACCGACCTAAGACACACCGTTCGGACGGTTCTCGACATGATAGGAGCAGGTACAGGAGCCGCTATCAAGAAAGGATCAGACAACGAAGCCGATCTCGTGATAGGAGCAGGCGTCGAAGCCGCTCTCGGGAAGTAAGCAGTGAAAGTAGAGAACAATCTGAACGGAGAAGGCGGGTGGCCTCTCCAAATTAGGGTCGGGATAGGCGAGAGTCATCCCCCCGAAGGGAAGATCCCGAGGCACTAACATGGAGGGTTGTATAGCTAGAGAAGATGCTCGCAACGGTCAATCAGAGGAGGTTCCGATTGATTCGACTTCACCGTTCTCCCAGGAGATTGATCGGGTTCGGGCCGATCCCAATAAGAAGGTTCCACACATAGAGAATTATGATGGAACAGGAGACCCATGATCATAGCCAGACATATGACTAGCTAATGAGGTATTATGACTACTCTGACGCCGTCAAGTATTAGATGTTTATCACGACTTTGAGGAAGGAGGCTCGACAGTGGATGACGTTTTTAGCCCCGAACTCAATTTTGTCATGGAAGGAGCTCTGTGACAAATTTCAAGGTCAGTTCGAGAGTAACAAAAAAAGGGGAAAGCTGACAGCTTCTTAATGCAGATAAGACAATATTCGAATGAAACGTTAGGCAGTATGTGAAACGGTTCCGAGAGGCGGTCGGAGCAGTATCGGACTTAAATGGTCCTCAAACCCTCGGATACTTTACCACATGGCTAGATGTGGTGAAATCAAAGAAGCTGATAAAGGACATAATGTTCGATGCCCCGAAGGACTTGGCAGAAGCTTATGACAGAGCCGAAAAGCTTATTATAATTGAGGAAGCCATGGGTAGTCTAAAGCCGAATGCAACGAAAAAATCAAAGGATCGGGATAGGAAAACTACCCTAGCTCAGACAATAATAACAGAATGGACGATCTGTCAAAGAAGAATTTTAATAGGGATTCAGGAGGAGGACGTTCGCACTTCCCGAACCGAAGAGTTAACAAGGTGTACACCCGCCTTAATACAGATCGGGCACCGATATTGGAGCATATGAGAGACAAGCCATACTTTGAACCTTGCCCGAACAACACCCATTCGGATCACGGGAACCAAAATAAATACTGTGATTATCATCAAACTACTGGACACTCCACCGAGGTTTGTAGGAACCTGAAAAACTTAATTGAGAAGAACGTGTAGAATGGGGGGTTGGTCCAGTTCGTTGCTGATTGGAAGGCTTCGGGAAGGATGGCGAACAATAACATCGAGCAGAACCCTCAACCGCAAACCATACAAGCACTGACAGTTTGACGGGTTGTGGATGTGATAACAGGTGGTTCAATCGGGAAGGTGGCTAGTAAGAAGAAGTTTGTGGTATTCAATTTGGTTCTAATGGTATCCGAATAACCGATGAGGATTACCCATCGAAACCTATTGAGCCACGTGAATGAGCTTTAGCTATTACTTCCCAGGTCAGATCCATGGATATGAAGCAGATCATGATCGACAATGGCTCTTTTGTCTACATATTATATGCCCATTCTTATCAAAGACTTGATTTGGAAGGGAGAAAGATGAAGGTCAGATAGGAGCCTCCATTATATGGATTCAACAATGATCCGGTTCGGGTAGCAGGAACTATTGAGTTGCCATTCATCTTCGGAACGGCTCCTTAACAGATGGAAATCAATGTCAGGTTTTTTGTCGTACACGTGGACTTAGCTTATAATGTTATTCTAGGACGACTGACATTAACAGCTCTACAGGCAGTGACTTTCATCCCTAATTTTAAGATAAAATTCCCTACCCCAAACAGGGTGGGCGAAGTTAAGGAAGATCTGAATATGGTTCAGAGATGCTATAAGAATTCGTTGATATCTTCGGGGGTCAGGAGGTGTAAGCAGAGGCAGACGATGGCGATCGAGGTGGAACCGTTTACTAAAGGAAGCACAGAACCCTTCACTCTGCCAGCCGAAGAGATTAAAGATATTGAGTTGATCCCGGGAAAGAAGGATAAGACAATAAAGATTGGATCGGGTCTTCAAAAACCTTTTTCGGATAAGACTGATCAATTTGCTTCGGGTATATACAGACATCTTCACTTGGGAACCTAGTGATATGCCCGGGATTGATGAGAAAGTTGTTGTGCATAGACTGAATGTAGACCCTACCAGGAAACCAGTCCGACAGAAGAAGAGGATCTTTGGAGTGGCAAAAGATTATCGATGATGAAGTGGCCAAGTTGCTAGCGACGAACTTCATATTTGAAATTGATTACCCCGAATGGTTGGCTAACGTGGTGCTGGTTCGAAAATAAAACGGGAAGTGGAGGATCTACATTGATTACACGGACTTAAATAAGGCGTGTCCGAAGGACTTTTATCTACTCCCCCACATTGACCAGTTGATTGATGCTACATTGGGGTATGCATTGTTAAGTTTTATGGATGCCTTTACGGGATACAATCAAATTTTAATGCATAAGGAGGATATCCCGAAGACGGCTTTTGTAACACATCGAGCAATCTATGCCTACATGAAGATGTGTAACGCCCCCAAATCCGGGTTACCTTAACCTCGGGTCTGGTGCATCACTGTGCCACTCATATATCAATCTAACAATAGCTTAATGCTGTAATATTCCAGATATTTCAAAAATATAAAATAAGAATTTAATAAATAAAATTCTTATTATGTGATTCGAGCGATGAATTTTAAATTTAATAGTTAATTTAACTATTAAATAAATGAGTTAAATAATTACAGAATGAAATAAGGAATTTGAGAAGGTTGATTAATTAATATTAATTAACTAAGGATAAGATAAAAATATGTGATGAATTAAATTTCATGTACGAGGTAATTAATTCTATTAATTAAAAATTAGAGAATTAATATATGCATTTTATTTTTAATAAGAGAGTTAATTAAACTCATCTTAATAATATATTATATATAAATTATAATATATTATTGTGCTGGCTTAATAAATAATATTATGCCAAATGGATATAATTAAATATCAAGTGAGGTTCAATACAGTAACATATATATGTGTGTGTGTGTGTGCGCGCGCGCGCGTGTGTGTGTGTGTGTGTTGGAATTAAATTAGTAAAATAAATTTATATTTGAATCAGGAATCAATATATTAATAAATATAGTTAATGTATAAATAAATTGTTTGAAAACAATTTATGGGAGAAGGTTGAGATGTGAATGGCGTATATAGATACGCGTACTTATAATGTTATTAATATGTAATCCTAATTTTGTGTAAGTTAAGAGATATGTTTTGTTATAAATCCCTACTTGTATAGTATTAGAGGGATATGTTATGTAAGTGCTATAAGATGCAAAGTATTGTGTACTACGAGATGCATATTAATAAAAGTATGTTTAATAAATGTGCTTTGAAAAGAATAAGAGAAATACTACCCGGTCTTAAATGAAAATAAATGATAAAAGATATCTTATGATAAGATTTTTGAAAAGGCAGAAAGAATACTAGCAGATCATGAACAGATCTATAGCAGATGTTTAAGATGAATCCATAAAGAAATGGATTAAGTTATAAACAAGAAGAATCAAAGAAGAATCTTGAAGAGTTATAAAAAATGAGATACGAATTAAAGAAAAAGTTCGTATTGAGCAAAGAGTAAGCTAAGATTAGAATTATGTGGGATTTCAATTGAGGAATCATGTGATAGCTGAGTTGTACAAACCTTTGTATGGGCAGGGGTTTTGTGTTTGGTCTAACGACTACTCAGTTTATCACATCGACAATTATTGAAATATTGGTGTCGCGTTATCAATATACATATGATGAGAAGATGATTCTTTTCTCATATTATATTTGATAGTTAGAGAATATTAAGATTAAGTGCGCGTTCTTAAAACTCATGCTTTTGGTAAGTTCATGACTCATAATTATATGGTATGTTTTTGAACCCCTAAGCGAATGGACAGTCCCTGATTGGTTCTTGGACTACGTATTACTAGGACCAGTTCCTAAACTCATATTATTGTGGCAAGTTCCTGAACTCATAACGTGTGGTAAGTTTGATAAACTGTATTGGGATATAGAAAAGTTGTGTATTGAGATCTGAGGATTTTTAGTGTAGTAAACTTTAAAGATGATAGAAATAGATAGAATTATTAGGCAATGGATCATGGGAGAAATTGGAGTTGATGGTGGAAGCGTAGGTATTCTAAATCTTCTAGCTATGCTAGATTTTAAATTTATTGACATCTTGTTGATATTTGTACTTTTGTGTTTTCGAAAAATATGTTGGATCAATTTTTGGACCAATAAGTTTTAAAAAGGTCATATGATTCATATGTCTATGGTATTTGTTTCGGCTAAGACAAAGATGATTTGAAAAATATCAAAATGTATTTTTAACAGTCATCAATGAATCATTAAACCTGGTGTAGAATGACAGATGATGGAGTCATCAATGCCGAGTAACCTAGTGTTGGATGTGATCATAGTATTGTCAACCCACTATGGTATGATGTCGATTTAGCAATCAGATGTAGTATAACAAAATCACGAAATAACGGAATCCTCAACGGACTGTAAATACAGTGCAGTATCATGACGTCATAAAATGATTTTCAGAATTTTGAACCATGTAAAGATAAGTCAATGCCAACTAAAGTGGCTAGACAAATGTTTCGATTGATGTTCGAATTATTGGTATACGTCTAAGCTATTTGATTCAGCTAGACAAATGTTTATAAAATTTAAATATTCTTTGAGAATTTATGTCAAACTAAATTATTTTGGTGCAGAATCTTGTGTTAAGACTGAGGTGATGAACAACCCCGAATAAAATGGGGATATACCGGTTGGATAAAATATTCCAATTTAAGAACGCAAATAGTCGTTCCGAAAATTAAGGTACGACAGACTGATCACCTGACGTACCCGCCTAGGTAGTTTACTTTCTTGTGATTGTAAATATACCTTAACTTTTAAGAGGTAGATTACATTTTTCGTAATTGAAATTTGGTAATAATATTCTTAAACCTCAAGGTTCATGGTCTATATGACCCCTCAGTCCGATATAAAAAGTTTGCTTGAATAAAACTTTTTACATTATTTATACTGCTTCACAGTTATTGAACAATTTTGAAGATTCCTGAATGATTAAGAGGATTAAACTCCTTAGAGAGAAGTCATTATAAAATGTGATGCTAGAAGAGAAATCCTCCGAGGAGGAAAATATAAAAGTTAAGTCAAAAACCTAGTTTTGATCAATAGAATGAGCAAAAATTAGTATGCTATAATTTCGAGGACGAAATTCTTAGAAGAAAGGGTGAATGTAATATCACAGATATTTCAGAAATGTAAAATAAGAATTTAATAAATAAAATTCTTATTATGTGATTCGAGCGATGAATTTTAAATTTAATAGTTAACTTAACTATTAGATAAATGAGTTAAATTATTACGGAATGAAATAAGGAATTTGAGAATGTTGATTAATTAATATTAATTAACTAAGGATAAGATAAAAATATGTGATGAATTAACATTCATGTACGAGGTAATTAATTCTATTAATTAAAAATTAGAGAATTAATATATGCATTTTATTTTAATAAGAGAGTTAATTAAACTCATCTTAATAATATATTATATATAAATTATTATATATTATTGTGCTGGCTTAATAAATAATATTATGCCAAACGGATATAATTAAATATCAAGTGAGGTTCAATACAGTAACATGTATATATATATATATATATATATATATATATATATATGTGTGTGTGTGTGTGTGTGTGTGTGTGTGTGTGTTGGAATTAAATTAGTAAAATAAATTTATATTTGAATCAGGAATCAATATATTAATAAATATAGTTAATGTATAAATAAATTGTTTGAAAATAATTTATGGGAGAAAGGAACAAGTTAAGTGTAATTATACAATATTAATTGTATAACTTAAATGAACAAGTTAAGTGTAATTATACAATATTAATTGTATAACTTAAATGAGTTATTTAAAATATTTAATGAAGTAAATATTAATTATTTTAGTAAATGATTTGTTATACCAAATGTGTTAACTTAGTGAATTCCATTTTCTTTAGGGAAGGATTTTATACATAGATGTATAAAAGTTATCTAAATATATTAATATTCCATGTGCGGATATTAATTATATTGGATGGAGTGTATATATATATATATATAGAGAGAGAGAGAGAGAGAGCTTTTCTCCATAATTACTTATTTATTTATTTTTAGTTGTTCTAAAAAAAAGCAAAAATAAAAAATAAAAAAATTGGTCCTTACTTTGGGTCCTTACTTTAGGTACTTATAGGAGAAAAGCTCTCTCTATATATATACAGTCCTCTTCAATTGAGGGATCCCTCAAATAGTGTTATTTGAAGGATGTGTATCTCAACCGTTGGATATGTTTTATGTGGCTGAGATTGTTATTCATATCAGATAACCACCTCATATCAGATAACCACCCCAATAATAATATTAAGTTTATCTGATATGAATAACAATCTCAGCCACATAAAACATATCCAACGGTTGAGATACACATCCCTCAATAAAACTATTTGAGGGATCCCTCAACTGAAGGGGACTGTGTATATATATATATATATATATATATATATATATATTTGGTTAATGTATATAAATTAATACACCTTAAACTATCAGGCAATACAAGTAGTAAACAAGGATTTTGGACATGCATCGTGAGCAAAGGTAGTAGAAAATAACTCCCTTCACATGGGTGCAGGGAATCACATGTGAGCTAGTCAATGGAATGGACCTAAGCTAGAAATTGTTTTAAAAAATAATAATAAAAACATCACTCATTAAAGCCAGAAATTAAGGCACAATTTAATGTGGGAGGGACTTTTTTTTAAATAGCATGTTTCTTGGGAGGATGATGATGGTTGTCGGCAGCCTTGTGCTGCTTAATTAATTATAATATTCTAACTCCATTTCTAATAATGGTTCTCCTAATGTTATCACAAGGGAATAATTTTAAGCAATAAAGTGGAAATAAATTATGTTAGGAAGAGAGGGAAGATTCAATCAACAAATATTATATACTACAACTTCATTATATATATATATATCCACACTAGTACAGCGGGAACATTATAGAGAGAGAAAACTTAGATACTTCCTTTATTGCTACTATTATGTGCTACAGTACATCATTAAGCTAATAGTAAGAGTCAATGATGGCTAAGAAAAATAGAAAAAGATGGATGAAGATAACAAAG
The DNA here is from genome assembly GCA_034770075.1 of Aralia elata. Taxonomy (NCBI): domain Eukaryota; kingdom Viridiplantae; phylum Streptophyta; class Magnoliopsida; order Apiales; family Araliaceae; genus Aralia; species Aralia elata. The sequence goes on from CM068381.1 coordinate 30,498,981, forward strand.
GGGGATTAACCCATATCTTTCTCTCTCTAAATACCGATGGGGAGATTAAATACCGATGGGGAGATTGGAGAGTGGGAAACAGTTGAAAAAGCAACGAGAAGATGCAGAATTATAGAAGAGAGAAAAAAAATTGTAGAAAGAAAGTAGAGAGAAATGGGTTACTTGAAAGTATTGCTGAACGGAGATAATGTATTAATGAAACTCTGGATAGACGAAGCCAGGAAAACTGATAATGAAGAAGAGTCGCTACAACAGATTTACAAGGCTTACAATCCGTAATGAGGCAAGTTTCTTAATTTGAGGTTGTCAATCGAAGGAAGAAAACAAAATATTCGATGCGAATAATATACGCGATGATCTACAGACTGATGCAAGTTTTCAGAACTTGCTCTTATGTGTAAAATATTTTTATATACTAATGCGCTGTTATATTATAACATAATATGCTATGAGCTGTTCAATTTGAACTTTATACTATACAATGAAAAACATGATGATATGTGACGTACGTGTTAATGTGTTTACATGTATAGTTGTCATACATGGATATATTGTGAAGCATGCATGATATATGATTTATGTGTTATATGTAGTTAAACTTGCTGACAACGTTGTTGCTCACCCATGCTATCAACAGATTTTTGCAGCTAGCGTGGGAGGACCTGGAAGGTCAGAAGAAGATGATTGAAGGGAAAATCTTTAAAAGAAGAATTAAAGTCTATGTTGCAATATTATATTATTTTAATGTTGCACTACTGTTATTTACAAGCTGATGTATTATATACTCTGATTTAGAATGTTTTGTACGATTAAAGGTTAGGAAACATGGGATTAGATTGAGATGTATTGTAATATTATAGAAATTACTTTTACGTCATAGATATTTGTATTGTATATGCAGTATCGTGGCGAACCGGACCTGAGGTCAAGGTGACCGGGTTTTGAGGTCGTTACAAATGCGGAATAATAAAATATTTACATTGATTTAACATAAATATTATCGTCCCAAGTCTCGAAACCAGATTTCGTAACTTTTAAATTCTAAACTTATGATCAAGGTTGAATAAATACCATGATCCTTTACAATAACCTTTGTGTGAATGCAAGGTTCAGATTCTGACTTTATTCAATCCCTGAATATACGTAAAGTTATTCAACAACTATACATTCGTTATAAAAATATCCTTTATACTTCATCGTCATCTTTCTAGTTTACTATAACAAGTAACTAACAATATCACGTCTTAACTACTATAATGGATAACCTTCATTTTTAACTCAAGGTTTACATAGTCAAATTCACGTGCATCATATACCGTCATCACAGCTAAATAATTACAATAAAGAAACTTTTAGCAACCTTCTTGTTTCTATGCGCCTCTAATCCTTATCATCATGATATCAAGATAATTGCACTTCACAATAATCTGCAAAAGTTTTATTTTTGCAAGAATGAGCATGACGACTCAGCAAGAACTAACCGTTTTCACATTTCATGCTTCACGTAACACATAAGTTTACATTTTATCCATGCATCATAATTTTCATACTATGCATCTTACTCATGTTTTATAAATCTTATACAATTCATCTATATATATATGCATCATGCATCTCATAGCATACCTCATGCATCTCACATTGCATATTTCCAATAATTCAAGTTCCATATAGAACAATATAATCACATAGTTGCACATTGTGCACACTTTAATCATGCTCGCATATAATTCACATAATAGTGAAAGATTTAGTAATTTAGTCATGTACGTCAATACATTTAAACAAGTCAACAAGTTACCGAAAGAACTTGCCTTAAGCGTTCCTTGCCAAATTATGATGGTTCGTCCTTCAAATATCCTACACAATTTATTTAACAGAAAAATACCAATTAGCCACTAAAAAGGCTTCACATATATATATATATATATATATATATATATATATTGGTTAATATTACAATAATTCTTATCTCATATTGTTCGCGCACTATAGACAATTAACGCGATTAACTCTAAAATATTTTTCGGCGTCGCGTCGTTTAAAAACGTTATGACCCTCATCATCAATCCTTATTGGTTTATAATAATCCCACTCCATATCTTATAATGTTCATTTTATTAAAATTGAAACACTATTTAAGTGCATTAACACTTTACACGGCGTTTTGACGTTTATACGTCACACGCCTAATTCGCCTCTTTTGCACACGTTTAACATGCTCATACATTGGGTTACGACACTTCATAATGTTTCATTATTATTAGAAACAAAATATTAAATAAGGTTATACACACTTGTCACAGCGTTACGATGTTTGCACGTCCGTACGCCACACTTGCCTATTCGAACGCCCAAGTGACACGCGATTGCGTACGCTTAGCACGCTCATTCGAATTATCTAATACTCAATGGTTAATGTCAAACATAATTATAAGTTATAATAATCATGTTTTAGAACTTAGAACATCATTTAACGTTGTTGGGAGCATTACGCGTACTTACGCGCATGCCCTACACTCTCCGATTGCCTCCAATTACACATTAATCCTATAAATGGCCAATTTATGCCATGGTACAGACCTCAAATTGAAAAACTTAAAGAACGAAAGTTGTAGTTCTACTATTCCTCTTTCTGAATCATCTTGAATCAACTTAATATGAGTTCGTATGAGAAAGTTATGCCCATTTTACTAAAGGACGTCGGAGCTATTTTGTAGAGTCTCTTAACAGCGCCTAGGCGCCCAAAAATAGCCTTTGGGCAGTGCCTAGGTGCTCTCTCACAGTAGCTCGGCTCTTGGCCAGTGCCTAGGCGCTCGGCCTAAGCCACCCAGCCCGATTTCTTCCCGGAATGCTCTGTTTTTTGGTGTTCTAGACCTATCTTACTTCCAACCACCATAACTCCTATACACCTTTAAATTGGTCCATTTCGGACTCTATGGACTCCTAAGACATAGAAATACAACATACAAAAATTTCAGAGCAGCCCATTAACATTAACATGGCCAAATCTTAGGCCAAAGTATCAAGTCGCACTTTATTTCTGTGTTCTTGGTGTTCTTGGCGTGTTTTTTTTTGATGATATGGAGTTTCCGGGTCGCAACCCAACTAATCTCCCCATCCCCATCCCGGTGCCAGTGCTTTTTTACTTCCTAGCTTGCGCTTAAGGGGAACCGTGGCCAGCATTACCTTTGCAGACTTAACAATTGTTGCAGGTGGGACTCGAATCCAGGATGTCCGGGTTTACGGTTCATCCCAGGGTTAAGCTTAAACCACTGCACCAACTACCGCTGGTTATTAGTGTTCTTCACCAAAATCTCCACCAAATCCTTGTTTTAACCCCCTTTTTCTCCATTCCAACTGAGTTAACTTCGTAACCCATGGAAGTACAACATCATACCAACAAACAAATTAACCAAATACAGATTCAAAGCTACATGTCTTCTAAAATTCGTCCGAATGTCCAAAGTCCACATTCTTGTCCATTGTTCATCCTCCTTAAGCAAAGGTACGAATTTCTTGTGTTTTTGTTCCACTTTAATGTCATTAATAGCTTACAAGGTGTCTTGGTAACATTATTAAGCAACCACAACCAACAATAACAACCAATAATTTTCAAAAAATCAAAACTCATCACAAAAGCTTGAAAAGCTTGAAAAACTTGAAAAACTCAAAAATGGAGGAGAGATGGTGGAAGAGGAGATTACCTCTTGTTTCTTACTTCTTGAAGGTTATGGAAGTTGGTTGGAGTGCTCTCCTTCTTCCCTTAGCTCCCGTGCCTTTTATTCCTCTTCTCTTCTTCCCGTGCGTTCTTCTTCTTCTATTTCCTCTCTCTATATACTTCTATTTGCAGCAACAAGGAATTAACTTGGAAAAGGAGTGGGATAAGAGAAATGGCTGAGCTTGAATGGGGAGAGTGAGGGATGGAACGGATGGAATGGGGAGAGGGGAAATGGGTTTCTCATCCAAGAATAATGTCCCTTATTTGGGTTATCAAGGCCTAGGCCCTTGCATTATATAACATGTTGCTGACACTTCCCTTCCTTCTCTCACTTGATTGGTCCAAAGTGTATACTTGCTTTCCTTATTAGTAACATGCCACAATTAATACACCCATTTGGCCTTTTCCATACCCGAATACTTTCACATTTGTCCCAAATTTGCTTAATAACTCTACCCAAAAATTAAAATGGGTACTCCCATAAAATATTAGGATGGGTAAAAATAATAAATACGGGATTTGTCCATTTATTCGGAACACTCATATTAAATATTTTGGATACGAAATAAGTCTCGTTCGGGATCAAATAATTTTTTCGATGCTTGGAAAAATTATGTCTTCGCATACATGTCTTAACGAAATTAGTAAAAATCGAAAACAACGTAAAAATATTTGGCGTGAATAGTGTCGTGAATAGTGTCCCGAGAAACGTGTCCCGCGAATAATAATTTATCGATTTTTCGCGAAATCAATCTATTTGCTCCCACGTGACAACAACACTTAAAACCAACACATACACATAATTCAGGTTATAGAATAACCTTAAAATACCTTTCACAAAAATAATATTTAATTCATTTAATAATATTAATAAACCCAAATTATAAGAGTATTCACGATTCGCGATCGCTACTCTTTCCGATTAACTCCCCATAATCATATACATCAACGTACATATATCCCACCCATATTTGGGTTAACGCCTTTATGCCAAAAAAACTCGTTCAATAATAATATCCTTCAACTATTTATTTAATCCAATAAATAGTATTCTAGCGATATTTCTCAAAACCACCATATTAGGTTATACGAAAACTTTCATACTTTCTAATCATCGCCTACGTATAATCTAGGTTATAATATAACCTTTAAACGCTTAACACATAATATTATTAATGAAAGTTTATTTTATGCAATAATATTCATAAGCTCGAATTACCAAGTTACCCACGACTCACGATCGTTACATTCTTCTTTCTTTCTTCCCCATCATCATTACAGCTCACCCAGAACTTAATTCGAGTTTTTTGCTTCATTCTATATAATTATACGCTTCGTCAGTTAGTCCATACTAATTAAATTAATTAGCTTTGACTAACTATTAGTCCACATCTCATCACTAATCGATAATAAATATAGAATACACATATATTTATTCTTTTATCACATAAATCACAACAAAAAAAAATAAATATATAGCACATATATATTTTACATTCAACCCGCTACCCTCATAAAAAGAATCTTATTAAATCCTTATTTCAATTTATTCTCGAAAAATTTGGGTTGTCACATTCTTTCCCTCTTATAAGGATTTTGTCCTCGACATCAATGAAACACCCTTATCCGGTCCACGTAAACCTTCTTCCGAATTTTATAGTTGCACATTTCAACGTATTACTATAACATAGGTTTTATATTACCTATTTAATCCATTTTCCTTAACAAATTCTTGTAGATTTTATTCTATAACCTTTATCAAACTCAATTATATACTCAGTATCATCCTCTTTTTAACCCATAAATTCCCTTTTCTAAGGATCATTATATGCCACAATCATCAAAATAATTTAATATCATGATTTACTAACTCATAGAAACCGGGATATTACAAGATGACCTTCGGACTGCTGAACGCGGGGGCGACTTACCAGAGAATGATGAACTACGTGTTCCGTAAGTAGTTGGGTCGAAACATGGAGGTTTATGTGGATGACATGATCGTCAAAAGTTTATCTATTTAGGAACATTTGGATGATCTGGTGGACTGTTTCCCGACTGTTAGGCATTACAATATTAGGTTGAACCCGACGAAATACACTTTTGGACTCGGTTCGGGGAAGTTCCTTGGGTATTTGGTGAGCAAAAGGGGTATTGAGGCGAATCTAGAGAAGATCAAGGTCATTCTAGACATAAAGTCACCTCAAACGTTCAAGGATGTACAGCAGTTGACAGGTCGGATTGCGACATTAAGAAGGTTTATGTCTAAGTTGGCAGAAAGGTGTTTGTCATTCTTTGATACGCTAAAGGGGCCGAAAAACGAGAAGACATTTCAATGGACTTTGGAGTGTGAGGACGCTTTTCAGGAAATCAAAAAATACTTATCTTCGGCGCCTTTATTGATGAAATTGGTCCCTTTGGAACCTTTATATTTGTACCTGGCAGCAAGTTCGCTGACGGTCAGAGCGGTGTTGGTTCGAGAGACAGGCGAAAAATAATATCCAGTTTACTATGTTAACCACGCTTTTCGGGATGCAGAAACCAGGTATCCGAATTTGGAGAAGTTCGCTTATGCTTTGATAATAGCCAGTCGCAAGCTTCGACATTACTTTCAAGGAAGATTGATAGTTGTATACACTGATCAACCTCTGAAGAAGATATTGAATTAGTTAGACATATCAGGACGACTTGTAGTGTGGGTTATGGAGTTGATGCAGTTCATGCTAAAGTACCACCCTCGGACAACAATTAAAGGTCAAGCCTTGGCCGACTTTGTGGTAGAATGCTCTTTTTTCGACTCCGTTGATCAGGCAGAAGCGGTAGTAGGGTCGATCTCATAGTTTCGACGGGTTCAGACTTCGTGGACGCTATATGTGGATGGTTAATTGACTTCGGATGTTAGCGGGGCGGGGGTAATTCTGACAAGTCTAGAAGGGTTCAAGGTGCAGTAGGCTATCCACTTTGGCTTTAAGGCGGCTAACAACGAGGCTGAATATGAAGCAATTTTGGTCGGCTACGATTGGTGAAAAGCTTAGAGGTGAAAAGGCTAATCATCTTCAGTGACTCTCAATTGGTGGTTAAGCAGATATTAGGGGAGTATGAGGCTCGGGGGCAAGGATGTCTAAGTATCTGGCTGAGGTCAAGGATCGGCTCCATTATTTTAGTTCGTATGTATTTCAAGGGGTGGATCGGAACAACAACACTATAGCCGATACTTTGGCCAGGTTAGCCACGATAGAAGCGATCTCTTTCAGTGGATCAGTATAGTTAGAGGTGTTGGATGTCCTGATTGTTCAGAGGTCAGAAGTGATGGTAGTTGAACGTTCGGATTGTTGGATGACGCCTTATATAAGTTATCTTGTCGATGGCGAGTTACCTTCGGATCGGATATTAGCGAAGAAGATAAAGTATAGGAGTTCAAACTTCGTACTTATCGACGAGGATCAGTATCGACGAGCATTTTCTTCGCCCCTGCTGAAGTGTTTGGTTCCGTCCGAAGCAGAGTACATACTTCGAGAAGTTCATAAAGGGATCTACAGGAATCACACAGGAGCTAAAGTATTGGCATATAAAGTGCTTCGACAGGGTTACTACTGGCCAATAATTTTTCAAGAAGCTAATAAATATGCCCAAAAGTGTCCCAAATTCCAGCTCAATAGTTCTATTCCTCATCAATCCCCCGAAGAGTTATTCTCGGTCTTGTCTCCGATCACATTCGCAGTATGGGGATTGATATCTTGGGACCATTGCCGAAGGCAAAAGAGCAAGTCAGCTTTGTAGTAGTGGGTATTGATTATATAACTAAATGGGTAGAGGCCAAACCACTTCGGACAATCACGGAGCAGGAATGTTTGAAATTTCTTAAGGAGTTTGTAGTTTTTCGGCTCAACATTCCGATGGTTTTGGTATCTAACAATGGACGACAATTCGTAGGCTTAAAGTTTGAAGAGTTCCTGAAAGATTTAGGCATTAAGCATCAGAGGACTTCGGTTGCTCATCCACAGTCCAATGGTCAGGTAGAAGTCACTAATCGGACTCTACTTAATATAATTAAAAGAAGATTGGACGAAGCTAAAGGAAGGTGGCCCGAGGAGTTGCTTAGCGTTTTATGGGAGTATCGGACCACTCCTCGGATAATGACAGACGATTCGTTATTCAAATTAGCTTACGAGACTGATGCTCTTATCTCAGTTGAGATCGGGTCTCATTCTCTTCGAGTCAGTCAGTATAAGGAGTTATATAATGATGAAGGCTTTCGCCTCAATTTTTGTCTGTTAGAGGAGGTTCAGAAGTCAGCCTTGGTAAGACTAGTAGTATACCAAAGGAGAACGATCAGGCATTACAATAAGGGTGTAAGGTTGAGGAAATTTGAAGTTGAAGATCTAGTACTCCTAGAGGTGGAGGCATCGGCGCCTCAGAAAGCTAATGTCCAACTGGGAGGGACCATATGAAGTTGTTGAGGTGCCGAAGCCAGGTACATACTGGCTTCGGGCAATGGATGGGACAGAAGTTAAAAACACTTGGCATGTTGGGAGACTTAGGAAGTATTATCAATAGTGCATATTAAGTAGTTTCTTTTTATGACTTTGTAATTTTTTCTAAGTACTTAATGAAATAAAAATTCAATTTCGCTCAAATGATATTTTCATTAATTTTGAATGTTTGTACATTGGGGAAATGATTATATGTTACAAAAAATTCTGTTATAAAAAAGAGATCGCCCTAGCCTTCAGTTTCATCATCGGACGAATTTAGGACGGAAGGGTCAAGCCTGGCAGCAAGCATTCTTTCTTTATCATTATCCCGAGCGCTCTAATATCTGTCACTAAACTATTGTATGACTTCCTTCAAGAGCTCGGGGGATTTTCGATACTCTTAGAAAACTTGCTGCTTGACTGCTTCGGTCAATAGGGGACCTAACGCCTTGTAGCTGGTGAAACTCCTCTAAATTATTGTGAGCATCTATGGACATTCTGATCTTTTCATCCATAGTCTCAAGTTTTCCTTGCAAAGCCACGTTTTCACTCTTCAGTGCGTCACACTCTTTCTTCAGACCTTCATGATCTTTTAGAAGTGCTCTTCGGCGTTTTTCGCCTTCGGGAGCTTCCTTTTTTACCGTCTCCAGTTCAACTTGAAGTTCTTTGCAATGGAACTCAGTGTTGGCGTGCAAGCTCTTTTCTTTCTCGATGCCGGTCATTGTAGTCTGAACCATAAGTTTAAGACGCTCGACTTCGGCCTCCAGTTCTTTTTCTTTTTCTTCAGCCTGGTGAGTCGACGTAAGATTCGGTCGGTAACAGCAGTGGCCTGAGAGCAGAAGAAAAAGAGGTTAAATAATAACAATAATATGTGGTGGTGTGGATGAACAAGAGTGACTTACCAGGCCTTGATGCATGAAGATGGCATAAATGAGTTCTTTAAGACTTACGCCTTCAAACCTTTCTTCGTCTTCGGGAAGAACGAAGTGCTCGAAAGTTTGATCGGGTAGTCTTCAGCATTTTGAGGCCATAACGTCATCGAGGCTTGAGCCTCTCGGATGCGGCTAGATGATGGATGGGGGAGGAGATTGATGTTCAGAGGAGGTTTTAATATGTTATTTTTTAGTTGAGGGTTCGGATAAAGGGCCTTCAAGTTCTTTCATTTTTGTGTGTTTGTATTTGGTTCGGTTCGGAGGTTGGGATCGGATCGATGGTTGGGTTTGGTTTGGTTATATTTATTTGAAGGGATTCAGAATTTGGAGGGTCGGATTGTGTATCTTATTGTGCAATGGTTGGAGGGTTTTGATCGATCGTTTTCACTAGACGCTTTATCTTGACTCGCATGAGTTTGCCTCTTTCAGAAACGGGCATATCTAGAAAGCTTTTCTCGGTGAATCCGGGTGTGAGGGTGATGGAGGATGAGGAAGGTTGTGACATCGGGATTACAATGATAAGTTGAATTAAGGGTGGGGTTTCGGTTGATTCTAGCGGAGGGATCGTTTCTTCAGTGCGTTCGGAAGATGATTGGTTGATGTCGGCGATTGGGGTTGGCTTGATAAGAGACACTATATGAGTTAAGAAGATGTATCAAAAGGGAAACTTGAAGTAATACGAGCTAAATCGAAGGGTTCGAGACTTACGTTTATGGGTATACAACCAGGTGTAGTCATTTAGGAGCTCGATGTCTTATTCTTTCATCAGCAGTTTTTCAATGGTCTTCACCAACTCCTCAAGACGGGTTCGAAGGAGTTCTCTCATGATTACATTCGGTTGGAAAGCTTCGGCCTAGCCTCGGATGAAGAACCACAACGAGTGCCATCCTTTGTTGCTTGAAAGGGTCTTCATCAGGGGTCGCTTCTCGATTTGCTTGCTTTGTTGTTTGTTTATTTGTCGAAATCCTGATTCTCTAGATTGGCTCATAGAAAATGGGGAGAAGAAGAAATCAATGGTGGGAGGGATGTCGAGCTCATGGCAAAAGGCGATGAAGGAGATGATGTGGATGTAGGAGTTCGGCACTAGTTGGGCGAAGCCGACTCTGATAAACCCTAAAAGGGTGATGAAAAAGGTGTGAAGGGGCAGGTGAACTGATAGACTCCACGGCACGCTTGCGTGAGGTGGTCGTCGCCCGGATCGTTTCTAACAAGTTGATAGGATGGATAGCTTGCAACACCTTAACCCCTCGCCTATATGTAGACGGTAATCTTGGTACAATTGCTTGCAAATGAAGTTTGCGTAGGATGGACACCAACGACACCTCGACCCCTCGCTTATGTTGAAGCGGTAATCTTGGTACAATCGACGATTGATGCGGTAGAAGACGCCACACACAACTATGATTGGTTGTATGATAAGTCGAATATGAATCTCAAAGAAAACTAAGGAATACTTAGGAATTCTCAAGAACCACAAGAAAAGAACAATCTCACACTAATGATGATAAATCTGAATATTAATGAATTCAAGTCCCTAATGTCTTACAAAATGAAGCCTATTTATACTAGTCCTAGGAAACCAACTAGAAGCTTCTAGAAGCACACACTCTTTGAAATACAAGCACACAAATTTGGAAATGTAGCAATCATAACTCATGTAATTGAACCTAAATACTGATATCATGTTTTGGGTGAAAGAAGGTTCGAAAATCAAGAAAGTCAAAAATAGACAAACTGCATCCAGGGGGTTCTCGCCGGGGCGAGAAAATTGCATTGAAAATTCTCGTCGGGGCGAGAGATTTGGCTTGAAAATCCTCGCCGGGGCGAGACCTCGCCAGGGCGAGAAACTTGGCTGGGAAATCCTCGCCGGGGCGAGACATGCTGTTCCAACTTCCAAGCAAACTGCTTCCTTTTGATTTTCTGATCCGCTACATCCGTTTGCAAGGTGTTTATGGTGCACACGCACTTGGATTCATTCCCAAAACTGCTATACTCGAACCATTATGGATCCAAGCTATTTGAATCAATCTCCATGATGAACGCCATGTGGTATAGCTAGAATTCGTTTCCGCCATTGCATGATGGTTTGGTTTGTATCGAGTTGGTTGTGTCGAACAAGTGTCATAAAATTCTGACCCCCTCATTCTTATATCATCCCCCTCCTCTTCACAAGGATTTGTCCTCAAATCTAGCATTTCCCTCTCTCGAAAAGGATTGTTCCAAACATCGGACTCTACATCAAAATAATAAACTAAGTTAACAACTGAAATGTAACTTATGAAAACACATGCATATGTAATAAGATAAAACGCAAATACCAAATCTGAAAAGTTCTGTCCCTCCTTGAGTCAAATATTCATCATATAGATCTTCCTTTGAAGCATATATTCCATTTACGCATTCCTAGATGGAAATGCTTCGTTGTGATGGTGATTCGTACTAATACCCGTTTCAATTCACCTGGGTCACAATACCCATCTTTGTAAGCTTGGCACATCGTATGTGCAAATACACACGAATTCCTGGATTAGACACAAATGATTACCAATTGATAGTCTCCTCCTGGGGTCTAGTATCAGCACATAGTACAATTCACATTCATCAATTTTACATTTATGAATCCCTGGGTCAAAAAATCAATTTGAGGATCTCGTGTGTTTTTGTAAATACATCATTTTTAACGATCCTGGATCAAATATGAGTTGTTGAAAACTCATCACGTTGTTCAAGTAAGCAATCTTGAATTCCTGGGTTTAAACACAAAATAACACCAATCAATATGGAATCTTTTGTATAATCAAGGAAAACTCAAGAAACTCAAATTCATATGTATAGTCTACTAATTCAAATTTCAAATTACTTCCCTGTAGACTCTCAAAATAATGTTCGAATAGATCTACCCAACAAAACCATGATTTTATCTTCGGAGCGTAAGATCCCATCTCGAATCTTCAACTTTAAACACAAACAATCTTTTCCTCTCCATTGATAATAGCAAACTTCAACTTTAACTAATGATATCAAGGAATCGAAAGATCACTTTCAATTTTACAAGATGAAAACTCGCTCAGCATATATATGATTTTCACATCCAAACTCACTAAATGCTAAGGAATCTCCACACATGTCGAAACAACTAGAATATATCAAATGATAGTTTTTCACACAATGAAGTTTGCTTTGGGTGAAATAATACCAAATGATAGTAGCTCATGCAATGATGATTGTTCTAATGACAAATCAAACAAAGATTATGACTTAGCATGAAAACACTAACTCGGCATATGGATAAGAAAGCTTAGAACTAATTTTATGCAAACTAGAGTTTTGGACAACGAGGAGAATATCATGCTCATAAAACTAACTCACAACATGTTCAAAATATCCTCCATTAATTTATGACAAAAAACAATTCTATCTTCAAAATATAGCTAATCACAAATTTACCAATGGAAATATGTAAAACATGTTTTAGATAACTCATGAAAACACTAGATGCATCAGTTAATCCTAACAGAAATAACTATCCATCTATACAAGTTACATGTTAACACAATTTTCCCTTTTTCACAACCTATCTTGCTAACTTGATTAGGTATTGGTAATCACACAATCATCATCCAATGTAGATAAAAATATAAGCATTATGCAAGTTATTCAAACATATTATCTAAGTAAAGAAAATAACATCGATACTTGTTTACCAATGTAAAATCGATAAACATGCTCGACGCCTCACCCCACTTAGGTATTATGATCTCATCAATAGCATTGTACTCATGATCTCATCCACTATACCTTCCTCTATCAACTCACCAACTTGACTCGGTGACTCCTTGCGTCTCCTCAAGAACACCAATAGCTGACGGGATATGAAATGATAGTGTTAGGTATATAATCCTTCACCTGTATAAGAAAACAACAGAACTAGACAAAACAGAGTTATTTTGGTTAGTATCCAAAAGTGCCATCTTGTACGAATGTACAGTCATTGGCTTTTCAAAATACAACTCACTTTCAATTCCACTCTCTTTTTCATAGCTACTTATTTTTCTCTCTTTTTCTTTTTGCTCATTCTCTCGTTTGTTTTTCTCTCTAGTATTTTCTCTCTCATTCTTTTCATTCTTTTCTTTTTCTCTCTTTCGATTACAATCCTTTTGTACAATCATTAAATCTTCATGAACTTACATCATGTTCATTGGAACCTAACAATTTTCCTTGGACTGCATACTCGATTCCATCGTCTTCCTCCTTCGGCTGATCTTGCTCTTTTTGTGCCTTAAGAGTGACTTGTTGTTTCAAATGATCATTCTTTAACTCATTATATGTTCTCATGATGTCCTTGAATGATATTGGTTTCACATATGCTCTAGGAGTTTCGCGTGGTTGTTTCCGATGCGACTCCTCATGCCTTTGAACCCTCTTTTCATCCTCCCAAGTGGCTCGCCTTGAAGGTTGCTCTTTATGCCTTGGAGATACATATTCATTCCTCTTGCTAGGTTGTACTGGAGCATACCGCCTTCTCATCACGGTTTTCAATTCTTTCCATGCATCGATCAGAGGTTCTCCATATTTTCTCCTATCACGTTCAAATTGAGCCCACCATGTACGTGCATCACGGACAAATCTAGGACTGCAAGTTTGAACTTTCTTTTGCTCGGAGTATTCATGAAAAGCTAAACTCTCGCTCCTTTCCTTTCTCCTAACTTAGATAAGCTTCGGGATCCGCTCTACTTGAAAAGATCCTTTTGCCAATAATTATTTTCACATTTTATATCCATACATGATTGCTGCAAAACAAGGTTAGTACATAAAGAAAATTTCCTCACACACTCCCTCACGTGTTTCGCTCAAACAATGTAATACCAAATATGAAACGCTCGTGTATCACACTTATGGCTTTTACCTTTAGTAATCTCAATTACTCTTGCCTTTTTTTTTCGCTCGTAGTTCTCTCTAATAGGTTCTTTTTGAATTCTCACAAAATATTACCTCAATTCTCTAATTACAATCCAATTAATAACTTATCAATGATACAATATAGAAATAGTACGACTCTCTCCACAAGACTTCTAATCGTCAATTATGATTCTTTGGCAAATGAAAATCTCAAAATGGTAACAATTTCACAATACAAATTTTTCTGCTATATATTTTATGCAGTTTTTTTTTTTTGACTATAATTCAACAATAAAAGTAAAGATAAGTAACTTGATAGGAAACTTAGCTTTGATACCAAATGATAGACTCCACGGCACGCTTGCGTGAGGTGGTCGTCGCCGGATCGTTTCTAAACAAGTTGATAGGATGGATAGCTTGCAACACCTTAACCCCTCGCCTATATATAGACGGTAATCTTGGTACAATTGCTTGCAAATGAAGTTTGCGTAGGATGGACACCAACGACACCTCGACCCCTCGCTTATGTTGAAGCGGTAATCTTGGTACAATCGACGATTGATGCGGTAGAAGACGCCACACACAACTATGATTGGTTGTATGATAAGTCGAATATGAATCTCAAAGAAAACTAAGGAATACTTAGGAATTCTCAAGAATCACAAGAAAAGAACAATCTCACAATAATGATGATAATCTGAATATTAATGAATTCAAGTCCCTAATGTCTTACAAATGAAGCCTATTTATACTAGTCTAGGAAACCAACTAGAAGCTTCTAGAAGCACACACTCTTTGAAATACAAGCACACAAATTTGGAAATGTAGCAATCATAACTCATGTAATTGAACCTAAATACTGATATCATGTTTTGGGTGAAAGAAGGTTTGAAAATCAAGAAAGTCAAAAATAGACAAACTGCATCCAGGGGGTTCTCGCCGGGGCGAGAAAATTGCATTGAAAATTCTCGCCGGGGCGAGAGATTTGGCTTGAAAATCCTCGCCGGGGCGAGAAACTTGGCTGGGAAATCCTCGCCGGGGCGAGACATGCTGTTCCAACTTCCAAGCAAACTGCTTCCTTTTGATTTTCTGATCCGCTACATCCGTTTGCAAGGTGTTTATGGTGCACACGCACTTGGAATTCATTCCCAAAACTGCTATACTCGAACCATTATGGATCCAAGCTATTTGAATCAATCTCCATGATGAACGCCATGTGGTATAGCTAGAATTCGTTTCCGCCATTGCATGATGGTTTGGTTTGTATCGAGTTGGTTGTGTCGAACAAGTGTCATAAAATTCTGACCCCCTCATGACACCAACGACACCTCGACCCCTCGCTTATGTTGAAGCGGTAATCTTGGTACAATCGACGATTGATGCGGTAGAAGACGCCACACACAACTATGATTGGTTGTATGATAAGTCGAATATGAATCTCAAAGAAAACTAAGGAATACTTAGGAATTCTCAAGAACCACAAGAAAAGAACAATCTCACAATAATGATGATAATCTGAATATTAATGAATTCAAGTCCCTAATGTCTTACAAATGAAGCCTATTTATACTAGTCTAGGAAACCAACTAGAAGCTTCTAGAAGCACACACTCTTTGAAATACAAGCACACAAATTTGGAAATGTAGCAATCATAACTCATGTAATTGAACCTAAATACTGATATCATGTTTTGGGTGAAAGAAGGTTCGAAAATCAAGAAAGTCAAAAATAGACAAACTGCATCCAGGGGGTTCTCGCCGGGGCGAGAAAATTGCATTGAAAATTCTCGCTGGGGCGAGAGTCTCGCCGGGGCGAGAGATTTGGCTTGAAAATCCTCGTCGGGGCGAGAAACTTGGCTGGG
The DNA here is from genome assembly GCA_034770075.1 of Aralia elata. Lineage (NCBI taxonomy): Eukaryota > Viridiplantae > Streptophyta > Magnoliopsida > Apiales > Araliaceae > Aralia > Aralia elata. Next base: position 30,514,869 of record CM068381.1, read on the forward strand.
AAATCCTCGCCGGGGCGAGACATGCTGTTCCAACTTCCAAGCAAACTGCTTCCTTTTGATTTTCTGATCCGTTACATCCGTTTGCAAGGTGTTTATGGTGCACACGCACTTGGAATTCATTCCCAAAACTGCTATACTCGAACCATTATGGATCCAAGCTATTTGAATCAATCTCCATGATGAACGCCATGTGGTATAGCTAGAATTCGTTTCCGCCATTGCATGATGGTTTGGTTTGTATCGAGTTGGTTGTGTCGAACAAGTGTCATAAAATTCTGACCCCCTCATGCTTAGATCATGAACCCCATATTTGAGGGCACTAAAGGAGATGGCGGTCCACCTGTCAGGGCGATGGTACATTCGTTCGATATGGAAGGGGGCTCGAATTTCTTAGGTGGCCAAAATACGATATTGTTCTCGTATTCCAGCAAGGTCTTGGGGGGCGATTGTGGAGGTAGTATTGACATGAGCGAAGGACACTTCGTTGGAATATTCTTTTAGCATTTTTTGGCTGTCGATTTCGGCCTTGGATGGGTCTGATGATCGAGGGGTGGAGGTGGTGGTAGTGGTGACGGTGGTAGCTTCAGTAGAGATGGCAATATTGGTGGCGGGGTTCACCACAGGTGAAGTTGGGGTAGAGGAGGCGGTGGTTCCAGATGTGGTTGGAATAATAGTAGTGGGGGTGTTTGAGGCAGCCATTGGTGGATAAGGAAATAGGATGATCGGAAAGTATTTTCACCGGAGGAAGATTGGGGTTACAGTAAATGAAGGGAGTTGTAGGGTATGGAGCTTTTGAAAAGTCAGATCTAAAATGTGGCGGTTACTTTTGGGGAAGAAATGGTTTTGATATAATTGACCTTTGGCCTTCGCACAATTTTCCAAAGACGGCGTAATGCGTGTAGGGCACGTTTCCAAAATATTTGATCTTGGGCTTTGCGTTCTCATCTGTCTTATTTGGTTATTTGGCTTTTACTGATGTACTCTTCCATTAAATGTCCCATTGTAATGAAAGACTGTGGGACAATGTTGGGACATGTTTATTTGGACCCGGTGGATACGGTGGGCTATAGTCCATATGGAGGAATATCCCCACGTAGGAGTCAGTTGGAAAGGTGGAAGTATATTAAGGAATCTAGGATTCTTAATTATATTTAATTTTCAACTCCTAAGGAAAGTGTCAGGATATGATTCGACTTACTTACTTTAATGAGATTCAATTTGATCCCATTAAGTTATCTATCCTAATGAGGAGTTCTATTTTCATACAGGGACGGGCATGGAATTAGTGGTGTAATCACTTTAAATACAAGGCTAAACCCTAATTCACATGTAATGAATCTTTTACAATACTAAAGTTTTAAGCCTCCACTGTTAAATCTTATTCAGCCTGTACTTATCCTCACACCGGAGCTATCCCCCCGCGGCTCAGGTCGTCAGCTCTCTGAGTGTGGTTTCGTTTCTGTGCAGGATTGGACGCTCAATTTATGATTGGGCGTGTGGACCAATCTTGACGTTAACATATTTTATTCATATTATTATTATTATGTCCAAGAATATATATGAGTAAAAGACATCTTAGATTAATCTAAAATAAGTTGTCTCAGGTAATTTTCAATATAATATCATTTGATCGTCAACTTAATAATCTAATCGTACGAATGTAATGAGCATGCAAAAATATGAGATAATATAAAGTTTTGTTTGATTTGAGACATTGGAATATCATTTTTATAATATTGTATATAATTTATATATAAATATATATTTTGACAGTTCAGATTTTAGTAACTTTTATTGTTATAAAGTTACTGATGCATAATTTCAAATCAAACGAAATTTTAAATAATCTCATATTTTTTACATACTCATTACATCCATACAGTTATATTATTAAGTTAACAATTAAATAATGTTATATTAAAAGTGACCTAAAATATCTTATCTTAAATTGATTTAAGATGCCTTTTACTTCATATATATATATATATATATATATATATATATATATATATATATTATATTACCACACGCCAAGGATCCAGTCCGGGATCCCGGACGGTGCTAAATTACGGACTTTTTTTTTTTTTTTTGCTTTTTTTTTTTTTTGAAACAACTAAAAAAAAAAAAATAATAATTATGGAACTGAAATTTTTACATTAATACAATGTTTTGGGCGTGATTTGGATACATATAACAAAACATGTATGTACAGTCTGCGCAGACTGTACATACATGTTTTGTTATATGTATCCAAATCACGCCCAAAACATTGTATTATGTAAAAATTTCAGTTCCATAATTATTATTTTTTTTTTTAGTTGTTTCAAAATAAAAAAGAAAAAAAAAAAAAAAAAAAAAGGTCCGTATTTTTACAAAGTCCGTATTTATATATAGCGTTCCATAAAAGTTGTCCTATATACATTCACACAATTCAGAAAAAATCAGAAATAGATGAAAGAGTATAAATAAATTCTAATCTTATCCGCAATAGACGCTGCGTAAGTATACTACATATTCTTCTTCTTCTTTTCTTAAAACACTGAACCATACTTAAATACTTTTAAATGTAAAATATATGTATATTACATTTTAAATTTGAATAGTACATAATTTAGGCAACTTTCATTGAACAAATTCTTTTACAATTCAGTCAGGAACAGAGGGAATTGAATACATGTGTCTGTCTACAAATGGAATCGGTAAGTTTAGATCATCATTCAATATGTTAATATTTAAATAATCAAACTAGGTTGCCAAACAAAAATTTACTAATATTTGTAAAGAAAAGAATAATAATAATAAGGGATGTGCCGCATTAGAGAGTATGTATGTGCTAAAATTTGTCATTTTTTATGGATTAATAAATAATTACGCATGAGTTCATCACTAAAAATAAATTAATCAAATGAGTTAGTAACTTAATACCTACGTATGTATATTTATATATGATATGAAGTGGATTGCAGAAAACGAGGCTGCAAACTTCGTTTAAGTCGTATGACAGCTTGATATAGACGTAGTATCTGTGACGGTCTGACGGATGCAGGCGGACAAGTGGTGATTTATTTAAACTAAATGGATTTTGTCATATCATAATGACATATATGCGAAAATAAAATAATATATCTATATATATATGGGTACCAATCTACAGCAAACGGTTGCCGCGGCAACCAATTTGGTCATTGCTGCTATAGCATGTAGCGGCAGTAGTGTTTGGCTTTGTTGGCTTATCTGCCGCTACAGGCTGTAGCGGCAGGGAAGAATTTTTTTTTTTTTTTTACGGCAAAGATAAATTGGCTTACAATAGGTATCAGTTTTTTAGTCTCCTAATCTTTATGTACTTCCATACCCAACCCAACTGTCATTTATTATCATAAAGTATATTATAAAAATATACAAAATTTTAATTTCCTCCAATATATTAAAAACTAATAGATATATTTTATTTTTAAGTTAATTTATGAAATACTAAAATATAAAATATTAAAAGTAACAAATATAATAATAAATAGTATATATTAATATTATAATATTTTTTTATAAATAGTATTATATATTAATACTAAAAATATAAAATATTATAAATATTAATATATACTATTTATTATTATATTTGTTACTTTTAATATTTAATATTTTAGTATTTCATAAATTAACTTAAAAATAAAATATATCTACAAGTTTTTAATATATTGGAGGAAATTAAAATTTTGTATATTTTTATAATATACTTTATGATAATAAATGACAGTTGGGTTGGGCATGAAAGTACATAAAGATTAGGAGACCAAAAAACTGATACCTATTGTAAGCCAATTTACCTTTGCCGTAAAAAAAAAAAAAAAAATTTATTCCCTGCCGCTACAGCCTGTAGCGGCAGATAAGCCAACAAAAGCAAAACACTATTGCCGCTACAACCTGTAGCGGCAAGGACCAAATTGGTTGCCGCGGCAACCGTTTGCTGTGGATTGGTACCCTATATGTATATATATATAAGATAATGATGCATAACATATATTTGTTATAAATCAAAAATAAACATACATCATCTATATCGTTTAATATAAAAATCAACGGTCGAGATTAGAACTGAAAAATTCACGTCCGTTATTATTAGTAGCGAACGACGCTACCATTAGTAGCGGATGATGGGTTACGTATGCTTATTAATAGTAACGGACGACGGTACTATTTTCAGCGTCATCATCTACATTAGTAGCAGACACGAATTTTTCAGATATAATCTTGGTTGTTGGTTCTTATATTGAACGATACAATAGTGTATACTTATTTTTGATATATAGCAAATACATGATATGGATACTTAGTAAAATCTTAATAAAACGACGTAATTTTACCTCATAAGATTAAGTTTTACGTGTGTATATGTGTGTGTGTGTGTGTGTGTGTATATATATATATATATATATATATATATATATATATATATATATATATATATATATCGACATTGAAATGATGATTTAATTCGAAATTTAATAAATTCTTAACGAGTTTCATTTAACATTAATTGATATGATATATTTTTAGAAGTTCATCTATTGTTTGTCTTTCCTGGTTATGTTGCAACTTAACTGTAAACCAAATTATTATTATTATGATTATTTTTACAAAAATAAAAATAGTTTAAGCATAACCCAAAGTATGGTATAAAAGCTTACTTAATGCTATGACAGTAACAGATTTTTGGAATCCTTTAATATCAATGCAAACAAACTACTTAACACAAAGGAGGAAAATTTTATAAAACTTGCTTAAAGTATAGGATAAATATTTTTTTTAGCACTTTACTTTAAGTCAATTTACAATCAATTAACTGAACTTTTTTTTCTTACAGTCAACTAACTAAACTTTAATTTACTAACAAAAATTTTAAATTTCGTCTTAACTGTTAAATTTTTAACGAAACTTTGATGTGGCACTTACGTGAATTTTTTCAATATAAATTGATGACTAGGCCTAAACATATTTATGTGTAATTAAAAAAAAATTATTTCAAATATTTTTTTCACAATTATTAATCATTTAAGGGTAAATATGTCAAACCACATTTATCTAACATTAAAATTAACTCAATAAAATTATTTCCTTGTTCTATATTTACCCATTCTTCAACTCAGGCACCATTTCCGTCCAAATAATAAGCTGCGCCATTTCCATTATAGGTTAACCAACAATGGAAACAAAGCATCAATAATTTCAGCCTTCTATAAACACTCCGCGCGCGCGCACACATAGTGAGACAAAGAAAAAAAATCTCTTATTTTTCCTTTAAATGGATTTACTTTTGACTTAATTTTATTTAGATCTGTAAAGTGACGGCGGCGGTAGTCGTTTGGACAGCATAGATCTGAGTTGTTTGTTCATCGACGGTGATGATGTATTCCATAGGTGTATTTGTTTGATGGATATGGGTTTTGGTGAGATTTTTTTGTTGTTGGTGATGATGACGGGGAACATTTATTGAGTTATGATTAATGTATTAGGTTTCGCACTCTGATATTTTGATATTTTTTTCATGATTTTATATGTAACTCTAGTTTCATTGTAAATCAGATCTCTGTTTGGCTTTGGCTATTTTTTAACGAGTATTTTGTCCCTTTCTTATTATTTTCAAAGTATTTAGTTGTTTTATGATTAGCTTGTATATATGTTGCTGTTGTACCTCTTTATAGAAATGGTTACATTGCTGTGGGGAAAAGCTTAGATTTTAAACAAGTTTAGGGCTTCTTTTTTTCTTTTTAAATGATAAAAAAAAATTCAAATGATAAAGGTCTTAAGACTAAAAAATTTGCAAGAAACTACTACTTATTACTTAATTATTTCATTCAAATGATAAATGATGATTAATTTATCATCAACTCTTTGTCAATAAAAGAAATTTTAATGATAAACAAGGATTATAATTTACCAACTCCTTTGGTCAAATTTTTGAATCCATCTAGAAATATTGGAGATTTGTTGCTTAAAATAAATATGTGGACCTAGCCACCTAGGAGAACTAAGGGGCAGCATCAAGGGAAACTCGATAAAATTAAGGAGAAAACTTACTTTTTTTTCTTTTTCTTTTTTTATAAAGGTATTGCTAATTTTGCATTAGCCAAATAAACTTGAATTTGTAACGATGAATCGTGATTTATAATTTTTATTGTCTTAGTGATTTGTAATTTTTTGAATTAGGTTGTTTATTTAAAACCGAAAATCGAATAATCTAAAGATTAATCTTTGTATTGTTAACTTTGAGACTTTTTTTTTTGAAATAAAATAAAATTGCATAGATCATGAGTAGTTTCTTTTCTTTTCTTTTTTTCCCTTGCATTTCAATTTCTATTTCAGCTACCCCAAACAGCTATAGGGCTAACATATTTTGAGTGGATCCAAATCCTTAATAATTATGATTGACAGCTCAAATTGAAAATATATTGTTAAAGAGTACAAATATAAATTCTTCCAATTACAATAGTCCCGATTACACTAGTACATGAATGGCTTAAGCAAATAAAGTTGACCAATCTCACTGATTGTAGTTTATACCAAGATTTCTTTACGTGTCTTGTAAGGAATTTGGAGTCATATGCCAATAATTTGATTATTTTACGATGCTAACTAATAGATATTCTGAATTTTATTAATTAGGTCAGCAAGTTGATGCTTATTATACATATCTTTTTGGATAGTTTGGCCATAGAGTTGGTACTAGTTGACCATTTTGATCATATATCCACAAACTCAAATAACTTATTGTTTGTAACATTTGAAAAGATCGAATGAAATATATTAAAATTATAATTTGTTACAAACGATGAAAAAATTAAAATGAAAATAAGAATTTACGTGATAATTTTTATTTTTTTAAATAACAGATTTCATATTAGGACACTAAAAACCTGAAATACAATCAAACTCCTAAAAGTTCAATAGAATATATATGAGAAGTTTTTCAATATATAGGAGCAACAGAATAACAATCCGCTGTGATAATTTCACATCTAAATTTGAAAATATCTAATGTATTCAGTCAGCACAATGAAAAATAATTCTCACAAAAGAGATTTCACACGAGATAATAATAAAACTCTCATATAAAGTTAAATAAATCAATATTATCATGGAGAAAATAAAATTCCACGTAAAGTAGAAAACAAATTCTCATAAAATTAAAGAGGGAATAACAAGAAAAAAGAGCACAAAACATAGATATAGGAGACGGTCTATCCAATAAAAATACAGGCCCATATGTGAAACGAAGGCTAAGGTTTTAGGCTAAAAGGAAAAGAGAATGTAGGCTGCATTGGTCCTAAGAAAGCCCATCTGTAAAGCGTCAAAGACAAGATTGTAATCAACATTTGTGACAATTAATTAAATTAAAATTAGCTCAACATCTTTCAGTGTTCAAAATACAAACTTGTAACATCACATTTCCTGTTCATGACGATTGAGATTCATTCAATTTAAGTTCGTTATTTTTTATAGTTATCAATTAGTTTTATGATCAATTAGTTCAATTGTAGGATTCTCTTTTATATTATTATTATTATTATTATTATTATTATTATTATTAGGTTTCGATTATCATCATTAAATTTTTTTAGTACACTTTTTTATTTTTATTTTTATAATTTAATAATTAACATAATAAATCACTATCCATATCGTTCATGCTTTGCACCGCGGGGAGGGAGAGGGGTTGGTGAGCTTGTCTAAACTAATACATATTAATATCTAATTTTATAAATAGGAATAAAATTACTTGTGCTTCAAACCAGGTACATTAAACTTGGTCAATTTTTCTTCAACGTTCTAGATAAAATCAATCTCTTGATGTTTATCTTCCAAGTATTCTTTTCTTACATATCTCTTTACTGGAGTTCAAATAAATATTAATTAGGAAGGTTCTAGAAATCTCTTTTCAACTCGCTTCATTTATTTATTTAATTCCTGTAAAATAAAATAAAATAATTAAATTAATAAAATATTAAAATGAACAAAATTTGATAATTTGAATATATGAATTATGGATCTATCATATTCTACTTGTATATAAATACATTATTTGTTCTATATAGAAACATATATTAATTTAATAATGACAAAATGTGATATTTTAGTGGTAAATCCTCTCTTTTCATTGTGAAAAGATGTTACGGGAGATTAAAGATAAGTTTTTCTTAGGTTCTCTTTAGTTTTCCTCTAACCGTTTTTTCAAGTTCCCCTTAGTAATTAGACACCTAGGATGAAATGTATCCCTAAAATTAAAATAATAGAATATGTTCCCAAAAAAATATATACTTAAATATGAATGTTTCTTCCTTGAAACCAAAACTTTACTTCAAAAATTAGAAAACAAAATTATGGTTTGAAAAATATAACTTTAATTCTTAGCAAATATTGACTGTACTTTTGAGAATGTAAAATTATTTTTAAAAAATTATTATTTTAAAATTATATCTTTAATTTTGAAACAAAAAGAATATAATTTATGTTACTTATATTTTCGAACATTGTTTCATATTAACTTAAATAATCTTCACTGAAGCAAAGTATCAGCCTCGGAGAACATAATTAAGGAAAGGAGGCGGTACCATGCTAGCCCAAAATATCCTTAATTGTTTCAAGGGTTCTTTACATAAGTATACAACAATTAGTAAAAAATTACAAGAATAGTGCACTAACAAAATAATTACAAAAAGAGTGCAACAAGAATAAACTCATTAAATCATTATCCCTTAAATCAAGGAGAACTATAACCACCTTATTTACTCCTCTCTACTTTCGTGGCGACGGAGGAGAGTCGAGTTTCTCTGTTGGAGGTCCTCAATCAGATGTAGTTACTTACTCGGAGCCTATACCATTCTCTGGAAGCATTTCTCTTCGATCTGATAGCAGCACAACCAGCACTCGATCCTTTGCCTTCCCCGTGTAAGTTTTTTGGACACCTCTGTCTTCTGGTTATGAATTACTTTGTTGCTTTATATTAGAATTCTTAATCTAACTAAATGATTATGGCTTTTTTTTTTGCATTTCCAGATTACCAAATGAATGGAATAGCAGCCCAATAAGAATGGCGAAAGCTGATAGGAGACATTTCCGAAAGCATAAAGGATGGAGATTGGGCCTTCTTTGCTGTAGATTCTAAATGCTAAGATTAAATGCTAAGATTGGCAAAGATTGTAAAATTTCTATAATAGATTTGTTATAATTAATTGGTAACCCAATAACTGAATTGGTTACCTTTGTATGAATGTTTAGCTACCAAATGCAGTATGAAAAAAAATTACTTATAGATTTTTTATAATTAATTGGTAACCCAATAAAACTGATTTGGTTACCTTTGTATGAAGGTTTGGTTACCAACTGTACTATAGAAAAATAATTCTATAATAGATTTGTTATAATTAATTTGTAACCCAATAAAACTGAATTGGTTACTTTTGTATGAATATTTAGCTACCAAATGCAGTATGAAAAAAAATTATAATAGACTTTTTATAATTAATTAGTAACACAATAAAACTGAATTAGTTAACTTTATATGAATGTTTGGTTACCAACAACACTACAAAAAAAAAATTCTATTATAGATTTTTTATCATTAATTGGTAACCCAATAAAATTGAGTTGGTTACCTTTGTGTGAATGTTTGACTACCAACTGCGGTATGAAAAAAAATTATAATAGATTTTTTATAATTAATTGGTAACCCAATAAAACTGAATTGGTTACCTTTATATGAATGTTTGGTTACCAAGAACACTACGGAAAAAAAAATTGGTAACCAATAAAACCATATTTAAAATAGTTTTTTTTGGTTACCCACAAAAACTAAAATTGTTACTTTTGTATAAAGTTTTTGCTACCAACTGCACCATATTGAAAATAATTTTATTTAGAAAAGGTTATTTATAAGTAATTGCAATATATTCAAAATAATTTTTTTTTTACCCACAAAAACTAAAATAATTACTTTTGAATAAAAGTTTGGCTACCAAGTGCACCATATTCAATACTTTTATTTTTAAAAAGTAATTTAGGTAAAACATTAATTAATTTATATATACATGTGTATAGTGTATATGTATATATAACATTAATTAATTAATTAATTAATTAATTAATTAATTAATGTAGAGTATATATATAGTGTATATATACATTAATTAATTAAATTAATTAATTAATGTAGAGTATATATATAGTGGTACTCCATATCCACACCAGAAAAATGCGGAAAAAGTGGCGCTGATATGCGGAAAAAGTGGCTTCATAAATTGGTAATTTAAAATTTGAATAAAAGAATTTGAAATTTTGAATTTTGAAATTTGGAACCAACTACCCATTAAATCACCTAACTAAATTAAAGCAATAACAATGCACTAATTTGTAAATTAAAAATTGAAGATGCACTAATTTTGTAAATATTTTATGTATGCACTTTTGTTGTAATATTTTTTAAAAATGTACTAGTAAATGTAATTCTCCCTTGTTTGTTTCAATTAAGGATATGTTCTTACAAATTTGACTTGGGCCTACAAAATAGGCTTCTCTAAACCCTGCTAGCCCAACAGGCCTCCTTGTACATTTATATGCGGCCGAAACAGGTCACATGAACATCTATTCAGCCAAACGGACCCTACCCTTAATAACGGCAACTAGGGCTGTTCACAAGCCGACCTGGCCCAACCGAGCACGCCCTACCAAACCAACCCAACCAAGACGTATTAAAATGAAATCTTAAAATTAAAACCCTAAAACTAAAATGAGTATATATTTGAATTTACAAAATTAAAATGAATATGAATTTTTTAGTTAATGAAAATATAAGAGTACATACTCCCTCCGTACTTAAAAGGATGACATAAATACATTTTTTATACAAATTAAAAAAAGTAAGATAGAAAAAATTGAGCAATTTTTTTTAAAAAAATATTATCCTTAGTGACCCCACAAGATTACATAAAGTGATGTATCTTTATATTCTTTTATATTGATGGACCCCACTAAATGACATATCTGTGTTTTATTTTTTGTACATTATGTTATCCTTTTGAGAACAAGAAAAATTATACCTTAAGTCATTCTTTTGAGGACGGAAGGAGTAACTTTTAGTTTCATTCTAAAATAAATGTACAAAATGATTTTTGGAAGTGTTTGCCTGTGGTTGAGGTTTAATTTGGAGAGAAGAGAAAAGAAAGTGAAGAAAAAAAAAAGTAGTGTTTTTGAGTTTTTTAATAGAAAAGAAAAAAAAAGTTAAAGAAAGTGAGTGCATTTTGAGTCAAAGATTTTCTTCTCACTTTTGAGAAGAAAGCTAGAGAAAAAAAAAGTAAAAATTTCTCTTTTCTTCCCTTCTCTTTTTTAATTTTCTTTTACTAAAAAGCTTCCGGACAAGGTCTTCATGTTGGATGCCTCACCTATTAAATTAAATTTTATATTTTTAGTAGGGTGATAATATATTTTGGAACTGGGGATTATAAACTAGTGTGAATGACATATGAAGTACAATTAATTAAACAATTTATATTAATTCTAAATTTTAAAATGTAGTAAATTAATTTTAAAGTCTAAATGCTATATTTTAAAACAAAATCAGTATTATAAAGATGGTATAATTTATCAGTGTGTTTGGCTCTACAAACGGCGGATGGATCATCAAAACTTATTTTTGGTACAAAAATCAACCAATAATAATAATAATAATAATAATAATAATAATAATAATAATAAATGGATTCTCCTAAAAAGAGTATGCAAAAACCAAATGAATGACACACTAAACATGCATTTTGTTTCATTACAGCGTTACAGGATACATTACAGGCTAAATCTTTCTGACGAATACAAACAATTTAAATTGCTTCTTATAGAGTTATAGCGGGAGAAACCGAGAAAGTATACTATTTCACTAAGGACTCTATGAAGGACGTTTTTGACTGCATAAGGTTACACATTCTAAGTGTACCTCTTTGCAGAAGTCTGAAAATACCAGAATTAATCAAAGTTTTATACGAAGAAGATAATTTTTTTCTAGAATTCTCCATAATTCCCCTCTTAGCGCTTTTCCGGGAAGCCGTAGGAATAAAATGTATCTCTAAAATTAAATTATAATACTACATATATCCCGTAAAAGTGTTTCAGTTTGACCTTTTCAGTCAAATTGACAAATTTTGTAATCAAAATTTATACTTTTTTTTTTTTTAATATAAATGGACAAACTATAACCATAAGTAAATTTACTATCAACTCCAATTTTCATAAGTTTGAAAATATAATTAACTATTCTTAATTCTTAATTCTAAAATTGATCAATTTGACTAAAAAAAAATCAAACTAAGGCAATTTTTTTAGGAATGGAGGGAGTAGGCTCCAAAAATTTAAAAAAAAAAAAAAAACCACCAAATTTCTTCCAAATATATTACATAGGAATATCATTAAGTTGTACTCTTCAGATAATTGTTCATGATATCTTTAATTCTTCCTTTTCTTGTATGCATACCATGCATTCATGGTTACTTAAAAAAGTAATTAAGAAGCCAACAAGCTGCCTTTAAAATTATTCTGCAGGCTTTAAAAAGTTATATAATATTACTGAAAATTGCAATTTAGACATTTGATTATTGTCCAATTGGCAATTGTTACTAAAAACTTGCACTCGTGCATCAAGCTGTTCATTTATACCTGGAAGAGTGCCGATTGAATTTTTTAAGTCAAGCTCACGTGTGATCAAGATAGTTCTCGGAGAATATTACAATAATTTAAGTTTAAGCACTTGTTTCTTAATTACATGTGGAAGGGATTCCAAACCCCCTTTAGATTTAGTCTTTATAATCTTTCCAACTACAAAGTTTCAAAAGGAGGCCACGTTTTTGTTGGTAGCCAGTCTGTTTTTACAAAGTTTGCCCCGCATCCACTAATGAATTCTACAAAGTTGCTGCACCACCAACAGCGGTATAAAAAGATCAAACGCGACAATTTATTGGTAAAAACTTTTTATTTTATTGTACAATGTTACAAATTTGAATTTACCCCTCAACAAGATTTCAACCGACGCTATAGAATATTAAAGTTAAGTTTTTCTTAGTTCTCCTCGCCCTTTCCCGAAGATCCGGTAAGCCTTAAAATGAAATGTATTACTAGAATAAAATTATAATAAAATAAAAACTAAACAAATAAAACAGTGGTATAAAAACAAGGGTTAGGTGTCTGCTTAGACACTAGGCTATGTTCAATTATGGTGATGACGTGTCGTCTAGACGCTGACTATCAACCACCATTGTTGTCACCATCTACCACCGTTTGTTGAACTTGTTTCATCTTTATGTTCTTATTCCCCAAAATGTGTTGTTATGATGTTTTTTACTAAGTTCTTCAATTTTTTTTCACAATTCAAACTTGATCCAATAATTTGACAACTTTCAAGTCAATCTCCTAAACTTTCACTTTTACAAATATAACCTTAAATTTACCATAGATACAAAAGAATATATTTCCTCCCTCCTCCCCCTCACGTTTTCCAAATAAAAGATCACTATTGACTTTTTATAGTTAACATAAGATATTTTCAAACTTTAAATTGATATGGAAAGTTTTAGTTTTAATCAATACAATGATTAATATTATAAACTATTTACAAAGTATTACTCACTGTAAAATTTATTATTTCATAATTTATATTAAATTATCTTAATTTTAAGTTTGAGAATTTCTTAAATTGACTTTCAAAAGTCAATACTGATAGTATGAGTTGAAATAGAGGTTGTACTTAATATTACAAATATAAGAATATAGTTGACGCAACGGAATATGATTAGATTGTAACGCTCTAACACAAACGTGAATGATTAGTTATTATACTAATGCCAACAAGATAAAACCTTGAATTCACAAGGAAGATAAAAACTCTCAAAGAGAAATTCATATAATTGTCAAAGATTCTATCTAATAAACCCTAAGATAACATATTTATAATACTAAACTACTTTCCTACGACTAATTGGAAAAGGAAAATAATTCAATCATAAACTAAACAAAATTATCAAAACTAAAGCCCAAAACATAAACGGGCTAAAAAAAATTAATCTACGAAATTTTCCTAAATAATAAATAAAAATACATCAAATAAATTAAAGTTTCATACATATTAAAATATATGGAAATCTAAATCTTTTTCGTTATTTTCCAGCGTATTAATCTCCCCTTCGTAGAAAAAATTCGTCCATGAATTTTAAAGCAAATGAGTATCGAGCAACAAGAACGAATCTTCAATATCCGCAGAATCAAAACTGCATGACTTTTCTTCTTAAAGGATAGTCCTGAAACTATGTGAGAAAATACTAATATCTTCCAATTAACTAGCATGACAAAGAAATCTTCAGGAATAACAAAATTAATAATTTTAATGTCCTCAGACACTAGTATTGAATAATCTCATGACCAATTTTGCCTATTATAGTATCCCCCATCCATAGTATCTTCATCCTTAAATTTTGTTACATCTTCTATGCTCTCGATGCAATAAAGACTAGGGATTCTTTAATTGTACTAGCTCCAATCTAAAGTTTTATTTCCTCCAAAATAATACTCTTTTGAACTTCTAAACACAACATTTCTTCAATCTGTGGTGTACCAATAGACTTTTGAAACTCATAATATGTAACCAAGTACTCTACATGTTCATGACCATCAATCTCGTATTCATCCAATTCAAATTTTAGCTTAAAAGATTTCTTGGAATTATACTAGCTTGATTGGTGAGGAAGCAAACAAACTCTTTTCTTTCCACAATAAAAGTTATAGGCATTTTTCTGAATTAAAATATTCACCATAAAAATCATCCAACGATAACCAACCTAACAAGATATGAGCTACATCTATAGGCAAAACATGACAAACCACCTCAATAGTATACTTTTTAAATTTAATTGGCACAACACACTAGTGTGAGACTATGATTGAGGTATTATTAAGCTAAGGAATCTCAAAAGGATAAGAAATTGGTTCAGGCTGGATGTTTAGTTCTTTTAACAAGTTTGGATTAAACTATATTAAAATCACTATCTTTATCGAGAACAAGTTTACACACCTTTGTCTTGCAATGAACATAAGTGTGGAAAGTAAATTCGGGTCTTGGGTCATTATATTGAAGCACTTTAGGAATAAAAACGTTCTTTACCATAGCAAGAGTATTAAAATTCACCAAACAATATAATTTTGGGCATATTTTCAGTAAGTATAAACCTTGGGGTTTGGTATGTAAGTATTTAGAAGTTGAGGATTGAAGAAATAATCTTAGAGAAACTAAGAGGTATCAAATTGAACATTGCCAAAATTAATCTCTGACTTGAAATTCAATTCCGCAAAAGATAATGGAAGCACGGGCTATGAATGGTTGCGTAGTGAAAACCCACGCAGCGAGAAAAATTGAAGAAGGTGGTGCAGCAAGATTTATTTATTTATTTATTTTATTTTCTATTTCACTGTATTCGCGCCAGCGGTCCAACAAAGAGGCCAAGTAAATAAAAATTACGCAGGACCTTGTTAAAGGAGTTATGCAATTTTCAGTTCTAGTATTAAGATTTTACTAAAAATTAGAAATTTTTTGAAATAACGCACGAGTTTCAATCAACGGACACCTTATTCAGATACAATTATATAGGCTCATATGAATATGATTAGATTGTAACGCTCTAACACAAATGAATAACTAATTATTGTACTAACGTCAACAAGATAAAATCTTGAATCCGCTAGGAAGATAAAAACTCTAAAAGAAAAATTCATATAATTGTCAAAAATTCTATCTCATAAAACCCTAAGATAATATATTTATAATGCTAAACTACTTTCCTACGACTAATTGGAAAAGAAAAATAGTTAAATCATTAACTAAATAAAAATATCAAAACTAAAGCCTAAAATATAACGGGCTAAATAAAAATTAATCTACTGAATTTTTTTAAATAATAAATAAAAATACATCAAATAAATTAAAATTCTATAAATATTAAAATAGATGAAAATCTAAATCTTTTGTGTCATTTTCTATCGTATCAATAGTAGGCCTAAATAAATTTCTAGGTTAACAAAATAATCTCGAATCCACAAAATAACCTCGAATCCACAAGAAGATAATAATAAAACAAAATTTTATTGAATAATTAATCAAAAGATGATGTGCTCAAAGAGCTACAATTGTTTAAATAGTAATTAACAAAGAGCTATAATTGTTTAAATATTAATTAAGAAAATTCTAGGGAGAATTACATTTACTAGTGCATTTTTAAAAACTATTACAACATAAGTGTATACATAAAATATTTTTAAAATTAGTGCATCTTCAATATTTAATTTACAAAATCAGTGCATCTTAATTAGTTTTAATTATGGTAACTGTTACCATAATTAAAGGGATATCAAATCATTTGTTATTTCTCTTTCTTTCATTTGAAAACTCTTATTTTTCAATTTGGGTTATTTTCTCCCTCCTCCCTCCTCCCTTCCACACCTCCTCCCGCCTCCCTCCTCCCTCCCCCGCCTCCCGCCTCCCGCCTCCCTCCTCCCGCCTCCCGCCTCCCGCCTCCCGCCTCCCGCCTCCCGCCTCCCGTCTCCCTCCTCCCTCGTCCCTCCTCCGCCTGCCTCCCCCAGCCTCCCGCCTCCCTCCCCCCTCCCCGCCGGCCTCCCTCCCCTCTCTTCCATTTTCACCGTCGATCCCTTGTACACCATCGCCGATAAGCTCATGGTGGCGTCAATGAAGTTTCGCGTTCATGGTGGCGTCAATGAAGTCTTCACGTTCATGGTTGGATTTTTTGATTTCTCCAGGTAACCAAACACTAGTATGGCGGTAACCAAATAATAGTATGGAGGTAATCAAACACTATTATGGCGATTTGTTGCTGCAGTAAATCTAGGTAACCAAACAGTAGTATGGAGGTAACCAAACACTAGTATGGAGGTAACCAATTTCTGAATGTGTAGTAACTAGTTTTTTTGTGCAGTAAATCTAGGTAACCAAACACTAGTATGGAGGTAACCAATTCCTGAATGTGCAGTAACTAGTTTTTTCGTGCAGTAACTATAGGTAACCAAACACTAGTATGGTGGTAACCAAAAACTAGTATGGAGGTAACCAATTCGTGAATGTGTAATAACTAATTTTTTCGTGCAGATTAGCAGCGGAGGATGATGATGAAGAGAATGATGAAGGGGAGGCGGCGGAGATTCGCGGCGGGGATGAAGAGGATGAAGAGGCGACGGAGGAAGATGATGAGGAAGATGAAGATTAGGATAGATAAGATAATTTTTTTGTTTTTCGTTCCTTTTGATTTGAATTTTGAATTATAGATTTGTTTTTGTTGTTAGATCTCAAAGATTTGAATTTAAATTATTAGTTATAGCGGTTATTTGTCCTTAATTTTAGGTTTCCTTATTAATGTGAAATTGAATAGTTTGAATTTGTTGCCCTCTTTTTGTAATTAATTTGTCCTTATTGCACTCTTTTTGTAATTATTTTATTTGTGCACTAATCTTGTAATTTTTAACTAATTATTGTATATTTCTGTAAAGAGCCCAAAATTCTAATCAATAAACCCCAAGTTATATTGGGCTAAATAAATAACTAATAACAAAATTCTAATAAAAAGCCCAAAAATAATAAAATATTGGTTTTGAGCCCAATTCGGAGCTGACTTTCGGCATCCAACTGTTCCATATATAATTCTGCTAATTCATCTGCATCATAATTCATACATTTAGAGTTTAGCTCAATTATTAACTATTTTAATTTGCAGCGACTCGATTTTTGGTGATTCAACTGTTACGCATATAATTCTGCTAATTCATCTGCATCAATTATAGAATAAGAATTGCACACTCGTTATTTAGCTAGTGCACATTCGAAATACGGTGATTCCAGTTTCTATGTTTTTTTTAAAAAATAAAATTAAAGGGGTTGCTATGTGTTCGGGTGTTGTCCGACTTCTTTGAAGTGTCTATACAGAAGAATAACAATCAGTCTGTTAAATAAGCTCAAAGTTTAAAATATTGAGACAAGACTGAATCAACTTTAGATAATCCAAAACTAAAAAGAACCCAATAAAAAAACACAACAAATAGCTTGTAGTAAGTAGTGGATTGAATTCAATCTACAACACCAGAAAAATCATTTGTACACGCATTAGCACACAAAAGATAGGAAATTATAACACACACCACCATTTATTATCTGAAAATTCTATAACTCATTTTCCAAATCAAATACTAGAATTTGAAAAAGAAACATATGTATATACTATTCTTTTGAACCAAAGATTATGCAAAACTATAAACTACACAATTGAATAACACAAGAAGAAGCAGATTACATTCTTCACCTCCACCTCCACCTCCACCTCGTTGGCCTAAAACTAGATTCTTCAAAAAAGTAAGATTATCACAGATCATAAAACACCCTCCTACCAAAATCAACAACAACAGAAAAAAAAAAAAAAAAAAAACTTGCTAATGCCCTTTTGAGAATTAGGGTTCCTCGAATAAAATAAAAATAAAAAATCAGACCCATTGGTCAGCATGACCAAAAAAATGTACAAGCAATTAAGACACCAAATCTTGATGCATAATATGTGGTTAAAATTACTAATATGGGACTGGCGATGCCGATATTTTACCGACTTGATCAACAAGATCAAGAATTTCTGCCCTGCCCCTCACAATCCTATGAAACACCTCCCGTACTTGTTGCTGTAGTGGCCCTAATCCCTCCTCCATCTTGCCGCAAATCTCCGCCATTTCGGCCACCAACGCCGCCACCTCCTCCGCCTTCTCTGCCTCAGCCGGAAACTGAAACGCCTCCGCAAATTCCACCAGAGAAAGCGCCACCTTCTCCATCCGCTGCGTCTCGTCCAGCAACCCAGCTGTCCCTTTCTTCTCCTTTTTCTTCCATTCCTCACCAATTTTCTCCTGAAGCCCAATAATCGACTGGGTCCAATTCAATTGCTTCGGAACGGGAAAATGGGTCACCAGCCCATTCCGCTCCTGGCACGGCAAGGCCGCCACTAAAGCCCACATTGAAAACACCAAAACTGTACTCATAATATAAAGCGGCAATGCCAAGCCGTTCGACTCGCCGCCGCGTGGCGCCACCAGATTGGCTGACATTGCCTGAATCTGTTTAGCCGCGGACCAGGATTTCGCGAAGGACAACGACAGCGACCGGAAATTTCTGGTGTCACGGTCTTTCGGCGCCGCCGCGGCGGCGGCTCCCCGGCGGCCAAACGACCAAGTCCGCTCCGCCGATTTGGCGGCGTTCTGGCTTTCTCTGTCATCAAACATCATTGACGTTAGCAGAGTGTTTAATGCCTTTTTGGCTCGTCGGACTTGTCCTTCTCCGATTGGTCGTTGCTCCAGGGCGGCGACTGCGATTTCCGCCAGCTTCTGCCAATGGTGGACCAAATCGACGGCGTGAGTGATGGCGTTACAGATATCGAGGGCCTTAACGGACCTTTCCAGAAGCTCCGGGATAAGGCGGTCCAATGGAGGTTTGTTAAAATGGGTCGGGTCACGGTCAATTATGAGAACGGCCTTGAATTCTGCCTCACAGCAGAGAAAAGCGTCGAGGAGTTTACGGAACCACGCAATGGAGAGGAGGGTATCGGGAACGGCGACATCGTCGGCAGAACCGGCGGTGGAGGGTAAGAGGTCGGAGAGGCGGTCGGCGACGTGTTTTTGGAAGAGCTCAATGTCTTCTTGTTCTTGGTCGTGGTTGTTTTCCATTGAAGCTATCTGGTTCCGACGGATGCTTATCCGGTTCAGAAATGAACCCTGATGGTCGGTCGCCGGCATGATTGATCGGTTTATCAGCTTGAAATTTTACAAATTACAGTGCGAGAGAAGAAAAAGAAGGGAAATTAGAGAGAGAAAGAATGATGGAAGTGAGATAGATAGAGAGATAAAAGAGTGTGGAGAGAGAAAATTAAGGAATGAGAAAAAGGAGAGGTTTGAGAAGAAGAAGTCTGTTTGGCAGTTATATATATGTGACGATGTTTTTGGATTCTCATGGGTGAGACTTTTTCTTTTCCATTATTTTCTATTCTGACTTGGCATTTTTTTCTCATTTGTTCCCAAATTGCCCTACTGTGCTTTTGGTGAAGAATGATCCTTTTGGTGCACTAGGAACACTCTTCAGTTTTCCCTTTTCTTTTGGCTAGATTTTTATTTTTTTATTTTTTATTTTTATTTTTTTTGAATACTTTTAAGTTATTATTATCACACGGTGATACACATTTGGATGTGAGGGAATATTGTATTAATTGAAAATGATTTTCGAGAAATATAAAGAAAAGTAAGGAAAAAGAAAAAAGAAAGAAAATTATTTTATTGTAAGTATTTGTTTGATATTATAATTTGTAGGAAAATATGTTTAAATTTTTTCAAGATGCAAAAATATGTTGAAAAAAATACTGGATTAGATTCGAAAAATTTTCTTGTAGGAAAATAGTTAGTGATGGAGTCTAAAATTCTTATGACACCGAAACACACATGAGAAAATAAATGGTTGCTTGTCTTACTTTTCTTTTCTTTTTTTTTTCTTTCTAGTTTAAAAACGGAGTATTTTTTCTCGTTCCAAGGTCTAATAATTGGGTCCTTCTTTTATATGAAAAAATAAATGTTGTGAAAATATCATTTAATTTTACTTGTGAAATATAAATTTCATTCTTTTAATAAGGTGTAATGCTATAAATACAAAATAATCATACAAAAAAATAAACAGGAAACTAATATTTTTATATGAGTCTTTATCACACAAATGTAGGCCTCGCTATTTATATAAGAAGAATTATATAAAAATATTATTTCATTTTTTTATTAATAATATTAGAATCCAAAACATAATTTATAAAATAAGGATTTCCAACTAGAACAAAACAAAGAAAGATGTTTAGAATGACATAATTTTATAATAAACTCTCACTTTACCATTCATGTTATAGTTTTATAGTGTTAATACTCCCCTCACACATGATGTTTACTATACATTAGAGAGTTTATTGCTACATATACAAAAATATTTTACAAACAATAATTTATAAATTAGAGTATATATTGTTACAATTATAAAACATTTTTATAAAATATAACTTACAAATTTAAATAATATAATATGCACGAATGAATTTAATAATTATAACTAATCATAATTATATATAATATTTTATATCTATTTTTAGTATTCACTATTGAGTCATCAAAAGCACTAGGCTTGATCTTTGACTGTGAGATATATATATATATCGTCATAAGATATTTATTTATCATCCTCGTATAGTCTTATTCTCCGCAATAGTGCATCACAACTCACAATGACATGTGATGGAGAACATTTGTAGTTCAAAGATGTTTTATATATATTATTTGATGAAATCAAAGTATTGAGTAGCAAGGGATAAGGTTTTGAATTTTATTTTTAAATAGAAGAAAGATTCTAGGAGGGAGTCAATAATACTAAGGTATGAAGATAGAGTATATGAAGGGGTAATAGAGTCATATCAACAACAGCAGGTAGGAAGACTATGCTCGAGTATCTTCAGGTGACCAAGCTAAATCTTTAAACGCGTTCTTCTTCTTCAAATCGCCATGCAGACAGTTTGGTCTATGCTCTCTTGTCAATTATTTCCGAAATAGAAAAAAAAGGGGGCAAAAATGGAAGAAATAAAATAGAAGTTAGCGAGCAATAGTAGAACAAATATTTTTTTGATGATGTTAGGAGTCTCAATTTTTTATCTCAAAAAGTGTCTCAATTGACGTGCTAACATAATATTAATTGATTGGATAATTTTTTTTTTTTTTTTTTTGGATAGAAATAAACCATGCATGTTTAAACATGAAAACAATTACATCTAAATTTCCTGGACCGGCATCCCCTAAAGGTCTAGGAACATTTTTAACCAGACAAAAATTAAAGAAAGAACCCAGCACCATAATATCAACAATAACAGGTAAACCTGGGGGACTAGAAAGGATATTCCCTGAGTAAATCCATCAGCTGAGACGAATCAGTTCTGCATTCCACTTTTTCCCATTTATTGTGAAAAGCCCATAATAATGCATGCATGATGAAGAGCTAAAGCTTCAGCAGAGCACTGACATGGCTATGGTAGGAATCGTAAATCCCTGAGAAACCAAGCTCCGTTCTATCCCACGCTCAGCCAACTGCATGCCGCTTGAAAACCATGAGAGACACAGCTTCCATTCGAACAGATTATCCTAGTCATCCCATCTCCAAGGAGGTCACCAGCAAAAACACTTAAAATTATACTACTCTCCCTCTGAAACTCATATCTATAGTCAAACCCATGTCTATGATGATCAAGATTAGGATTTAATATATCATGTTTCCTAAACATCTTGGCTTGCTTCCACTTCTCCAAAATTTCCTGCACCTTTCTTAATACTAATTAAAGAAGTTAACACAGAGAGAGAGAATCGGAGAATTATGGCCATCACTTCTCATTAGGGGCGGATGAAGGAATTTTTCTCAACAGAGACGGATTTTAATTAATTCTTTTGTTGAAATTAAATAAAGAAAACTTGAACTAATCATAATATTCACTAATCATAATAATGTTTACAAATTATAACGCTATCTTCTTAGACCCCATAGCTTGAAAATGTTCTAAGATAACTTCATTCACTACTAGAAAAATAAGAATACGTGACGAAACTTTGAGATAGATTTTAAAAACAATCACAAAAGATAATAATTTGTGATAGATTTTTTGAGCAATCACAAAATAGTAGTATATATGATGACTCTTAGTGATAACTAATTTTGCCATTAATGTATTATAATTGTGATGACCATGTCAATCACCAAATTTTTCACGCAAAAGAATTTTTTTTTGTGACACACTAAGTCATCACTTATGGATATACCTTTTTCGTGATTGCATTTAAGCTATCACCAATATTTTAATGAAAAAATAATCAAAACAATATTTTATGACGGTCATAACAATCATTTAAAAAGATAGATTTTTGTGACGACTTTTATTTGCAATTACAAAAAAAGGTATTTTGTGATGGAATTTTCAAACCATCACAAAACAATAAAATATATGATGGCTCTCAGTAATAACTAATTTTACCATCATTATAGAGTATTTGTGACTGCCATTGCAATCACCAAATCTTATGTGGAACTAATTTTATTTAGTAAGTCAACTCACATAAATTTTATTTTATATTTTGTTTTAAAATTATAATCATAATTTAGGCTTTGATGTAATGGTAATGCTTGTTATTTAGTTTGCAAATGGGGGAGGGTTCGAATCCTACAAGTATCATTTGATATAGTTAATTAATATAGTAAAATAAATTGTCTGTAAAAAGAGATTCACGTTCTTACTTTTGATCCCTAAAGTCATGTGTTTTTTTTTGTGACGGCTTTTGACAATCATAATAGATTACGTGTTAATATGATTGTATTAATAATTACAAAAGGACTAAACGTTTGCGTGATTGTCAAAACCATCACAAAAAGGCTTTCGTGATAGGGGTATACAAAATGGCCTTCGTGACGGCTAAAGACATCACAAAAACCTTTTGTGATGATTTTTGTTAATTTATATAATAGATTTAAGCCATCACAAAAGGCCAATTTTTTGTAGTGTTTGTGACAGTTTTTAAAAACAATCACAAAAGATAATAATTTGTGATGGACTTTTTGAGCAATCACAAAATAGTAGTACATATGATAGCTCTTAGTGATAACTAATTTTGTCATCAATGTATTATAATTGTGATGACTATGTCGATCACCAATTTTTCACGCAAAATAAAATTTTTTTTTGTGACGCACTAAGCCATCACTTATGGATATACCCTTTTCGTGATTGCATTTAAGCTATCACCAATATTTTAATGAAAAAAAATAATCAAAACAATATTTTATGGCGATCATAACAATCATTAAGAAAGACAGATTTTTGTGACGACTTTTATTTGTAATTACAAAAAGAAGGTATTTTGTGATGAAAATTTTAAGCCATCACAAAACAATAAAATATATGATGGCTCTCAGTGATTACTTATTTTACCATCATTATAGAGTATTTGTGACTACCATTGCAATCACCAAATATTATGTGGGACTAATTTTATTTAGTAAGTCAACTCACATATGTTTCCTTTTATATTTTGTTTTAAAATTATAATCATGATCTGGGCTTTGGTGTAGTGGTAATACTTGTTATTTAGTTTGCAAATGAAGGGAGGGTTCGAATCCTACAAGTATCATTTGATACAGTTAATATAGTGAAATAAATTGTCCGTAAAAAGGGATTCACTTTCTTACCTTTGATCCCTAAGTCATGTGCTTTTTTGTGATGACTTTGACAATCATAATAGATTACGTGTTAATATAATTGTATTAATCATCACAAAAGCAATAAGCATTTGCGTGATTGTCAAAATCATCACAAAAGACTTTCTTGATAGGGGTATACAAGATGGCCTTCATGACGGCTAAAGTCATCACAAAAACCTTTTGTGATGATTTTTTGAATTTATATGATGGATTTGAGTCATCACAAAAGGTCATTTTTTGTAGTGATTATCAATAGTTTCAAATACATCATTTTCAATATAAGGAACCAAACAACCACTCAACCATTTATCACCCATTTGATTTCTGAGAGTGGTTTTAATAAAATTCAATGCTGAAAATATCCTCTCCACCGTGGCAGTAGCAATCGACAAAGTCAAAGTCAAAGTCAATTTCAATAACAAATAAACTCGAGGATACAAATCAACCTTATTCTTCTTAACCAACTTTTGAGCAAGTTCACCAATCCCGTTCATATTAGAAAATTCAAGATCATTTTTCACATCTGCAATGTAAGTTTCAAGTTCATCATCAATCCCCTAAAGATCTCTATCTTAAAATTCCAACGAGTAAAACTTTGCAAATTGAATCAATCTTTCTTTGTCAAATGCTGGGAAAGAGTTACTTGGATCAAGACACGCCATACATGAGAGCAACTCTGTATTAACATTGTCAAATCGACCATTCAATTCTTGAAGTTGACTATCTATCACTGTATAGAGTAACTCAACCTGAAAGTGATGAAGATTGGTGACTTTTTCACCCCCAACGTGATCTACCTTGAACCAAAAAGATATCTTTCATTTCTCGAATGACTATCCCATGCACATTACAAAATTCAGTAGTTTCTGCCAACAAACTCTCCCAACCCGAATCTCTCATGCTTTGTAACCGTTGTTTTGAGACAGTAACTAAAGTCATTGCATTTACGAGATTTTGGTCTTTCTTTTGTAATGCTTGTGTCAAGGTATTCGTGATTCCTAAAACCTTTTTCATTAAATGTAACAAGAATACAAACTCAAAATCTCGCATGAAATGCAACAAAGTACTTGCTTCTATACTTTTATCCTCCGATGCATCATCTTTTACTATCTCAAGCACTTCAATTATTTCAGAAAATAAGTTAATAACACTAAGAATTGTGTCATAATGTGAGCTCCACCGCGTGTCTCTAGGCCGCTTCAAGGTCGTTTTTTGATTCAACCCACGCCCGGTCTTAATTTCACCAGAAGCAACTCCTTGAATTATTCTTTCTATGTGCTTCACTTAAAGATCTTCTTTACGCTTGCAATAAGCTCCAGCAACATTCGCCAAAATTGCAAGATAATCAAAGAATGATTTAAGCTTCTTATGTTTCTTTGCAACTGCTATAAGTGTCAATTAAAACTGATGAGCGAAATAATGAACATAAAAAGCAGACTTATTCTCTGACAAAATCAAACTTTTGAGACCATTGAATTCCCCTTGCATGTTACTAGTTCTATCATATCCTTGCCCGCGTACACGTGACATGCTCAATCTATTTGTTATAAAAAGTGACTCATTAGCCTCTTTAAGTGTTTGAGCACATGTATTGGTAACATGAACAATGCCAAGAAAACACTCAATAACGCACCCATGTTTGTTCACATAACGTAAAGCAACGGTCATTTGTTCTTTAATTGATGAATCACGAGCCTCGTCAACTAACAAAGATAAAAAATTATCCCCGATCTCTGCAACTATAACTTTTGTGGTCAAAAATGCAGCAGCACTACAAATATCTTTTTGGATTGAAGGTGTTGTCAATTTGTGGTTCCTTGGAGCATTTTTCAACACAACTTTATTCACTTCATCATTGTTTTCAGATAAAAACTTTAGAATAGAAAGAAACAAACCTCGCCTTTTTGAAGCATCTGATTCATCATGGCCACGTAAAGGCAACCCCTCACTTAAAAGCAACCGAACATATTTAATAGATGATAGCAAACGAAGCTTGTAATTTTTTTTTCTTGGTTAGATATATTGGCAAGTTTGATATCTATGTGTTGTTTTCGGCTCCCCAAATCGTGACAAACTAACATGCATCGTCTATAAATACTATTAGGTGACTTTCCAACATGTTTAGATAAGTATCCTGTCTTCCTCCAATTAATAAATCCCTTACCGACAAATGTATTCCCACCTCCTTGACCACCAATATCAGCTTTGAATAGATAACAATATAAGCAAAATAATGCATCTTTTTTTTTTACTATATTCCAACAAACTCGCATACTTTTTGAACCATTCGAGATTAAATCTACGTTTCTCTCCGTAAATAACAGTTTGAGGGAATTTGGAAAGTATTGGTTAATGAGGGCGCTTAAACAAATATCCTCGGCGAATACTCTCTCTCTCTCTCTTATTAGCATCATATTCCATTATAGATGGTTTTAGTCCCGAATCCGCAACAAGTTCCTCTTCTAAATTAAATTCAACTTGGGGTTGAGAATTAACATTTTGAGATGGTTCTTCGATAGGGGTTTCATTTGAGAGATTTTGAGTAGTCTCATCGACTCGGATGGATTGTGATGTTGATGATTCATTTGTGGAACGTTTGAACTTTGACCACATGTCATGAATGCCTAAATCAATCAAAATACAAGTATACAACAACCCCAAACAAACAATTATTTTATGCAACATAAATAGAATTATATAATATACAATAAATAAATATTCATAATCCAAACTAAAAAAGGAATTTCAAAAAAAAATAAAATATTTAGATATAATTTAGAAACTTATTTCGGTTACTTGTCATAGTTCAATTTGAATTATTCCCCAAATGCTCAAAGCCTCAAACCTAATTTGTTTTATATATTCAAACAAAATCATGAATTAATTTCAAAGCATAAGAAACCAGTTACACTAATATTTAAGGCAAGAATTACATACAATAGTTGTTTGCTTAATAGAGCAATTAATACTATGAACAATTGAACATAAACACCATAAAACCCACTCTCATATTGGAGATATTTCATGTGAATAGACATATATACAAATACCTTAAAAAACTAAAACCTAAAAGACCAAACAAGGTAATACACAGACAAACACAAATGTATATTTTAAAAACAATCTAATCCAATTCAAGCATAAATTAAACCAGTAATCTTAAAAAACAATTTCAATACTGAAACAGATCAAATAATCTAGTCATCATAAATACACTTTTGGCCTTGCAAAGTTGTAATTTAAACTTAAAACTATCAAACAAAAAAATCCCTTAATTAGTAACCAATTAAGTCCAAAATATATCAAATACATCAAATAAATTGAATTGGGTTTAACCCCAAGTCCCCAATCAACAACAAATTCAAATAAACTACAAATTTTAAATTATCAAACAAAAAAGCCCTAATTTAGTTACCTTTTAAGTCTAATTACTCTAATATGCGTAAGAGGTAGTGGCGTAGTGGAGATGTAGAAAAATTAGTGAGCCTAGTGGCGGAGCCGCGGAGATGTAAAAGAAGTAGTAGCGGAGCCGCGGAGGCGGAGATATAGAAACAGAAGCAACTAGAAGCAAAAGAAGAATGAAAAGTGGAAGCAAAAGTTGCAGACTGAAAAACGGAAGAGTTCTGTACTTGTATTTAGAATTGGTTTATGAATTTTTTTGCCCCTTCAAGTTTAGCTCTTCCATTAATCTGTCCCCTTGAGTTTATTAACTTAAATATCTACCATTGCCTCTATACCTATAAAAAAATTTCAGCATAGGCAGCTAGCATATGCTGCCCATGAACAGGTTCGCTCCCTGTTTCTCATTGATTTTTTACAAATATATATAATACAAGAAGAAGGAGAACTCTCTTGAGTGATAAGGAAAACAATTTAAAAAATAGTAACTGCCTAAAAATAATAACAAATCACTTAAAAAAAGATAATTACAATCAATTACAAAATAAAAGGGAAAATCCCTTGATTTCCTCATTTAGGTTCCTTGATTTCCTTATTATCGTTATCATGCCCCCGCAAGATGGGTGACCGAGATGAAAGTCCGATATTGGTTCTAAGAAACTGAAACTGATGAGACGAAAGTGGTTTGGGGAGTGCATCAACGAGTTGATCTTTCGAGGATACATGAGCAACTCGAAGTAAACCATTCTAAACTTGTTCCCGAATGAAGTGGTAGTCTAAAGAAACATGTTTTATGCGTGAATGGAAAAAAAGGATTAGAGCATAAGTTGGTGGCACCAACATTATCACAATAGATTATAGGTTGTTGAGGAAGAATAACACCAAGTTCAGTGAGAAGCGAGCAGATCCAACGAAGTTCAGCAGCAGTAGCTGCAATAGAGCGATACTTAACTTCTGTAGAGGAGTGAGCAACAGTTCACTACTTTTTGAAACTCCAAGAAATTGGATTGTGACCAAGGTAAAAAAGATAAGCACTAGTAGAAGTGAAGTCATCCTTGTTACCTTCCCAATCAGCATCTGAAAAAGAATGGAGAGCCAAGGTAAAGCGACACTGAAGAACAATACCATGATCAATAGTCCCACACAAAGAGCGCAATAGCCATTTAACTGCATTCCAGTGTTCACTCGTAGGTTGGTGCATAAACTGAGACAATTTATTCACTTTATAAGCAATATCTGGGCGAGTAAGTGAGAGATACTGGAGACTGCCTATAATAGTCCGAAACTCAGATGGATCAGATAACACAGTGTTAGAATGAAGCGCGAGGGGTGGACTAGTGGCAAGAGGCATGGATATGATCTTTGCTTCAGTCATGCAGGCGCGAATGAGGAGATCAATAATATATCAATGCTGATAACGAAAGAGACCATCAGTGGGAGCTATCGTTAACACTCCAAAATTAAAACCTTACTTTAACTCTATGAACACAGAATTAAGTATAGCAATAACCAACGATCGATCCCACAAAGAGTGAATTTATTTTTGTTTATTCTATTATTTTCTAAATCTAAATACTACTAAATATAAATTGCGGGGCTTTGAATTGAGTAAAACTAATTAATGTAATAGAAAATAATTAATAAGAATAACCAATGAATTAAAAACTTCAGTTCTTTAGTTCAGTATCGCCTTTTTACAATAATGAAGTAATCAAGTATAACAATATTTATTTTTCAATGAAACTAATAGTCCTAGATAACAATAAACTCTGCTATCTGAAATTTCCCTTAGATTGTCACTCAATGAAACAAGCTCTTCAGAAGATTATAACTATCATACAACCTAGAACAAGCTCTCTAGATTTAATATAATAGCAGCATTAAGAATTAGAAAATTAGACTATTCCAAGCAACAATCACACAAGCTCGAATTATTTAACTTGTCTTCTGATAATCTTAGCAATACTCAAAAGTTTGTCCATAATCATGTATTACTAATTACTATTTGTGATTAGAAACAATATCTATTACACATAATACTATCCCTTAATCTAGCATATGATATTCGTTAACCAATTCACTTTTGTAGAAATCAAATCAATTAAGCCAAATAACATTCAACAATTAAATAAGATTATCAAGAATGAATTTCATATAAGAAGGAATAAATAATGAATACTTAATTAATCATTAATTGTAAATAAGGTTCAACATCCCTTAGAACTGAATTAGAGAACTTAGCACATGCCTTCAATCTTGCTCCAAAACTAGGGTTTGCAATGCAGATGATTATTTTTCATATCTAACTAAAAACATGCATTTATATTCCTATAATAAAGTCCTAAGCCTCTAAGAAATAATAATCCTAATTGGAGTAGAATTCTGATAAAATTACAAAGCTCTTAAAATCCTAGATCCTGACCTGACATTGCCACGCTAGGTTTTGCTCTTGAAACGGCGTTGTCGTGCCCTCCTCTAGAGAAGCCTTTTGTCTGCACTACGGCACTGCCGCGCCACTTTTGTTCTAGCCAATGGCGCTGCTGCGCTGTCTTCCAGACCAACCTCGGCTTTGCATCATGGCGCTGTCGCGCAACTTTCCTTAGCAAATCCAGCGCGGTCGCGCCTGACCCCAGTCAGCGATAACTTTTCTTCTTTTTTTGCTTCTAGCTCCAATTCCTCCTGAGACCAATAAACACCTTAATAAGCTCATGTACACATAAAACATATAATAAAACTAAACATAAATGAATCAAAATTATAGAATATCATGTACTCATCAAATTCCCCCACACTTAGTCTTTACACGTGCTCGTGTAAACCAAAACAAATATCTTATTAAGATCATCAGAATTATATTCAACCAGACTTTCAAGAAGTTTAAACTCAATTTCAATCCATGAATATCAATACTAATCAATAGAAATCAAGTCAACACTTCATCAATCAATGTATAACAATAACTTTATCCTTCACCATTGAACTTTTCTAAATTAAACCGTATCCACATTAGTAGCTTTCGTATGATATACACACATACTTAACTTGGTTATAATGGAACAACAGCTGTGCACACTGACTCAAAACTCAGGACATATCGTCTCTGCCATTCATTTTTTTTCTTTTCACCAGAACCATCAAATTCACTTCCTTTTTTAGGTAAATACATTTTATGGTCTATTTCACCCTTCCTATTCTTTCTCAAGTAAGTGCATTTTATGCTCCACCTTACTTATGTGCTTACCAACGAATGTGTTTTACGCTCTATCTCAACCCACTACATGTTTCTTTTTTGCACTTTTTTTTTTAACTTTTCCAAAAATTTTCAAACTTCCTCAGGTTCTTATGCTCATGGTCCTGCAAAAAGCATACTCAGTTAAATAGTCCTAAATAATGAAATCAGTGCACATAGACAACTCCACATATAATTCAACCAAATAAGCAAATATATCTCATATTCAAGATCTCATGTAACACAAATTAGATCTAAATCAGTTACTATGGATCATGACTTAGTTCTCATCATTCATCAACTAATTCGGCATCAAACAAATTCTATCAAATTAGCATCAATTTTCATTCCATAGCCAAAAACATTTGAAAACTTAGCCAAACAAGATCATAGAGCCAAAACGTTTTAATTTTTTTTCAATTTTTCCACAAAATAACTTCGATTATCAAACTTAGAGCAAAAACCTATCCTAGACTAACCTAAACATCTCCCCCACAGTCAAACCTTATATTGTCCCCAATGTAAGACAATTATGCAAAGACGAAGTCACTAAATAAAATGTAACTAAAATGCAAAAAGTAAAAGAGATAGAAAAGCAAATCTGAGATCTTGGGTTGCCTCCCAAGCAACACATTTGTTAACGTCGTTTGCTCGACGTCATTCCTCTCAATCTATGTAATTGGACTTGTATCCTGCAAGTGAGCTGGTAATGGTTCAAGCCTTAAAGTGGTAGCAACAACCTGCAGATCTTAACTTTACTCCATGCCTTCAGATAGCTCCCAACCCTTGATAATTGCAGCCTTTAAACTTCCCTTGTTTGTTTGCTCAAAAGATTTCTGCATTATAGGATCAAAAACATCAATAGCAAAAATAGAATTAACAATATCAAGATACCTCATAACCTCATAATCATTGATCTGGGTCTCTTCAACATCTAACTCCATAGCCAAGGTATGTTTGTATTCATTAATCAGTGTTTTAGCTTTTTTCAAGAATGGCCTCCCTAAGAGAACATGTGCAGGAATTAAATATGTATCATCTATGTTCTCATTGTAGAAATATGCAGAAATTATCAATTCATCTACCTCTACCTCTTGCTCCTGCTCCTTAGACTTTGGATCCTCATCAACTTCATTAACGGTTTTGGGTACTTCCAACTGTGTGTCACTCCTCAATGTTATGGCGCTATCACTCTCTCCATCGGTTACCTTTTCATCATCTTCATGAAAATTTGACTTTTTCTGAATTTTTCTGTTCTTCATTAAGACTTGAGGAAAAGAAAATGTTGGTCTATACTCAAAGAGTGGTGGACACTTATGTTTGTGCACGACATTGCTTCCTGTTTCACCTTTGTCTGACTTGTTTTATAAGGAAGGCCCTAACTTTTCTTGCTGCCATACATCTTCACCACTTCTCAATGTAATTGCACTTATATTCTCTCTTGGACTGACAACTGTCTGTGAGGGTAAGCTCCCTGAGCCTTGAGAATCCAGTCTACCAATTGTTGTAGCAAGCTGACTAACTCGATTCTCTAACTTGTGTATGAAAGTCTTTGTTTCCTGCTGAAATTGTTGTGCTTGGGTCATAAAAGCTTTGAACATGTCTTTAAGAGATGTTCCAGAATTAGCAGGTGCTATTTGTCTATGTTGGTACTACTAAAAATCTTAGTGTTCGCTTTGAAAAGCATCGTGCATTGGTAACCTAGTACCTCTATAGCTCAAGTCGAAATAATCTCTCCATCTTGGATTGTAAGTGTCAAAACAAGGATCATATTGATGTTGATGTTATCCTGAGAATGTCCCCACAACGTTGACTTGTTGAACAACTTCATCCTCTTGCAGTATTAGACAAACATCAGTAGTATGCCTTGACATTGAATAAATTCCACACACCTTTGCTACATACATGTTCCCTGCAACCATTTGTCGAACCATAGCAGTTAAATATGAAATCTGATGCTCAAGATTGTATGTGCTTACCCCATTCACCCTTTTTGGTACATGCTCATTCTTTGTTCCATACTGCTAGGAGTTAGCTGCCATGTTTGAAATTAAGTTCCTTGCAGCCTCAGTTGTCTTATCAACTAGAGCTCCTCCACTTGCTGCATTTATCATGTTTCTGTCCATGGGCAACAATCCCTCATAGAAGTATTGGATTAGATATTGATCATCAATCTGGTGAGGTGGACAGCTGGAACATAGCTTCTTGAATCTTTCCCAGTACTCATAGAGAGTTTCTCCATTGAACTACCTGACTCCACATATCTCCTTCCTTATGTTGACAACTCTCGAAGCGGGAAAGTACTTCTCCAAGAATAGCCTTTGCATATCTGATGAGTGGGTTTTATACCTACGAATTGGGTATTTTTTAGACTCAAGTCTTTACTATCTTTAAGTATCTTTAGTGTTATTTTACTTGTTTATGCATTGGTTTTATATGAAATGGCTTCGGAGGATCAAAACAGGAAAATTGGAGCTTAATGGTATTTCTGTAATTTTGGACTGCTGAATCTGCCGGGGCCAATTCGCTAAGCACAATGAACTTGCCCCAGCCAAGTCCCTCAGTGAATCCGTCGGGGCGGATTCCCCCAGTACAATGAATTCGTCGGGGCGAGTTCGTCGGGAACAAAGAGAGGTGTTTTGTTTTGATTTCAGAAGTTGAGTTCGAGGATGATTCTTTCGACTGACTTGTTTCAAGGACTTTAAGAGGGTTAAAAGCCATGTGAAGTAAAGATATACAAAGGGAGAATTCACGAGGATTGGAGGAATATATACGAGGAGATTCTGAAGAATATAGAAGAAGGAGCACAATGAGACTAAGTGAAGAACATAGAAGAAGGAACTTCTACAGAGTTTTATTCTTTTTCTCTTCTTTTACTTGTAACTTCAGATATTTAATTCTTCCATGGATTCAATATTTACTTTCATTATGTGGAACTAAATTCTATTTTAAGATTACAATGGATCTTATTGCATATCTTTTATTAATATGCTTCTTTGTTAATTATTGTTGATTATTATAAGATTGTCTATTATGATTTGTGCATAATTACTTAATTACCTGGCCATTAATTACTATGATAATCTATATGAACTTGAGAGATGGATTATAGGTTTAGATTTGATTATAATAGCTTGTGTTTTCTGCATGGTGATGAAACTCATGATTTGTGTCTAGGATAGAGATATATCTATACGCCGCATGTAATCTGATTGAGAACTTGAGCTTTAAATCCTTTTTAATTGTAATTTACATAGAAATATAGTGAATTAGTTAACTAGGGTGTTCATCTTAATTCTACCCTTTGTAGATTTAAGTTGATTCGTTTATGATACATCGAGAGATGGTCATAAATATTGATGAGTTCTTGATTAACAATCTGAAATAGGTAGCATAACTTAACAAGAAGTATATTGATCTAAGTGAAGCAATAAGTGAAATTGTAGTCTTAAGTCTTCTTAATCTGTTTTCAATCTTGTGGTAGTTAGCATTAGTATTATTTAATTATTTAATTTCATAAATTCATAAATCTTTTAATCAATTGTTTAATAAAATTGAGTTAATACGAAATTGGTAATTATTAGTATAAATTATAGTTTTTCTCCGTGGGAATGGTACTCTCTTATCATTATATTACTTGTTGATCACGTATACTTGCATGTTGAGCTAACCTAGATTTAGGCAAATAATATCATTCCATGATTTAATCGATCTTGAGGAAGATAGTATAACCAATCTTTTACCAACTCTACTAGTGAGAATAGAAAAACTCTAAGCTTTATTTGCTCCTCTGTTACTCCTTGTGGTTTCATGGTGGAACACACCACATGAAACTCCTTTAGATGCTTGTATAGATCTTCACCTGTGAGACCACGAAAAGTAGGCAAAAGATGGATTAGTCCTAATTACAATTTAAAAGAAGCATCTAAAGTAGGATATTCAATACACAATGCTGGTTGATCAAGATTAGGAATAACTAATTCTTTCAAAGTCCTGTTATTGTTGACAACAGTCATATCTTTTTTGTCTGAATTTGCAGTGGTGCTTTATCTCTGGATCAAATTTCAATTCAAGAGAGTGAGATGATCGAATCTTAAACTAAAAATAAAATAAAATAAAATAAAAAGAATAAATTAAAACAAATAACACTCCTCGACAACGACGCCAAATTTTGAGAGCTGTCGTTAATACTCCAAAATTAAAACCTTACTTTAACTCTATGAATCCAGAATTCAGTATAACAATAAGCAATGATCGATCACACAGAGAGTGAATTTATCTTTGTTTATTCTATTGTTTTCTAAATCTAAATACTACTAAATATAAATTGGGGGATTTTGAATTGAGTAAAACTAACTAATGTAATAGAAAATAATTAATAAGAATAACCAATGAATTAAAGGTTTAAGTTCTTCAGTTCCCTATCGCCTTTTTATAGTAATGAAGTAATCAAGTATAACAATATTTATCTTTCAATGAAACTAATAGTCTTAGATAACAATAAGCTCTGCTATCCGAAATTTCCCTTAGATTGTCACTCAATGAAACAAACTCTTCACAAGATTCTAACTATCATACAACCTAGAACAAGCTCTCTAGATTTAATATAATAGTAACATTAAGAATTAGGAAATTAGGCTATTCCAAGCAACAATCACACAAGCTCGGATTATGTAACTTGTCTTCTGATAATCTTAGCAATACTTACTTTAACCTTACTTTAACTCTATGAACCCAGAATTCAATATAGTAACAAGCAATGATCAATCACACAGAGTGAATTTATCTTTGTTTATTCTATTGTTTTCTAAATTTAATACTACTAAATATAAATTGGGGGGTTTTGAATTGAGTAAAACTAACTAATGTAATAGAAAATAATTAATAAGAATAACCAATGAATTAAAGGCTTAAGTTCTTCAGTTCAGTATCGCCTTTTTATAATAATGAAGTAATCAAGTATAACAATATTTATTTATCCTTCAATGAAACTAATAGTCCTAGATAACAATAAGCTCTGCTATCCGAAATTTCCCTTAGATTGTCGCTCAATGAAATAAGCTCTTCACAAGATTCTAACTATCATACAACCTAGAACAAGCTCTCTAGATTTAATATAATAGCAGTATTAAGAATTAGAAAATTAGAATATTCCAAGCAATAATCACATAAGCTCGGATTATTTAACTTGTCTTCTGATAATCTTAGCAATACTCAAAAGTTTGTCCATAATCATGTATTACTAATTACTACTTGTGATTAGGAACAATATCAATTACACGTAATACTATCCCTTAATCTAGCATATGATATTCGATAACCAATTCACTTTTGTAGAAATCAAATCAATTAAGCCAAATAGCATTCAACAATTAAATAAGATTATCAAGAATGAATTTCATATAAGAAGGAATAAATAAGAAATACTCAATTAATTATTAATTGTAAATAAGTTTCAATATCCTTTAGAACTGAATTAGAGAACTTAGCCTAACATGACTTCAATCTTTCTCTAAAACTAGGGTTTGCAATTGAATGTAGATGATTATTCTTCATATCTAACTAAAAGCATGTATTTATATTCCTAGAATAAAGTCCTAAGCCTCTAGGAAATAACAATCCTAATTGGAGTAGAATTATGATAAAATTACAAAGCTCTTAAAATTCCAGATCTCGACCTCGCCTTGCCGCGCTAGGTTTTGCTCTTGAAACGGCGTTGCTGCGCCCTCCTCCAAAGATGCCTTTTATCTGCACTATGGCACTGCCGTGCACTTTTGTACTAGCCAACGGCGTTGCCGCGCTGTCTTCCAGACCAACCTCGGCTCTGCATCATGGCGCTGCTGCGCCACTTTCCTTAGTAAATCCAGCGCGACCGCGTTTGACCTAGTCAGCGGCAAGTTTTTCATCTTTTTCCGCTTCTAGCTCCAATTCCTCCTAAAATTAATAAACACCTTAATAAGCTCATGTACATATAAAACGTGTAATAAACCTAAACATAAAGGAATCAAAATTATTGAATATCATGTACTCATCAATCGATGTGGGGAGAAACTTCAACTCCGAGAAAATACGCTAAGGAGCCAAGATCTTTAAGAGAAAACTGTTGAGACAAGAGTTAAATAAAGTTTTGTATAGCTCCAGCATTGTCACCTGTGATAATTATGTCATCAATATAAACATAAACATAAATTATTGTACCCCGGTTGTTGAAGACAAAGAGAGAGGTGTCTGTATGGGAGTTAGTGAAGCCAGATGTGACAAGGAACTAACGTAACTCATGATACCAAGCCCGGGGTGCCTATTTGAGGCCATAAATAGCCTTGTGAAGGTGGCAGACATGTTAAGGATGGTCTTGATTGATAAAGTCGCGTGGTTGTGCCATGAAGATATCTTTAGTAAGAGTGCCCTAGAGAAAGACATTATTAACATTGAGTTGCTAAAGAGACAAACCACGACTGACGATAATACCGAGAATAAGATGAACA